>CM046669.1:36603861-37006361 GCA_025594165.1 Tamias sibiricus
TAATATCTCCTTCTTGTGGTGAAGGAGCCCTAATTAGGAAGGGCTGTTGTAGCTAGCTGGAAGCCATGGGTTCCACCTGATATGTATGTGACCACCTGTAGGCACCTGCAAAGCTGAAGGTATAAAAATTGAAAGCGGTCACAAAATTCAGCCAGTCAACTCGGTCGGTCAAAGAATCAGAGCGGCCAGAACAGGCAGAGCGGTGTGAAGAGAAACAATAAAAAGTAATGACTGGTCAGAGTTAGGCTTGAGGAAGACAGAAGACAGAAGAAAGAAGAAGGAAGAAAGAAGAGAGAAGAAAGAAGCTCTAATCTCTAAGCTAAGCTCTATGTTCTTTCTCTCTAAGAACAAGAAGACAAGAAGAAAAGCTCGCTAACATTCTCTCTAAAAATCTTTCTTTCCCTCTCTAAGCCTCTCTAAGAAAGTAGAAGTAAAAGTAGCAAAAGCTTAACTCTGCCTCCGAGAATTTTCTCCCGTGGCGGCGCCGTGGCTGGCCAAACAGAGCTTACATTGGGTATCAAGTTTATCCCTTTTTAAAAATTACCACTGATCAAGAACTTGGACATGTGCAAAAAAATTTGCCCATGTTTTTTATTAGGGCCAAGATGTCTTTCAGAAGGAGTTACGCTTCACTTCATTCCCACGTTTAGGGCTCAGAATTGTTAACATTCGTTGATGTTACATTTTTGTACATTCTTGTCTGGTAGAAATGCAAATGATTTCTGTTTGGTCGAAAAAGATAATTGCAAATGCTACAGTTTTATTGCACTGTAGGATATTAACTGGATGTTGCATCTAATTTAATAAAATTATTTCTGCATTCTTTTCCTGGTTAGCTATATAAATCTCTGTTTATTAAATGCTCTTAAGAACCAGTTTTAACATACTGCTGGTCCCCTTGTTAATGAGTTCAACAGATCTTTGACACATGTTCACTCTATAGTTGTATGGAAGCAATTTTGTTGTTGTTGTTTGTTGTTTGTGGTACTGGGGATTGACTCTTTGCACGTGTTAGGCAAGTGCTTTATCACTGCCCTGGAAGTAATGTTTTCAACTTTTTTGAAAAGTATGGTTTGAGCCAGGCATTATGGTGTACGCCTGTAATCCCAGCTAGTTGGGAGGCTGAGACAGGAGGTTCACAAGGTTGAGGTCCTGGACAATTTAGTGAGATCCTGCCTAAAAGTAAAATAAAAAGGGTGAGGTGTGTACAATGTTTGCCTAGCATGTTCAAGGCCCTGGGTTTAATCGCCAGAACCATTAAAAAAAAAAAAAAAAAAGTCATGAAGCTGGGCACAGTGGTGTACACCTGTATCAAACAACTCAGAGGACTGAGGCAGGAAGATTGAAAGTCAGAGACCAGCTTCAGCAAGTTAGCAAGAACCTGTCTCAAAATAAAAAATAAAAAGGGCTGTGGATGTGGCTCAGTTTTCCAGCACTCCTGGGTTCAATCCCCAATGCTGGAAAGAGAGAGAGAGAATTGTAATTTGACCCACTTCCACCCCCACACAGCAAGCCTGTTCCAGAGAGCCAGACTGTGCTCTGTTCGGCTGACCACACCACAGCAGGAGCAGCTGAGCCTGCAGATTGCAAGGTGAAACCCAGCAGGGCTCACA
Organism: Tamias sibiricus; assembly: GCA_025594165.1. NCBI lineage: Eukaryota > Metazoa > Chordata > Mammalia > Rodentia > Sciuridae > Tamias > Tamias sibiricus. The sequence goes on from CM046669.1 coordinate 36,605,475, forward strand.
GACACACTTAGCTCCTTCTTCCACATCACTAATCAGTGAAGTCACTCACTCCTTCTTCCTGGAAGGTGGAGAGAGAGAGGGCCTGGGGCAAGAGACCAGGAGTGTTACCCTAGACAAGTCTTTTCTCATGGAATCAGAATGAGTAGAGAACATATCCCCACCTATCATGGCCCAGCAGGAGAAGCAATGACAAGTCCAATGGGCAGCTGGCCACTTGACTGGTGGCCAATGGAGGAAGATGGGCCATGTGCCTTTTCTGGAGAGGTCACTAGGACCACAACTCCAAGGATACAGCCAATGACCACCAGGGCTTCAATAGCTTGGAAGGTGAGCCTTCTGTAACCCAGAGCTGGGTAGGCCCAGGGCAGTAGGAGCACCAGGAGTTACAGGAAGGGAAATGGATTCTCTGTGCATCATTGAACCTGACCATCCCTAACTGCATCCTTCCCTGTGGCACTGATTGGGTTATTCTTGGGTCCTGGAAACCTAAACATGATCTGGACTGCTGGAGAATTAGCACAGCCACATCTCAGATGACTGTGATCTTTAATTCAGGACAAGAAGACGGCTGCATCTCAGCATTAATCAGGGAAGGGGAAGAAAAGAACATTAATTTAGGATCTTTCATGCACTGGATACTAGGTAGATGCTTTTGTATATTTTATATGCTGCAATCCTCATGACAACCCCACGAGTGAGAATTTATTATCTGCTAGATAATGTGAAGCTGAAGTCTAGGGAAGCTAAGTGACTTGTACAAAGACACAGAGCTAATTGATAGAGAAATGGGTTCAGAATTTTGATAAGCGCCACCAAAGCCTGTGTTTTCTAACACCACACTACTTCACTCCAGCGAGGAATGTATTCCCTGTCACCCAGAGGCCTGCTGGTGCAGCCCCAGGCCTATCCATGGGGTAACTTCAGCAAGCCTGACTTTGTTCCTCTCCCCTCAGGGTTCCTACCTCTGACATCTCCTGCCACTTTCATGGTAACATGAAAAGTCAAATGTAGTCCCAGGAGCTTGATCAATTCTCATTGCTGTTTCGAGTCGAAATTGACTTGGCTTTTTGTCTTGAAAGTTCTTCTTAAAAGCTTGCTGCAGTCACAGATTTAATGATTGGGGGCAGGCTAAGGTAAGATTACCATTTGAGAAGTTGCAAATGAGGCTGTATCACCTCTTTGGTGGCCAAAGGGTCTTGGGTGATAACTCCCTACTCTCTCTTCTCTTGGCTGACTGGACCATACCTGATGAAAAACCTCTTCTAGCCCATTCTAGCCACCACAGCCCAGCAAGTGTTATCAATCCCTACACAAGAGCCTGAGAATCCTGTTCCAATCATGGCAATGATGTACAAGAAGAGTCTCCCGCCCCCCACTTTCAACCCCCATCCAGGAGGGACAAGAAATAGGGGTTAAGGGGGCTGAGGTTGTGGCTCAGTGGTAGAGCACTTGCCTAGCATGTGTGAGGCACTGGGTTAAATTCTTAGCACCACATATAAAACATAAATAAATAAAGTTCCATCAATAACTAATAAAAATATTTTAAAAATAAATATATAGCCAGGCGGGGTGGCGCACGCCTGTAATCCCAGCACTTTGGGAGGCTGAGGCAGGAGGATCGCGAGTTCAAAGCCAGCCTCAGCAATGGCGAGGCACTTAGCAACTCAGTGAGACCCTGTCTCTAAATAAAATACAAAAAAGGTCTGGGGATGTGACCCAGTGGTCGAGTGTCCCTGAGTTCAATCCCTGGTATCAAAAATAAATAAATAAATAGGGTTAAGACAGGGAGGCTGATCAGAGGGAGGTTAGCATAGGAAGAACAGAGGCCCCCTCAACTGAGCCCTGTCCCAGATGGACCATGCGGCTAGTTGAGTGGCTATCACTCAAGCTGGAGCCTTCTGTTACTGCATGGGACTCAACAGTTGAATTGTTACGTGGCCACAGTTTGTCAGTGTTACCTGACCCCAAAAGATTTATTACTTAAGAGTGATCAGAGGGGCTGGGGTTGTGGCTCAGCGGTAGAGTGCTCGCCTAGCACGTGCACGGCCTGGGTTCAATCCTCAGCACCATGTAAACATAAATGTGTTGCATTGTGTACAACTAAAGCAAATAAGTAAATACTTAAAAAAAAAAAAAAAAAAAAAGAGTGATCAGAAAGTCCCAAGAGTAGCTGGGCGTGGTGGCACACGCCTGTAATCCCAGCACTTGGGAGGCTGAGGCAGGAGGATCGCCAGTTCAAAGCCAGCCTCAGCAATGGCGAGGCACCTAGCAACTCAGTGAGACCCTGTCTCTAATAAAATACAAAAAAGGGCTGGGGATGTGGCCCAGTGGTCGAGTGCCCCTGAGTTCAATCCCTGTTACAAAAAAAAAAAAAAAAAAAGAAAGAAAGGAAGAAAGTCCCAAGAGCGAGTGACTATTTGTGCTGGAGCAGAGGAAGAAATTTCCCAAGTGAATAAATTTCAGAGGCAAGTGGGAGGCAAAATAAAGGCATTTCGTGATGACAGTCCTGGAGTCCCATGACGACGACATCCAAGTCCTGCTTCACATGGGCTAAATGCGATCTGTGTTCTGTTCCCTATAAAGACTCTCCCAGCCCACTCGCTCTCCTCGCGGGGCTCCAGCCTTCCTGCAGACAGCCCCTTCCCTATGCATAGAGGTTTGGCAACCAGGTGGGTCCTTTTCATCCCTGTGCCCCAAGCCCACAGCACAGTCCCAGGTACAGGAGGACCCTGTTGGGATTGACCTCTGTCTCCCACACCATTCATGTGTTGAACTTCTAAACCACAGCATCGAAGAATGGGATTATATTTGGAGATTGGGTCTTTCAAGAGAAAATTAAGTTAAATGAAGTCATTAGAGTAGGTCCTAAGCCCAAATGACTGGTGTCCTTACCAGAAGAAGAGACACAGACACACACACAGAGGGATGACCACGTGAAGATGCAGGGGGCAGATGGCATCTACAAGCCAAGGAGACCACCCTTAGAAGGAACCAGCCCTGCCAACAACTTGATTTTGAACTTCAGCTTCCAGAATTGTGACAAAGTGAATGTCTATTGTTTAAGCCACCCAATCTTTTATGACACTTTTTTATAGCAACCTTAACAAACTAATATAGTGCCATCCATTAATATTTGCTCCGTTACTTTTGACTAATACAAACCTTCAATACTATCTTTTAACGTCTCCCTAATACTTCATCAAATGGCTAGTTCATATTTTATTAAACTCCTATTGTTAAACTTAAGATTGCTTCCAAATGTTCCCTACTATAAAGACTGCTTCTGTGAACATCATTGTTTCTAGAGCTTTTGGTGTTCTGTTGAATTATTTCCTCAGCATAAATTTTCATAAGCAGGATTACTAATCAAAGGGAGCTGGTGAGTAGCTCAGCAGTAGAATGCTTGCCTAGCATGTGTAGCACCAAACAAAAAGAAAGAAAGAAGTACTTGTCAAAGGCATGAACATGAGCTGGGCACGGTAATACAGGCCTTTAATCCCAGCTCTGTGGGCTGAGGCAGGAGGATCGCAAGTTTGAAGCCAGCCTTAGCAACTCAGTGAGATTCAGTCTCAAAATAAAATAGAAAGGGCTGGGGGTGTAGCTCAGTGGTAAAGCCCTTGTCTAGCATATGCAAGATCCTGGGTTCATTCCCCAATCTAAAAAAAAAAAAAAAAAAAAAAAAAAAAAAAAGCATGAACATGTTTAGGGCTCTCCAGGACTTTACCCATCTGGAACATTATCCACACTGAATGAGTCTCTGGGATCTACCAACTTTACATCACTGAATTCTGAGCCAGAGATGCTGCTTTTTTCCACCCCACAGCTATGGCTACTCTGCTTCGGGGTTCTCCCAACCCTATGACCAACACCAACTTCCTGCTGAGGGTCTCATGCATGTCTAAATTCTGAGGAAATCCTATTTCTCCAGGAAACTTGCCCCAGTTTGTCTTGATTGGCTCCCATCTTTCCTATCCTTAGTCTTTTCCTCACACACTAATCTCTAGAATGAGTGAACCCTCCAGTTGTTAAGCAATCGTGTGCCTTAGAGTTGTAGTGGGGGACGAGAGGCCTGAAGAGGAAGATTCTGGAATGCTTGCTGAAAAGAGCATCTCATGCTCAAACACCGAAAGAAGGAAAAGAGTTGGCATGGGATTGTGTCTAAGCTGGTCAAGTGAGTGGTGGTCACTGCGGAGGAATATAGCAAGTGAAGGTGCCCAGGATGCAGGGGAAAGAGGCAGGTCCAAACGATCAGAGTCCAGGGTGCCACTGAAGACCCATCTCCCCGGGAGCCCTGCCAGGCAAGCAGGGGCCAGACAGGTAAGGGTTGGTGCTGCACTAATGAGTTCATATTTTCACTAGAAAAACAGAAGGAACAACAGAAGGATTTCAAGCAGGTGAGTGATCTGATCAGATTTGGATTTTTGTAGAACAGCAGCCCTGTGGGGATGAATCAGCAAGGGAAGATAATAGGAGCAAAAATGTCTGCTAGGAGTCGTGTGTATTTCCCCAGTGGAGAGATGCCAAGGGCCTGAACGGGGATCCTCAGCCTCGTGTGTATTTGTGTCGTCTCCTCGGTGAGCCTGGCTAGCAGAACTCCTGGGGGCTGGGACTGTTTTCTCTCTCCTACGTTTTCTCCAGGATGGTAGCACACCTCTGACACACATGCTGTGCAATTAAAAAGCTTGTGAGCACCAGGCACAGTGGTGCATACCTGTAATCCTAGTGACTCAGAAGGCTGAGGCAGGAGGATCGCAAGTTCAAAGCCAGCCTCAGCAACTTAGTGAGGCCCTAAGCAACTCAGCAAGACCCTGTTTCAAAATAAAACATTAAAAAATGGCTCGGGATGTGGCTCAGTGGTTAAGCCCCTGGGTTCAATCCCTGCCCACCCCTCCCCCCACCCCCCCCCACACACACACCCAGAAAGCTTGTGAATGTGCAGATTCCTTTCCAAAGCATTGGATTGAAGGTGAGGAATGCCCACCTGAAAATAAGGGTCCTCTACCTTCAGGAAGCTTCCAGTCTTATACAAGAGATCTAGAAACCATCACTCAGGGGGACCTTCAAGATTATCCAATCAAACTTCCTCATTTTACAAGTGGGAAAATTGAGTTTTGGAAGAAGGAAGTGATGAAAGACCAGAATCCAGATCCCCTGGCTCCTGGGCAAGAGCAGGAGTCACCTCTCAGCATTTTCCTCGTAGCAGGGCTTTGTGGTCCCTGCTCTTGGGAAGCTTCCAGCCAGGCAGGCAAGGTCCTTCATACAACTAGTCGCAAGGGCAGAACGCGAGGCACAGGTGCAGACCAAGTGTCAGTCCCCAGGTGCAGACAAACAGCACCGACTGAAGAGAGCATGTGAATGGTGATTGAACACCTGCTATAAGCCAAGCTCTGCAATTGTGACTTCACCAAAGGTGTCCATGATCTTCGCCATTCATGAATGGGTCCATACAGTCATTCACTCCCACGTTAAAAAAAACTGCAGCTCAGGCAGTAAGAGGCAGAGCCCAGTCATGGCTGCCTGCAAAGACACCCAGCTGCCTCTGCACAGGGTCTGGAGTGAAGGTGTTTGGGGTAGTGACAGAAGATGTGCACATGATGTGGCAGAAGGAAAATGGAACTGTGTCGCTGCCTGACCGTCCAATTTTTAGGAGATGCTGCGGCTTTAAGGCGGCAAGCCTACTGCTGACGAGCCAAGTTTCCATAGCGTATCAAGTTCTTTAAGCCAATCAGCTGCCCTTAGTTTCATCAAGTAACGCACTGAGTTCTCTTAGACAAATACCCGCAAGGCATTGTCCCCGCAATGTCCCAAAATAATGGAAAATCAAAATGTCCATAAGTTATAACACATAGATTCAGGAGGCCCCATGCATGCAGAGCAGAGGCCACACTGCTGGTGAGGTTGTTGATGCTTGAGCAGCAGGGATGCTTGCAGCGACCGCGGTCCCTGCAGTTTGTAGCAGCAGCCGTCTTTTTTATGTCCAGACATTTCCACCGGCAAATCTTCAGGGCCCGCTACCTAAAAACTCAAGCATCCATTATTAAGGGAAAGGCAGTGCTATTCCAGCACTGAGATCAAAAGGTGAGCTGTCAAACTAAAAAAAAAGAACTATTAGAGTAGAAAATAAAAGTTGATCTCTGCTCACACACATTGCTGCTCAAGCTCCCACAAACATAAGCTGGCAAAATATCACATTCAGAAATAATCAAAGAGAAACTGAGGGTGTTTACTGCATTAAAGATAAAGAAAAGCTAAAGGCATTTTGGAAAAATAATTTGTTAGCTGGAATCCTCGAGTCTATATATACACAGCAATCCTATACCTGTTGAAATAATTCAAATTAATCAGCTACTAAACAAATGAAGTCAATAACAAATAAATGATCCTCTGTCGGAACACCAAAATATCAGGTTTATATAACATTAAACATATTCACAGCTGAAGAGAAGTCCCGAGACAACTATAAATCAAAATTGATTATCATTATAATTGATTATCTAAAAATATTCTGAACTTATATAAATATCTATTTATCTATCTATCTATTGATTATCAAATTAGAATATTCTAAGCTTAAATGAATTAACGTTATTTGTTATTATTTGGATCTATATCTATCTACCTTTTTTTTTTTTTTTTTTTTTTTTAAGCGCTTAATTATTTGTGACGTCACACTAGACAGACGCACATATAAACATATTTGTGACATCACATTAACATGAAATTTAGACAAATGCACAGACATAAAGACATATATAAAAGAGAAAAAAAAAATTACAATTGTGTATACACTGAAGAGAGATCTTCTTGTCCCGGCCGGGAAGAATAAAATTTAAGTTGTAAATTTAATGGAGAACTCTTTTAAGGGAATCACTCCATACCTTCATTTTGGTCCTCTTGACCTTGCACTTGTTTATTCAATCTAGACTCCTCAATAACTTCGTCTTGATCTCTTTGACTTTGTACCTGCTTAATCAATCTAGATGGTATCCATATTGGAGAGGATTCGTGCTTTGGAAAAACACAAACAGATCCTCTCCCCCAAATTAATACTGGGTCTGGACCCTTCCATGTACCTGAGAGAACATCCTTCCAGTAAACCAAAGGTTTATGTTGTTGGTGTGGGTTCCAGTGTCTATCTCCAGCCGAATGTCCATTAGAATCTAAAGTTAAGAAATTTTAGGGTAAACAGGGCAACTGCCAATCTGTCCTTAGGATTTTTTCCAGTTTCCATCTTTTTGCTTTAGTAACATATTTTTAAGTGTCCGATTTGCTCTTTCAATTATTCCTTGTCCCTGAGGATTATAAGCGATACCTGTTTTGTGGATAATATTGAACTTTGTACAAAATTGTTTGAAGGATGTGGATGTATATGCAGGGCCATTATCTGTTTTTAAGCATTTTGGGGATGCCCAATGCAGCAAAAGCTTGCAGACAATGAGATATAGTATCTTTAACTTTTTCTCCGGAATGTAAAGAAGCAAAAAATCATGCCTGAGCATGTATCTATGGTGACATGAATAAATCGTAATTTTCCAAAACTTGGCTCATGTGTGACATCCATCTTTTAAATTTTGTCCTGTTCGTGGAACTGGGAATGAAATAAAGTAGCTTGTTGTACTGTACGTCAGTTTTTGATTACCTTCATGGAGAGGACCAGGCAGATTAGTGTGAGCTCTTATGTGACCTATAAATAAAGGTTCTTTTCGTTGCCATAGGAGATTTTGGATTTGAGAAAACAATTTAAAAGCTGGAGTATGTGGTGCTATTGGACCTGCTAGCTCCAATTTTGGGACAGCATGTACAATATAATGGCTGTCTGAAAAAATATTCATAGGCTGTTCTTTAAAATTTTCCAGAGTGCTTCGAGTTCCACTAATTGAGCTGATTTTTGATTAGTGATATGAATCACATTTTGAGTGACTACTGCAGCAGTACCGTTAGAGGATCCATCTGTAAATACATTAAATGCTTTAGGAATGGGTTGATTTTTTATTACCTGTGGGAATATGATAGATGATTGATACAAAAGGACAGTATAGGAGATTTTAGGAATATGATTTGTCAAAATTTGCAGAAGTAGAGCATCTAGCTATAGCCCAATCATTATCATTGAAGCACAAATATTCAACCTGTGACGATGAATAAGGAGTAATAATAGTAGCTGCCAAATATTTTAGTAGAGGTTTTAAGTCCTTGAAGAATAAGTTTAGCTACCATGGAGGTATACTCAATTGTACTTTTTAGGAGAGACAGGCAAATGTATCCATAATATAGGTCCCTGTTGCCAAAATACTCCTGTTGGAGTATATTGTGAAGGAATAATAATCAATTTAGTGGTTGTGCAAATCAAATCTATCGCAATGGGATCTTTCAATGGCCTGTTCACTAATTTTAGAGCTCTCCTGGCCTCAGGATTAATGTTCGAGGTGAGGATGGGTCCCCACGAAGGATGTCAAATAAGGGTCAATTGTCAGTAGTGAGGCTTAGTGTAGGGCGAAGCCAATTAATGTCCCCAGTAATTTTTGGAAATCATTGAGGGTGGTCAAATGTTCTTTACTTATTAAATTTTTTGGGGTTTAACAAAAGTATCCATGATTTTTAAAGCCTAAATATAGCAACTTTTTCTTCTGCTATAGATTTTTTGTTATTTCACTAAATATATTAAATAAGATTTGTTGATTAGGGTGAGCTAATAAAACATCGTCCATGTAGTGTAGACAGGTCTTGATATTTGTTTTTAATGGGCTGTATAGCTCTGTCCAGTATAGTTGGCACAGTGTAGGTGCTATTTGCCATGCGGCAAACTTTCCATTGAAATCTTTTATCAGGGCCATTATTATTAATAGAAGGAATTGAAAAAGCAAACCTGCATCCAGAGGATGTAGGGGAATGGAAAAGAAACAGTCCTTTATATCAAGGGTTTATAAGGTAATAGTTTTTTGGAATAGCTACAGGATTAGGAAGTCCAGGTTGAGTAGGGCCCATAATTTTGCATTGTTTTGTTAATTTGTCTTAGATCTTGTAATAGTCTCCATTTACCTGATTTTTTCTTAATTACAAATATGGGAGAATTCCAGGGAGAGGTGGAAGGCTCTATGTGTCCTGCTTCTAATTGTTCTTTAATTAATTGATGGGCCGCTTGCAATTTTCTTTGGATAGGGGCCACTGAGGGACCCAAACTGGCTTATTAGAGAGCCACAGTGAGAAAAAATGTCCTTTGCCTTTTTTATTATGAGTAGGATTTTTATTCTTAACACCTGCAGGCTTGGTCGCTAGGTGTAGCCCCATTTGATGTAAAATATCTCTTCCCCCCCATAGGAACTGGCAAGCTGTTTTAAAACATAGGGTTTGAATGTTCCTGTATGGCCTTCATTGTCTTGCCAATTTAAGATTACAGCACTTTGAGCTGGGGTATTACTGTATCCCAAGCCTCTTAAACTGGTTGAGGCTTTCTGTAGAGGCCAGTGCTTAGGCCATTGTTGTAGATTTATGATGGAAGAGTCAGCTCCTGTATCAATCAGCCCCTCCATCTCTATACCTTGAATTTTTAATTTGCACATAGGCCTCCGTGAACAGTCCTGGACCCAGAAAGCCATAGGTCCTGAACCAGTGGAACAAATGCTCTGCTATTTCTATTTTGTGGCATGCTTTTAAAAGAATTATGGAGACTGGGAATGAGGAGCAGCTGTGCGATTCTGTCTCCTTGATTTACGGAGATGATGCCCCTGTGTGTACTTAGCATTATTTTAATCTCTCCATTATAATCTGAATCAATAACCCCTGTATAAGCCTAATAAACTTTTGGAACTACGCCCAAGGATTAGTCCCACAGTTCCTGAAGGGAGAGGTCCCCTGATTCCCGTAGGAATCAGCTGAACCCCCATTTCAGGTGTCAGGACCATCCGGGCAGTAGAACAGAGATCTAATCCTGCACTTCCTCTTGTCCCTCTGATAAGGGAGTTAATGGGTAGGAGGGACTGTGACGAGGAATCATTTGAATCTGAGGGCCTTCCTCCTCTAGTGCCTCGTACATTTGTGGGCCCCGGGGCATTGGGCCCCGTGCCCCGTTTTTTGAAATCCTTGATAAATCATTTCCATATATATCATATCTAGAATGGCATTGATTGGCCCAATGTATACCTTTTTTGCATCTGGGGCATCGGCCTGGAGCACGGTATGAATTTTGATTTTATTACCCTTGGGGGATATTGCTTAGCATATCTTGGTTGATTATAATAATTTTGTCTGGAATATCCTGTTCTAGGTTGAAACCTTTGGGAATTTTGAGGGGAGGAATTTTTCATTACTGCAGCAATTACGTTGCCTGTGATAACAGCCTCGTTAATGTCTTTGCACAGTCTGATATAAATTGATAAGTCTTTTTTACTTCTCCACGGCCTTATTGCATCCTGGCAATATTTATTAGCGTTCTCGTATGCTAATTGGATAACTAGGGGCATAGCTTGCTCGAGATGTTGTTTTTAAGAGCCTATCTACAAAATCAGCGTAAGGTTCGTTAGGCCCTTGTATAACTTTTGATAGGCAGATCCCCTGTGCCTGAGATTGTCTTCCAGGCTTTCACAGCTGCAGTGTGTACCTGGGGCATACACACCTGGATCGTATTGTAGCTGATTTTGTAGTTCGGCGAACTCACCCTCCCCTGTGAGCATATCTATATTGCGTTGAGGGAAACCTGCTGCAGCATTTCTCTTTGCTATTTCTGAACAAAGTTCCTGGAATTGAGTTTTCCAGATTAGTATTGTCCCCCACTTAGTACCGCTCTGCATAGACTTTTCCAATCTGAGGGGGCTAAAGGTTAGGGTGTTAAGTGACTCTATCATACTTAATGTGAACGGAGCTTGAGGCCCATAGGTCATTACCGCCCTTTAAAATTCTTTATTGTTTTAAAGTCTAGGAACTCATGATATCTTTGTCCCTGTTCATTTTGAAATACTGGCAGTTCTAGGTGCTCCTGCGGTCTATGTTGTTCGAGAGCGTATAAGCGCTCTGAAAGGCCGCCAATTTCTACCTCAAGGGCACGTATACTCTGATCCATACTCTTTATTGTTTCTGTTAGGGATTCTATCCATGAAGGAGCAGAGGGCGCTAGTGGTTCCTCTATTTGACGGCCTTTTCTCTTTTTTAATTTCTTTTTGTTCTTTTTATTGGAGACTGTGCTCTCCGAATCGCTTTTTGATTCCTCTTCACTACTAGCTTCATAATTCCTAACCGGCTCAGTAGAGGAGACTGTACTTTCATGGTTTGGCTCCTTGTTACTATTATTACTTTCACTAGTATCCTGAGTTTCAGTTTCTAAGGAGAGTACATACTCCTCAGCTAATTTTATTAAGCTTCTGATGGCTTTTGCAGATCTTACTTTTGAATTTACATTCCTACTCTCCTTGCTGGTCTCCACTGAGTCAGAGGATATGCTTTCTTGTTCACTTTTCTCACTATCCTCTGAGTTCTCAATATCAAAAATTTCATTCATGGCTTTTTATAAACCGACTTTTTGTTATATTTGCTCCCATCTTTTTAAATTTTCTTTTTTCTTACCTGGCCGCCGAATTCCCCGTACGGGCCGCCACCTGTCGCTGCCTGAAGCGGAAGTCGCTTGGAGCAGCGAACGCCACAGGAAAATTCGGAGGCAGGATGAAAATGAAAAAAGGTCTTTTATTCTTCTCCTCCTCCAGCTCCAGCAATCACTCCAAATGCTCTAACTCCAACCACCACCTTCTTCTTCCCCACACACACTAACGAACCTCACCCAGTTATATACATATAGCTTTAACAAGGACACGTGCTTACAGCTCGAGCTTACAGGTGCGTCACGCAGTGTTCACGGGCATACAAAGATTCTTTGAATAATGTATCAACATCAGGTGGAAACTAGAACATCTTTTATGGCTCTCAGCTAACCGCAATCTTCTATCTCCTTGATTATAGGCTCCTTCAGAACTGGAGATTCATATCACCGCTCTCTCCCTACCACATTGTAGCCATGGGACTCTGCCAATTCCTTAGCTCGCCTCAAATTTTCTGTAAGATGAGGTTTAAATCCACCCCACCTTACAGAGTAGTTAAGAGAGGCTCAAACAAGAGAACATGTAGGAAATCTGTTTGTGAACCAGAAAGTTCTATGTCAGTCTTACGGTTGGATCTAGAATGTGCTGAAAGGCTTGGTCCCCAGTGCAGCAATGTTCAAAGGTGGGGATTTTAGGAAGTGATTGAATCATGAGGGCTCTGACTGCATCAGTAGATTAATCCATTGAGGGACTCCTAATTTGAATGGACTATTCAATCCCCAACACCAAAGGGGGGGGGGGGAATAAAGAAAAAGAAAGAAAAAAGATGAACGTGCATGGATAGGCCAATCTTTTGATTCAAGGTAAGTCCTTTTGGGTTTGCTGATTGGATTCCAAGGTGATTTTCTTGCATGAACCATGCTAGCCATGAAAAATCAATTATTTCTTCAAATTGGAGTGAGAGCTTAGAAATTATCAAACAGATACATGCATAGAAATTCTTTTAGATATTTATTACTTTGCTCTCTGTATTTCACCATTGTCTTCCCCTCACTTAATTTCATGGCAAATTTTGAAGGACTCACTTTCCAAAGACTTCAACCCATTTATATTAGTTAAGGAAACAGTATCTGCTCTAACAATCAAACCTAAAAACGTGTAATGGTTCAAGAACAACAGAAGTTTCATATTCAACAAGTAACAATGAATATTGGCAAGGATGTGGGGGGAAAGGTTAACTCATACATTGCTGATGAGACTGCAAATTGGTGACCACTCTGGAAAGCAGTATGGAGATTCCTCAGAAAAATTGGAATGGAACCACCATTTGACCCAGCTACTCTACTCCTCAGCACATACCCAAAGGACTTAAAATCAGCATACTACAGTGACGCAGCCACATCAATGTTTATAGCAGTTCAATTCACAATAGCCAAGCTATGGAATCAACAGATGTGCCCTTCAACAGATGAATGAATAAATAAAATGTAGTGTATGTATACACATTATATATTACTCAGCCATAAAGGAGAATGGAATTACGGTATTTGCCGGTAAATGGATGGAACTGGAGGCTATCATGATAAGTGAAATAAGCAAATCCCAAAAAACCAAGGACTGAATGTTCTCTCTGATATGCAGATGCTGACTCACAATGGGGGGGGGGGGCAGGGAGTGGAGGTTCACTAGATTGAACAATGGGAAATGGGGGGAAGAGGGAAGATGGGAATAGGAAAGACAGTAGATGAATCAGACATAACTTTCCCATGTTCATATATGAATACACGACCAGTGTAACCCCACATCATGTACAACCACATGGGAAGTTATACTCCACATATGTATGATATGTCAAAATACATTTTACTGTCATGTATGTCTAAAAAAGACAAAAAAAAACCTCTCTCAACATAATTATAACAACCACAACAACAGCAGCAACAGCAAAAGAAGTTTCTTGTTCATTAAAGGCCAAAACAGTGGCTCCTAACTGTCAAGTGGCTCTTCTCCAAGGGTGATTCAAGATTGCAGGTCTGTCATTGTTGGGTCTGCAGTCTTCCACGTGTAGATTCTAGGGTCCTGCTTTTAGATACATCAAGTGAGAAGTGAAGAGGGAGGAAGGATGAAGGCACACTGTTCCTTAACTACCCCACCCTGGAATTGAGGCATACTGCTTCTTTTTTTTTTTTTTTTTTTGGTACCAGGGATTGAACTCAGGAGCACTCCACCACTGGTCCACATCCCCAGCCCCCTTTTTTTTTTTTTTTTTTTTTTTTTTGTATTTTTTGTATTTTATTAGAGACAGGTTCTCACTGAGTTGCTAAGTGCCTCACCATTGCTGAGGCTGGCTTTGAACTCGTGATCCTCCTGCCTCAGCCTCCCAAGTGCTGAGATTACAGGTGTGCGCCACCATGCCCCAGCAAGGCATACTGCTTCTACTCACACTCCTTTGGTGAGGTGAGAAGCACAGGCTCATCCAATGCAAAGCATTCTGGGAACTGTAGTCCAGCTTTATACCCACAACCTAGAGATGGATTTGTGAGGACAGAGCCTGTCTCTCCCATGTCCACTCTCATAGAAACAGCTCCCTTTGTCTTTGTACTCATATTTCATTGGTTTATTGTGATATTGAGAAACTCTGATTTAGACGATATGTGACTAAGTTATAGGACTACAATAATAAGAATATTTTCCAGGTATGGTGGTACATCCCAGCAACTCGGGATGCTGAGACAAGAGGATGGCAAGTTGGAGGCCAGCCTGGGCAATTTAGCAGACCCTGTCTCAAATTTTAAAAAAAAGAGGATTGGAATATAAATCAGTGTAGAGGCCCCCTGGACTCAATCCCCTGTGCAAAAAAAAAAAAAAAAAAAAAAAAAAAAAGGAACATTGAGTTGATTTAGTGAAGGTCTGTTAAGAGACTTCCCCCCTCATAGAGTCGTTGAGGCTATTAACAAGGAAACCCATACAAGGTGTTTCTGATCACTTTGTATTAATATCAGTAGTCAACCTTGGCCAGATGTGGTGATGCACACCTGTAATCCCAGTGGCTTGGGAGGCTGAGGCAAGAGGATCATGAATGAGTTCAAAGCCAGCCTCAGCAACTTGGCAACTCAGCAAGACCCCATCTCTAAATAAAATGCAAAAAACAACAACAAAAAAAAGGGGTTGGGGATGTGGCTCAGTGGTTAAGCACCCCTGGGTTCAATCCTTGGTACCAAAAAAACTAAAAGTCAACCTCAGGACTAATGACAGTCTGCTTTGAATAATCCTTTGTTGTGGGGAGTGTCTTATACATGGTAGGATGCTCATCAGCAGCCCTTGCCCAAAACCTGCTGAGTGCCAGCAATGGCTCCTTAGCTGTGACAACCAGAATGTTCCCAGACAGGACCAGATGTCTCCTGGAATAAAACCATCCAGGGTTGTGATCCGCTGCTTTGTATTGTGCCAGACACTAACTGGAATTTTATATCTGGGGTCTCTCTCTTTTTTTTTTTTTTTTTTTTTTTTTTTTTTTTTTGGTACTGGGGATTGAACTCAGTGGCACTCGACCACTGGGCCACATCCCCAGCCCTTTTTTTGTATTTTATTAGAGACAGGGTCTCACTGAATTGCTCAGTGCCTCGCCATTGCTGAGGCTGGCTTTGAACTCGTGATCCTCCTGCCTCAGCCTCCCAAGTGCTGGGATTACAGGCTTGCGACACCACTCCCGGCTATCTGGGGTCTTTTCCCTCTGCACCCACCACCTCCATACCTTCCACCTTGGCAATTTGACCATGACTCCATAAGATCAATATCCCTGTGGACTCAAAAACAGGAATGGAAAGTTAATAATATACTGAATACTTATGGCATTTTACCAGTTTTCTAATTGCTCATACATGGGTGCTAGAAAATAAGATTGCCCTCTGTAGTTAAAATAGTCAAACTCAGACACAGTAAATGTGGGAATAAACTGAGATGTTTTCTGGAAAGTGTGACTGAAGAGTTTGGAAATGCCTTGGTAAAAGTAAACTGGGTGCAATTTCAGAAAGATATAATTGTGATTCATTGAGTGAAAAAACTTAATCAATTGCACCCTATTTAAAGAAAGGCTGTTGAATAGAAGCAATAATAGACCATGCTTTGTTTTGGTGTTTTGTTTCTATAATCTGCTAAAGGAAATACCTGGATACCAGTAACAGAGCCTCACTATGACAACCAAAACTATATGTTGAACCCATACATTACTTATGGTTGTACATCTGTAAGTTTTTCTGTAAGATGAATTCCTAGAAATGGAAATAAAAGACAATACATACTACATACACATTGCCTTCCAAAAACTTGGTGCTAATTTGTATTTCCACTCCCAGCAAGGATATACGTGTGTGCCCAATTTGTATGCACCACATTTTCTTTATCGCTTCATCGGTTAATGGACACTTAGGTTTATTCTATATTGTGGCTATTGTGAATAGTGCTACAAAAATATGGGTATTTCTTCAGCATACTGATTTTCTTTCCTTTGGATCTATATCCAGTAGCAGGATTACTGGATCCTAATGCCATGCAGTTTTAATTACTGGAACTTTATAGTATATTTAAAAATCTTCAGTCAATATTCTTCTCTTTAACTATTCTTAGCTATTCTTATACATTTTCTCCTCCAAACTCTTGAGCCTGACATTGCATTTCACATTGTAAATAAATAAATTGATGTTCTGCTTCCAGCGTGTAGCAGTTCACTTCTGCCTGGTGTCTGGCAGCTGTTGGAGGAGTAATGCCAGGTTTGTCTGAGTTGAACACAGAGGCGTGTTCTTCCAGTAGAAACCAGGTGGGCTGCCTGTCAATTCTGTTCTAGGGAATTCTATTGGTTAGAAGAAATAGCCTGCTAGTTGTTTAGAAGTGGCACTTGATTAGGCTGGGGTGATCACTTCTGCAAGTCCCCTGTTGCTTAGCAGCAACTGAAGCTACACACAATTTACTTTTTTTTTTTTTTTTTTTTTTTTTTTAATTCTACTTTGGGAGCAAAGAAAATGTGCTGGGCTTTCTTTCCAGTGTTGGCTTTTTAAGCTCGACACCCAGACTTCTCTACATACTTGTCCCAGTCAAAAAGGATGCATTTTACAGTTGTAATAAGCAGAGGCTACTTAAACTGTCTCCACCTGAGGGTGTATTACATTAGCCCACCCTTAAACCCGTCTCCACCTGAGAGCACAACCCACCCTTAACCCATCTTCATCTGAGGGCCTATTAACCCTGTGCTTTATAAACCCTGCCCTTGCTACTAGCAGAGGCCATTTTCTACCACCCTGCTTTGTGCGGGTAGTAGTCGGTGGCCCTAGCTGGAATAAAGGCTTTTTGGGCTGTTATGTGAGTGGCTTGTGAGACTTTTTTCTTGCAAATCGGGTACAACACAGTGGCATGCATTTGACATTTGTTTGCAGGGTGTGTGGTAGGGAGCTCCCTGGGGGATCCAGGTTCCCCATTTCTCAGTTATGACCATTACCTTGAGCCACAGAAAGGGCGCGGCAGAGCCTTCAACAGTTGGGATTAGGCAAGATGAACTAATAATGTGTTGACATGGCTTGGCACAGTGCAGAACTGGCACAGCAGAAAGGATGTTCTAAAAAAGAATTAACTACATAATTGCTCTATGTGCTTTCAACCGGGCAACCTAGACAGGAGCCTGTCCCTTCCTTGCAGTCCTCTCTGCAAGGCTGCAGGACAGAGCCTGGGCTTTTGCAGCCATACATCACCTCAAAGCTTTGACCTCAGTGAACCAGATCATGCCCAGGTTGTAACAGGCTTAGGGGGACGCAGTACTAAAGATTATTGGTTATGTGATGTGTTGGTCAGCTTTCTATCACTGTGACAAAATACCTGGGGGATTAAAAAACCAACTTGAAGAAAGATTTATTTATTTACTTAATTTTTTTGGTGCCAGGGATTGAACTCAGGGGCACTCGACCACTGAGCCACATCCCCAGCCCTTTTTTTAAAGTATTTTATTTAGAGACAGGGTCTCACTGAGTTGCTAAGTACCTCTCCATTGCTGAGGCTGGCTTTGAACTCGCGATCCCCCTGCCTCAGCCTCCCAAGTGCTGGGATTACAGGCGTACGCCACCGCGACCAGCTGAAGAAAGATTTATTTTCAGTTTCAGAGGCTTCAGTTTGTGGTTGGCTGATTCCATTGCCTTGGGTTTGAGATAAAGTAGAATATCATGGCGGTGGGAGCATGTTGTGGAGGAGCTGCTAACCTTTACACACTCAGGAAGCAGAGAGAGAGAGAGAGAGAGAGAGAGGAGAAGAAGTTGGGGACAAGAAATACCCTCCTAGGGCAGGCCCCCAATGACCTACTTTCTCCAACCAGGACCCACCTCCTACTTTTTTTTTTTTTTTTTTTTTTTTGTACCAGGGATTGAACTCAGGGGCACTCGACCACTGGGCCACATCCCCAGCCCTTTTTTTGTATTTTATTTAGGGACAGGGTCTCACTGAGTTGCTAAGTGCCTCACCATTGCTGAGGCTGGCTTTGAACTCGTGATCCTCCTGCCTCAGCCTCCCAAGTGCTGGGGTTACAGGCGTGCGCCACCGTGCCCGGATCCACCTCCTATTCTTGTTACCGTCTTTTACCATGAGGAGTCCTTGCTTCCCCGAATGTTGAAGTACAACACCGAAGAAGCACGTGGAGGCAAGGGTAGAGCGGAAAAGGAAGGCTTTACTAAAGGACAGCAGAAAAAGACTTCCCCCAGGAGGTGAAGAGGACCCAGAAGGTGGGAATCCCTGGGAAGGGGAAGTCTTCTCCTTTTATATCTAACATTTTCTTTTGTTTCTTTGCTTATCTCCTTCTACCCTGCCTGTGAAGGGAAAGCCAAAAGACGTGACACAGGTGGGCCCAAGGGGGAGAGGGAAGAGTGATCTGGGCAGGAAGGGCTTAGGGTAAGTTGATTAGCATCTCCCTGTTTGCTGGGAGCTGCTTCATCAACATTCTTTAGGATGGCCCTGACCTTGCAGACATTAACATTTTAATCTCCCAGGCATTGTTCTGGTTTTCCCAGGGCTCAGATAGACTCCATTTCCTTTATGGACTCCATTTTCTTTATTAGACTCGATATTAGACCCGATTTACTTAACTACACGCACTACCTATCTTTAAATCTGGCTTCACTCTTTTCACCATGACCGCCCAACAATGCTATCAAATTATGAATTCCTTAATGGATTAATCCACAGATGATGTCAGAGCCCTCAAAACCCACCTGAAGTCCCTACCTCTGAACAGTGCTGCACTGGGGACCACGCTTTTAACACATGAGTTTTTGGGGGGACATTCCAGATCTAAACCATAACATCTGTCCTGGAAAGAGGGACTCTCCACACCCCCATTCCACCTCAGCTTGAACCCATATGCTACCTCAACTCCACAGCCCGTTCCATATGTTGTGCCAGTCTACCGAGTACAAACTCTCTTCGTTGTACTATTTCATATCTCCGTAGAATGAAGCTCTCTAAATATGGTCCCATGAATGACACAGGTGTGCTAGTATCACGTGCTTGTACGGGATCGTGCTATGCAGGTATTAGGGTTTTATATTTTCAATGGAAGCATTTGGAAAGTACTGTAGTAAGGAATCGTCTGATTGCAAGGAATAAAAATCCATTTGAGCTTGCTTTAGTGAAAGAGAGGGATGTATTGAAAGATTATAGAGGTGTTTTCACAGAATCAAGAACAGGAAATACACCCGAGCTGAGGAAAAATGGGAATTGGCACCTTTTTCTGCCTCTTTCCCAGTCCTAGTTCCCAACAGAACTTTGCTATTTTATGGCTGCCTCAGAACAGAATTTACATAATTTCCTGGTTCCAAACAGTTTAGGGGCTATGAGCTTCCCCATTTCACAATCCTGAAAGAGAGACAATTTTATTAACCCAGCGTGAGTCCAAGCCTGGTCCTCAGTGAAATCCAGAGGGCTGTGGTGAAGCCAGACTCTGTGAGGCAGTTAGTAGAGATGAGTAAATCAAGTCAGGTCAAACCAAGAAAGACACTTTTGAGTGAGTCTGGGAAAGTTAGAGACTTGTTGGCCTGAGGGATTGGAATGGTTAATTGCTTCAGAGCCCTTCCTCCACCCTTATCAAAACCCTGCCCCAACCTTTTGCTTTGAAGTTGTTAATGTGTTCTGGGCTGCTCCATCCTGCCCTTCCCCCATCAGCCCATCTGCTTCTCACCTTTTGGCC
The DNA here is from genome assembly GCA_025594165.1 of Tamias sibiricus. NCBI lineage: Eukaryota > Metazoa > Chordata > Mammalia > Rodentia > Sciuridae > Tamias > Tamias sibiricus. The sequence continues at coordinate 36,625,218 of CM046669.1, forward strand.
ATCCCACCAGACCTGGTCACTACAGGGAAGGAGAAGAGAGCAGGAGAACAAAGGAAGCCCTGGGACATATAAAAAAGACAGACCTGCCTCGCTTCTTGGGATACCAAATACCAGAAATGGCCCCCTTCTCCCTCCTGAGAGAAGTCTATGTTGCCCCTTTTAAATAAGCCCTGCTTTAGATGCTTGCCTCGGCGTGCTTCTCTAATGTTCAAACTTCGACATTTTGGGGAGCAGAACTTGTCACCGGTAAATGGCAGTATCAATGGGGTTTCACATCCTACCAGTGTCTGGTTAGGGCTAGGAAAGGGGTTTGAGTCAGCCTAGCAGGGCAGAAAAGTGGCCCACACATCTGCCATGAAGTTCCAGAACATGCAAGGCTGAGGCCCCCTCTTGCTCCTCAGTGGACTCAAGGTCAAAGACCCCCGTAGGAAACCTGTTTGGAGAGCCTCTTGCCTTCCTGAGGGAGTCCTCCATGAGTGTCCAAGAGACACATCCGGTTTTTAATACTCCAGCCCTTCTCGTTGTGTCCATGAAGAGTGGGAAGAGGACGATGACAGTCGTCTTAGAAGCCCTCTGCTGGAGATAGGGTAAGGATTGATATTGGCTAGTGATAACTTGATTGCATCAGTGTGTGTGTGTGTGGGGGGGGGGGTATTAACAAGTTGAATATTTCCATTTGGGAGACTTTGTTGCAATTCCTTTTGGTCTCTCCTGATTCTCCTTTTTCTGTGGAACATTCCCTAACACAGTCAATATTTGTTGTGGGAGGAGTGGAAAATGCCTGGATTCTTTGCAAAAGAATCTCTACAGTAAAGGGGTGGGTAACTCCAGGGTCCAAGGTCACCAGGAGATGGGGGAGGAACTACAGAGTAATTCATCATGGAGAAGAATCCATTCCCCCAGGGAGGTGTGTGTCCCAGATCCTAGCAACACAATCCGCTGAGGAGCTTATTAAAATGCATTTTCCCTAGATGGGCATGGTGGTACACACCAGAGGTTGAGGCAGGAGGATCACAAGTTCAAGGCCAGCCTAGGTGATTTAGAGAGAACCTGTATATATATATATGTATATATTTGTATATGTATATGTATATGTATATATTTGTATATATATGTATGTAAACAATCAAATAAACAAACAAATAAATGAAATATGCTGCCCTGGTTCAGCCACTTACCAGTTGGGTGACATCAGCCAAGTTTCTTAATCTCACTAGGACTCAGTTTCTTTATCTGTCAAATGAAAATAACAACATCTAATAAGATTGAAAAGAATGTTACATAAGATAATATATCTGAAGCACTTTGCATAACAATTATCACACAGTTCCTGATAAAGAAGTGATAGTGAAGGGTTGGGGATGTGGCTCAGTGGCAGAGTACATGCCTAGCATGAAGGAGGCCCTGAGCTCAATCTCCAGCACTGAAAAAAAAAAAAAAAAAAAAAGTGGTATTGATTTTATTTTGTAGGTCAATAAGTCATAGGGGCTGGGGATATAGCTCAGTTGGTAGAGTGCTTGCCTAGCATGCAAACAATGCCCTGGGTTCAACCCCAGCACCGCCCCCCATCACACACAAAAACAAGTCAGAAAATTATTGGATTGTCCTCCCAAGGAACAAAAATAAGAAAACATACTTAACTCCCTAGGTGTTCCCAGAAAGAGTATGCTCATGGAAATGAGGTAGCATTTCTGCAAGCCACACTGTTGGGTCCATCCATTATATGAGCAAATTTTTTCATTCAGAGAGAGAGAGAGACTGTCTCATCCTTGTCACAAAAATCGACATGCGAATGTGATGAGCATAAGAGAAACAAAGCCAGTGGACAAGGAAATGTAAGAAGAGGACAAGAAATCAGAACACATACAGGAAGGAACCTAAAGTCTCCGAAATTGTAGAGCAAAAGGGTCCTCGAGTACATTCCACAAGCCCATTATTAACAGAACCCCTCGGCTGCCTTTCTTTCTTCATTTGCCCAAGATAATATTCACTTTGATGTTGCAAAGCCTGAGTTTGCTTTTTGTGTTTCCTCTCTCCATAATTGAATGTTAGGCCGTCCTTTTGTACTGGCAAATTGGTCTGACAAAAAGAGCATTATAAATTGTGAAAATACAAACAAATTCTCCCAGCTCCAAAATTCTCCTCTGATTCAAATGGTTGACATGAATAATTTCGGGGTGACGCAGTTCCTCGAATGCGGAGGGGCAGGGGAGTTCATTCTTGCACTGGCAGAACTGGCTCCCTGCACAGTTTGGGATACAGGGCCACTGCTCTCCAGGGACTGAAGGCCCTTACTGGCCTCTTTCCCTCCAGACTGGCCGGCACTCCGGCTGAAAGCTGATTCCTCTTTCCCCTTTCCTAAAAGTTCACGGGAAGTGGGGGAGCTGTCACGCTCCCACATGCCCCACCCTTTGGTGTAACGTAAGACTTGAACCTCTGGCAATCATAGTCCAGGCGCTTCAGAGTCCTCAGCCAGGGTAATGGGGGGTTCGCTGGTCAGAGCCCAGGCAGGACAGGCAAATAACTACATGGATGCCGGAGCCCTGACTTCCGTGGTACCTCTCAGCAGCACCCTGGGGTCCAGCCTTGCCAGGAGCCTTCCCTGAGCTTCCCTGCTGCCATCAGGAGCTCTCCTGGCGAGGGCTAGGAGACCCCACTGCGCTTGTTGCTACCGCATTCTCCTCTGTCTAGAAAGGAATCAAAGCAACGGCAGCAGGCAAGGAAGCTACCCTTCAAAGTCAAGGTGTTTCAACAGGCATAATCTTTCTCATGACATCTCTGTTGCTCTCCGTCCTGGGCGAATGCTCATAATCCAGGTACAGCCTGGCCCCCCACCCCGACAAGCCACCTGTGGGTGGGAGATGCTCTAGGTTGCAGGGTTTTTTCGGTGAGATGGTGAAATATGTTCCAATGTTTGCTGAGTTTCTGTCAAGAAATGAAATCAGGACTGGGGTTGTGGCTCAGTGGTAGAGCGCTCACCTAGCATGTGTGAGGCACTGGGTTTGATTCTCAGCACCACATATAAATAAATAAAATAAAGGTCCATTGACAGCTAAACAAAAAAAAATTTTTTAAAGAAATGAAATCATGTGAATGTGCTTTACATGACTGATCTCCAATCCTACAGAGCCATTTATTATTATCTTTTAATACATGGTTGAGCTCCTACTCTATGCCAGTGGCTTGGTTAGTTGCTGGGGAGACGAATATCATTAAGACACTACTCCTGCTCACACCTTGGAAAGAAAGGAATGTATCCGCTGTGCTAATACGATGGAATAAAGGTTGCAATTTGTATTGATTTGATTTCAACCCCTGAGCAAAAAAATAACTTAATAGTTCATGGAATCTATGAAAACATAATAAAAAACATGGCAAAGCCAGAGAGGCCTCAAGAATAACTAGAATTGGAAAGTAGGGGAGGGGGCGTGGGGGCAGGAAGAATAGTAGAATGAATCAGACATTATTAACCTATGTGCATATATGATTACACGACTAGTGTGATTCTACATCTTGTACAAGTAGAAGAGTGAGAAATTGTACCCCATTTACATATGATGTGTCAAAATGCATTCTATTGTCATGTATAACTAATTAAACTAATTAGAACAAATTAAACATATATATAAATCAAGCAATGTTTAGAAGGTTAGCACTCGTATTAAAATAAATTAAAGCAATTCTCAATTAAAAAAATAAGATTTCCTCAAAAAAAAAAAAAAAAAAAGAATACCTAGAATTGGGGATTTGAACTCTATCATAATGGTCTCCTCTCTTCTCTTTACTTCTGCTTATACATTTAACTCACTCTCCCTTCGCTAAAGACAAGTCCTGTCCATGTTGTTGGAAATCCAGGCTGCCCCCAGTTCCCTGGGCTCAGTGTTTCCAACTCCAACACCTGAGCACTTAAGTCTTCACTGCATGTTTGAAAAAGATCCTAGGGAGCTGCCCCCGTTGGTGCACCTTTTGTCAGGTACCTATTCGTGGGCTAAGCATCTAGTAAATAATTTACTGCCTTCAAAAAAGCCATTTATTTATTTAGCCAGGCGCAGTGGCACATGCCTGTAATCCCAGCACTTTGGAGGCTGAGATAGGAGGATCACAAGTTCAAAGCCAGCCTCAGCAATGGTGAGGCACTTAGCAACTCATTGAGACCCTGTCTCTAAAAAAGTACAAAAAAGGGCTGGGGATGTGGCCCAGTGGTCGAGTGCCCCTGAGTTCAATCCCTGGTACCAAAAAAAAGAAAAAAAAAAAAAAAAAAAAAGCCATTTATTTAGGGTGGGGGTAAAGGGATGGCAGAATAAGGAGGGCAAGTGCCTCAGGTCACACCCAAGAGAAGGGACATTATTTCCTTCCCTGGGTAGGGTCACCAGATACAAAGCAGGACGTGCAATGGCTGCATAGGACACACTCATCAAAAAATGATTCATCATGTTTATCTGAAAATCAAATGTAAACTGGGTGTTCTGCATTTTTTTTTTTTTTTCCAAACTAAATCTGACAACCCCGTTCCTTAGGCACTAAGGAGAAAGCAAGCAGGGCTGGTTCCTAGATAGTTGGAGGGCAGTGCTGCTCAGTGGTGGGAGATGGCTAAGTCTTCCGGGTAGGTTCTATTATGGTTTAGGTCTGGAACATTCTCCAAAGGCCCATGTGTTGATGGTTTGATCTCCAATGCCAATGTTCAGAGGTGGGTTTGGGGGAAATTATTGGATCATGAGGGTTCTGACCTCATTGGTGAACCGATCCATTGGTAGATTGATAATTTGATGACATTAGTGGGAGGGGCCTAGTTGAAGGAAGTAGTAGGTCACTGAGAGGCAGGACCTGGGAAGGTATTTCTTATTTCTTATGCCAGGCCTTTTCCTACTCTTTTTTTTTTTTTGTGGTACTGGGGATTGAACTCAGGGGCACTCGACCACTGGGCCACATCCCCAGCCCTTTTTTGTGTTTTTATTAGAGACAGGGTCTCACTGAGTTGCTAAGTGCCTCGCCATTGCTGAGGCTGGCTTTGAACTCGCGATTCTCCTGCCTCAGCCTCCCAAAGTGCTGGGATTACAGGCGTGTGCCACCGTGCCCGGCCCTCTTCCTTCTCTCTCTCTCTCTCTCTCTCTCTCTCTCTCCTTTCCTCTCTCCTGGATGCCATTAGCTGAGCAACTTTCCTCCGCCATGCCCTTCTGCCATGATGGTCTGCTGTTCTACCTCACCTCAGACCCAAAGCAATGGATCCTGTGACCATGGAACTGAAACTTCTAAACCTTGAGCCAAAATAAATCATTTCCTCCTTTAAGTTGTTTTGCTCAGGTGTTTTAGTCCTAGCAATGGCAAGCTGACTACCATAGATTCTTTGGGCTAACTTAAGCAACAATGGAGACTTTACCAGAAGGCTACTCCTGTGCATAACTCCAGGGACAACGTGCAAATGGTACCCTTGATCATGTTCATTGTGGCTGCTCTGATTCTTGGAAAGATCCCAAAATGAAAAGAAGATTCCGTCAACTATGCCCGGGAAGGACTGAACCCTGGGGTCACACCCTTCCTGCAAGTGACATGCAGTTTCCTCCCTATTAGCTATGGTGCAATCCTTGCCTCATTGCTTCAAGAATGTGCATTGATGGGAAGCTGAGGCAGGAGGATCACAGGTTCAAAGTTAGCCTGGCAAACTTAGAAAGACCCTGTCTCAAAATAAAAATTGAATAAGGGATGGGGATGTATTTCAGTGGTAGAGAACTTGCCTAGCATGTATGAGGCCCCGGGATCAATGTCCTTTACAGAAAAAAAAAAAATGTATATTGAAATATAAGATAAAGTGATAGCATTTGAGGGATAAGCTGGAACTTGCCTCTAATTTGTTAATTCAAAATTCAGACTTGTGATAACTCATATGTCAATCCTAGCTGCTAGCTACCATATTGGGTTCCTGGGGCAGACACTCTGGTCTGGCTTGGGTCACATGCCTAATCTTTGGAGAGGATAGATGTTGGTCCCATGGAATAAGCAGTAGGCCCTTCCCTGAAAGGAAGGAAAGATGCCGTGAGTGGGAGAAGGCAGAAGGGCACGTGTGGAGGCAAGGCCAGCAGGCGTCCGTTCAGAATGCGCCTGTGTGTTCTGTCCACATGAGGAGCTGGCGCTCAATCGTCCTTGCCCTGTGCTGCTGCAGATCACGGTGGAGAGCTGTCCAGCTGGAGGCTGACCAATCACCAAGCACTTTCCCAGGCTGGTGGTTCTCCATGGTGATGTCATGACAACCAGGCCAACCACAGTTAGATGCGAGGGGGAAGAAAGAGACTTGTTGCTAATAATGCTCAAAACAGTTTTGGAGAAATTCACCTTTCAAAGAGTAAGTCAGAGCAAATCCAAGACTATGTGTGTCCTCAACAATGTCACCGTGACTTCCTTGCACTGCACATTCCTGTGTGGGAAGGGAGGGCAGGGGTCCAGCTGATGTATAGATGGTTGCCAACAACCCACTACCACAGCCACCATGGCACCATTGCCACTCCAGTCTGCAGGAATTATTGTACCCCTTTTCCTTCCTGTGAACTCGAGGCAGATGAGGCTCTGTCCTCATCTGAGTAGGGCCATTTGTGTGAGTCCTTCCGTGTGCACCCGTCACCCGGGATATGGCAGAGACAATGAGGGTCTTGAGGGCAGGTACATGGCCTTGGTCCCAACAACCAGACCTGGCCTCGTTTGAGGCAGGCAAGGAAAGAGAAGATGGGTCTGTGGTGCTTACAGAGTCAGGGCAGCGGGGCTGCTCACCCACACCTTGGGTTATGGCAAAGCTCAAGTTCAATGACACAGATAAACCACTCAGAATAGTAACTGATGCAAGGTAAGATCTCTGTGACTGTGGGTTGTGTTATTTGTTCAGTTAAGATACACATTTGGGTTCTAGGTGAAGTGGTGCATATCTGTAATCCCAGCTACTCAGAAGGTTGAGGCAGGAGGATCACAAGTTGAAGGCCAGCCTGGGCAATTTAGTGACAATCTGTTTCACAACTTTAAAAAAATGCTGGGGATGTAGCTCAGCGGTAGAGCACTTTCCGAGCATGTGTGAGGGCCTGGGTTCAATCCCTAGTACCACATTTCAATCATTAGTACCAAAGGTCATAATAATAATGGCTTAACTAAGAGAGAAGGGTATTGTCTCTCAGTAATGGTCCTAACGTAAGCAGTCCAAATTTAGTCCAGACTAAAGTTGGCAGTTCCACAGTACTGGCAACCCAGATTCATCCTATATACCTTGGTCACTTTGCCACCTTCCATATGTGGCTTCCATCTTAAGGTCTAAGATGATTGCTCCAGCTCCTGCCATCACATCCCCTGTTTAGTCAGTGAGAAGGAGGAAAGGGAAGTGGAGCATATGCCTTTCCCCTTAGAGTACCACCCAGAGTGTTACACATGCCTTCCACTCATTGACTTCCGTTCCATTGGCTAAACGTCATTACAAGGCCACCGCTAGTTGTACAGGGAGTCGAAAAGTATAGTCCTAAACTGAGGAATCAGGGGTCTCCCTGAGATTCTGAGGTTTGGGGTTTGTGGATAAAGGAAAAAGAAATGGATGGAGTCGGGGGCTGTAGCCATCGAGGTCGTGTTGTTGTTTTCCTGCATACAAAGCAGAGACTTCCCAGAGCGAGTCTCTGAAGGCTCTGAGGCAGTCTGCAGTGCCGGGAAGGAGAAAAGCTCGGGAACACCCCTCCATCGTGCTCTTCCTGGCTCCAGTTTTTTTTTTTTTTTTGTACCAGGGATTGAACTCAGGGGCACTCGACCACTGGGCCACATCCCCAGCCCTTTTTTTGTATTTTATTTAGAGACAGGGTCTCACTGAGTTGCTAAGTGCCTCGCCATTGCTGAGGCTGGCTTTGAACTTATGATCCTCCTGCCTCAGCCTCCCAAGTGCTGGGATTACAGGCATGGGCCACCGCACCCGGCCTGGCTCCAGTTTTAACATGCCCCCTTTTCCCTCCCGCCCCCTTCCTCTGGTCCCCAGTTCAGTGGACTGCCATGGGTCCCTTTTCTGTCTCCCTGTACCCCACGTGCACCTTCTAGGCCAGTCCCTTGGCCTTGCCACACCTCCAGGGAACCTGCATTCTCAAAATGGGAACCTAGACTTTCCTCTGGTGGTGTGGCAACTGCCCCTGGAAAAAGACAGCCTCTTCCAGGTCCTGAGATGTGAAGGCTGAACCCCAGAGCTAGCCCCAGCAGGCCCCTCGGAGACCTGGATCCTCTTCAGAGCTGCACAGTCTCCAGCCTCGTCCCTTCCTCAACCCAGGGGGCAGGAGAGACAGCGGGGGGCGGGGGGCAGGGGGAGCCGTGGGCTTGGCCCCAGCATCTTCCATGAGGCAGCAGACCTGACAGAACAAGTCACTTCCCTCTGGCCTTCCTTCCCAGCCTGGCCTGACTGGGACAGTGGCCATGTCACCTCCGCACTTTCCCTTCCATATCCACCCCTCCTCCCCTGCCCTTCTCTCACCACCCTCTAATAAAGCTCCCCATTCCCTGGCAGGCCCCACACCTGCAGGAGAACACTGCCTCCCACATATCTGGCCAGGGCCGGCCGGGGCCAGGTGATCCCCTCCCCAGCCATGCCTTCCTAATAACCTCAGATAAAGGAAGGCTAACTAATAACCCTGTTCTGCTCCGATGAGCTGCCCCTGCTTTTTCCAGTCACAAGGGCAGGCTGAGGCCAAATTTTCCATCAGGGGAGAAAGGCAGAGGGGAGGACATGGGGATAGGGGTAGGGAGGTGGCCCCACAGGCCAGAATGTCTCCTGCCTTTTTGGTTTGAATTAGCAGGTGCCTTAAGCAAGAGCAGATGCATCCGGGTCCTCTGAGCAGGGCTCACAGAAGCCAGGCAGGAAGAGAGGCAGCAAGGAGAGCACAGCACCTCTTAATGGGAAACAGATCTGAGAGGGGAAAAAATGAGAATTAGAGAGGAATGCAACCCCAGCAACGCCAGCAGAGCAGCTGCAGGCTGCCCAGTGCGGCCTCCCACGCGGATTCCGCCCACCCCACCTCCCAGGTCCCCCGTCCTGTCTGCCCCAGGTTGCACATTCATGCACCCAGCCCTCTTGCTTCCCAGCTGCCCCCTGGATCAGTGAGAGTCCTGAAGCCCAAGGTCATTCAAGATGATGGGATCAACTCAGCTACTATCAACTCAGTGACGGGATGGGGATCCCCTGGCCGGCAAAGGCTTTGCGTGTATTTGTCTAAGTTATGCATCAGCACAGACTCACTGCCTATATTTAGTTGTAATAAAATCACTTTATCCTTCTTAAAACTGATATGGGGGCTATTTTAAGGTAGCCAAAGGTTGCCTCTTCATGTATCATGCATGCAAAGCTGTGTGGAGAATTACACCATGATGCAAGGATTTTACAACCACATGGGATCTCAGAGAAGATGCCCTTTCCCTTGGCCACCGCTGGTGGAGTTTCTTACTTCCTAAAGTGGGGTCCCACTGGACCTTTCTCCACTCTACAGATGAGAAACATCACTTTGGCCCCTAGTCACTGCCCCCAATCTAGGGAGGGAGAAAAGCAAGTAGGGAAATAAATGAGAATCAGGAGTCTATTCTGCAAGAAATGGTGTCTGTCCTTTTTCTTTCTTGGTTCCTTTGCATAGAGCCTTCCTGAAGTCTGCAGGTGGGGGCTGCCGGGCGCCAGGCACCGCGCGCCAGGCACCGTGCTGGGTGTAAGGGTTAGAAACATGAGCGACACCTCACTCTGGGTCTCAAAGTTCTTAAACCAGATGCTTAAACTGAATGTGCGGGTGCTGTGGGAAGACAGAGGAGGAGCCCTTGGCCCAAGGAGTGGGGGTGTGAGCTCAGTGAATGTTTCCAGAAAAAAAGAAGGAAACATGCAGTCTTAAAGAATGAGTAAGAGTTGGGGGGTGGGGGAGGCAGCCCAGGCAGAGGGAACCACATGAGCCGGCCCGGAGGCTTGAAATAGCAGAGCAGAGAGAAGCCATGGCGATCCAGGCAGGGCCGGCAGCCAGGAGAGCCTTGTATGCCTGCCAAGGGCTCGCCTGTTACCCTGTAGGCAGTTTTAAGGTGGAGAGAGGTTTGTTCACCTTGAACATGAGTGGAGGCAGGCTGGAGGGAGGCCAGCGAGGAGGCTGTTGCAAACATCCAGAAAGGCAATTAGGGTCTGCGCAAGAGTCCCACCAGTGAGGGCAAGGAGGAAGGGGCCGGTCTCAGAAAAATCTAGAAGTTGCCAGGCGCCCAGGTGCACACCTGTAATCCCAGTGACTCGGGAGGCTGAGGCAGGAGGATCGCAAGTTCGAGGTCAGCCTAGGCAATTTAGTGAGAACCTGGCTGTGGGTAGAGCTCAGTGGTAGAGCACTTGCCTAACATGTGTGAGGCCATGGGTTCGAGTCCCAGCACCTCAAATAGAAAAAAAAAAAAAATCTAGAAGGTGAATTGTAGGACTTGGTGAGTGGGTGGATAGGGATGGAAAATCTAATAGAGAAGGAAAGAGGGGCAAGGAGGAGGAGTCCAGGCCACCTGGAACAGAGACTACTTTACTTTTGGAGAGATCTGGAAGCCAGGGATGACAGGATGCCAGGGTAAGAGAAGGACAGAATCAATCTTGTTTTCTTTTCTTCCTTCCTTCTTTCTTTCCTCCCTCCCTTTCTGTCTTGTTTTAATGGCCAAATAGAGCTGTTAGGTGACCCCTCTGCCTCAGAAGTTCTCCTGACTGGAGTCTTGTAGCTCCAACTGCTTTCAAACTCAGGCAACATCCCGCAGCCTCTTGAGAGTTTAATCCAATTCAACAAATGCTTATTGAACAGCTACTGCACACGGGAAAGGGAAGAGAGGAGCTCTAACAATTACTGAGTACTTAAATTATATTAGCAGAGTGTTAAGTGCATTTACATGTAATCTCATCTCCAGTCACAGTCGCCTGGGCCCTGGGAGGACAAGTCATTTACCTCCAGGCGCCTGAGAGGTCAAGTAATTTGTCCAAGTTTAGGTGCTAAGTAAAGGGTACTGCCAGAATGCCAACCCAGAAGTAGTAGAGCTTGTAAGCTGCCTGGTACCGTAAACCGGGATAAAAACTCTCGGGGGCAGAGTTAAGCTTTTACTACTTTTACTTCTACTTTCTTAGAGCTTAGAGAGAGGGAAAGAAAGATTTTTAAAGAGAAAGATTAAAGCGAGCTTTTCTTCTTGTCTTCTTAGCTTAGAGTTAGAGTTAGAAAGATAGAGAAATATTAGAGCTTAGAGCTTAGAGTAAAGAAAGATAGAGCTTAGCTTAGAGAAAGACTAGAGCTTCTTTCTTCTCTTTCTTTCTTCCTTCTTCTGTCTTCTGTCTTCTGTCTTCCTCGGGAGCCTCGGCCTTACTCTGACCAGTCCTCTGGAGCCTCGGCCTAACTCTGGCCAGTCATTACTTCTTCTATCTGGTTTCTCTTCTGTAACCGCTCTGCCTACGTTCTGGCCGCTCTGATTCTTCTGACCGACCGAGTGACTGCCCGGCTGACTGAATTCTCCGTTCTCCTAACTCGGACCGCTTTCACCCGGTTATATACCTTCAGGTTTGCGGGTGCCTACAGGTGCGTCACATACATATCAGGTGGAACTTATGGCTTCCAGCTAGCTACAACAGCCCTTCCTAATTAGGGCTCCTTCAAGAGCTCAATCTCCAAGACACATTATTTTGCAATGAACCCAGGAGGTTGTGACTGATACACAAACTATTTTAAGTAAAAAAAGGAATGCATTGGCGTATTTAACTAAAAAGTCCATGAGTCAGCCGGCTTCCAGCACAGCTAGATTCAAGAGCTCAGATGATGCTGTCAATTCTCACGCTTGCTCATACATGAGTAAACCCATCTCTCTCCCCTTCGTGTTCATCCTCACTCCTATATAAGGCACCACAGCTTGGTGGTTTGGGAGTCCCATAGCCTGGGTTCAAATCCTGGCTCCACCACCAACTTAGATGGGTGATATTAGGTGAGTTGCTTAACTTCTCAGAGGCCCTGTCTCCTTACCCGTAAAATGACTATAATAACACAAGGTAAGTGAGATCATCTACACAACATTCTTAGAACAGGATCTGGCACCAAGTCAGCACCCCAACATGTCAACTGTGATTCTCTCCCTCTCTGATTCTTTAGAGTTGGATCTCAAATTTTGAGTTGAGCCTCTTCCATGTGACCCAGAGAGATGGCCACGAGCAACTCCAATTTATATCCGTCTTACTGCTTCCGGTCTCAGAGGAAGAAAACTTCCTTCCCTGATAGACATGGAAAACCAGAAGCAGGCTCTGCTTGGTTCTACTTAGGTTGTGTACCATCCCTGTAGCCATCTCTGAGGCCAACGGATGATGTAGTCCCTTAGCCAGCCTCATCCACTGTCTCACTCCGTGAAGGTGGAAATGGGCCACCATGATTCATAGCCTCAGTTGGATCATACAGAAGTAAGAGAAGGAGGATTCCTTAGAAGATGAGAAGATGGGATGCTGCGAAGATGAAATAACATATGCCCACTGTTCTGTGCTTGGTGCTGTTATGAAAGGCTGTGACAGGAAGTGAGGGAGGAAAAACTTACATCAAAGTAGAGAAGATGAGGCAGTGTCTGCCATGACACCCATAGATGTCAGTCTATGACAAATACCCAAAGAGAAGGACTAGTAAGAGTCTCTGAAAAGCCAGGCACGGTGGCACACACCTGCAATCCCAGCACTTAGGAGGCTGAGGCAGGAGGATCACCAGTTCAAAGCCAGCCTCAGCAATGGCGAGGCACTTAGCAACTCAGTAAGACCCTGTCTCTAATAAAATACAAAAAAGGGCTGGGGATGTGGCCCAGTGGTCGAGTACCCCTGAGTACAATCCCCGGTACCACACCAAAAAAAAAAAAAAAAAAAGTCTCTGGTTTTCAAAAAGAGAAGAGATCACATCTGGCTGGTGAATCAGTGCAAGTTATATCAAGGAGGTGGTGTTTGAGCTGGACTGTGAAGGATTGGTGGGAATCTCCGTGCTGACTCATGGAGATGGTGCCATTTAACACCAGCAAGTGGGTTGGGGAAGGGGAACACCGAGTTTGACACTACAGGATACAAGAAGTCATCTTGTGAATGTGTCTGGAAGCCAAGCCACAGCACACAGAGAAAAGCAGGATGAGGTCAAGAACTGTTAGATCAGGGGACTAGAAAAGAAACAGCTCTACACAGATATTGAATTACCAAGATTGAGAGCAGGGTGTGCACAGTGTGGAAGAGGACTGTGAGTCAGACGCTGAGGTCACTTAGAGCCCTAGAGTTGTGAGCATCATCATCCAGGATGGAAGAAGCCAGGATAAGCAGGTGGCCAGATGGCAAAGATTTTTAAAGAAGAGTCTTAATTTTTGATTCCCCAAAATCATCCAGAAACTTTGACATGACTCATGTGAACTCCAGTTCATCTAAACTAGAAGAAAATGGCTTTCTGGAAGTAATTTTATATCCATGACAAATATGCAACCATTAATTAATTTATGCAGTCATGCATTTAACATTTGTTCAGTATTATCCCGGGCTCTGAGGACACAATTTTTTTTTTTTTTTTTTTGAACCAGGGGATTGAACTCAGGGGTACTCGACCACTGGGCCACATCCCCAGCCGTTTTTTATATTTTATTAGAGACAGGGTCTCACTGAGTTGCTAAGTGCCTTGCCATTGCTGAGGCTGGCTTTGAACTAGCGATCCTCCTACCTCAGCCTCCCAAGTGCTGGGATTACAGGCATGTGCCACCGCGCCCAGCTAGAGGACACAAATTAATAAGATTTTGTCCCTGCCCTCAAGAAGCTCATTGTCTTGTATGAGCTAGCCCTCTGTTCATATCTGATAGTTATGAACTGTATTAGCTTTCCGTTACTATGATAAAATAACTGAGATAATTAACTTTGGGGGAAGAAAGGTTTATTCTGTCCCCTTCAAGATCACACACCCAGTGACTCAACTTCCTTCCCCACCTCCTAAATATTTCACACCTCCCTGTACCTCCACAGCCTGGGAACCAAGCCTTCAACATATGCATGGTCCTTGGAGGGACACTGGAGCTCCAAGCTGCAGCAGTTTCACACGATATCCCAATTGTCTGTCACAGGCCTGGCTCCTCACAGGACTGGGCATTCCAATCAATAAACATGGGTTGACTGATTAATTGTATCTCTATTTTCAGCCTCCACTTGGACTGAGAGACTTTAATAAAATAATTCAATTTCAATTAAGTCCTATTTTGAGGAAAGTCTGCATGTCATGGCAGGAAGCAAGGAGGAAGCTGAGCTTTCTTCATGACAGAAGCAGCAACTGCCATTGGAAAAGTGCCCATAAAGAGCTGGTTCTAGCCGGGCGCCCTGGCACACGCCTGTAATCCCAGCACTTGGGAGGCTGAGGTAGGAGGATCGAGAGTTCAAAGCCAGCCTCCTCCTCCACCACTAACCCCACCCTGACTAGGTATCTCCAGGCAGGAAACGGCAGGGTCCCCTGGGTAGGTCCTGGCACCCATGTTCTGAGGTGACAACAGGCCACAGGCTTGCCCTGTCCTTCTGTCCTCCAACCTGGCTGTTCAGGGGAGTCGTGCATTCTGGAATTCTAGCAGTTGCTCCCATTGCTCCTGAAGCCTTTAATCTTCCTTTGGCCATTCTTTCCTCTTCCCCTTTTGACTGACATTCTGGGATGCCCCCCTCCCCACCATAAAAAGCCCTAATTCCCCTGTGGGGCCCTGTGTCTTCAATACTGAACATTCTGGAAATGGGTCCAGCCAAATGGAGGTCATAGGGAGATAAAGGAGGGAGTCAAAGGGAAAAAACGGAGGCTCACCCCGCTGTGTGCCCAGCCTTGTCTCCCTCTTCCATCTTTCTTTCTTCTCCTAGAAGACCAGGCTGACCCAGAAGGCCTCTCAAATGGAGGATGGACATATAACATTGGCTCATCAGCCTCCTGAGTTCAGGCTAGGAGTAAGAGGACACCAAACCCTGCCATTGTGCCTATAGGGGACTGAGGCTCAAAAGAGAACTTCACTCGAAGGTCATAGGAGGGCTGGGCACGGTGGCGCACGCCTGTAATCCCAGCACTTGGGAGGCTGAGACAGGAGGATTGTGAGTTCAAAGCCAGCCTCAGCAATGGCAAGGCACTTAGCAACTCAGTGAGACCCTGTCTCTAATAAAATTAAAAAAAAAAAAAAGGTGGCGGGGGCTGGGGATGTGGCCCAGTGGTCGAGTGCCCCTGAGTTCAATTCCCGGTACCAAAAAAAAAAAAAAAAAGGTCAGAGGAGTAGTTACATGGCACTAGATCTCCCAACTCCCAATCCAACTTACTTTATCTTTTTTTTTTTTTTTTGGCGGTACTCGGGGAGGAACCCATGCTAGGGGTTCATACCACACCACTGAGCTACACCTAGCTCTTTATTTTATGGAGTCAGGGTCTCTCTAAGTTGCCCAGACTTAGAGAGACTTTGATCCTCCTGCCTGTTTTCTGAGTAGCTGTGCCCACCCCCACGCTGGCTATGAACAGATCTTAAACAACTGTCCTTGGGTGAACAAAGAAATGGTGAGATTTAGAGCACAGGAACAATCATGTAAAATAAGTTACACACATACGCTCGTGAAATGCTATCATGAATCTTTTTTCAGGAGTACACATGTGTCTCCATCCACATAGGGAAGCAGACCAGAAGGGAGCAAGTAGCTTCGGGGAAGAACCAACAGAGGTGCAAGCGGAGGATGGATGAACCTAATCACAAACAAAACACGGGCCTCAGCAGACCAGGGACAAGGAACGTGCATGTCTCTGTACATCCAAGGGGCAGAAATAAAGTCATTTAGGAGAAGAAAGGGGTCCTTCCCTGTGTGGACAGGGTGAGGCAGGGTGCTCTGAAGATGGCCCTAACCCACCTGACAACCACCACGTGGTTCCTCGCCAACCCCGCATCTCCAGCGTCTGTCAGTTCCCCATTCCAGTGGCTCAGCCAGATCCCACCCCCACCACCTGGGTGCCCAGCACAGTCACTGGGAGCCCCCTCTTCTTCATCGGCAAACCTACCCATTGCCCCGACACAAGGGGTTCTGCTCCCCACCGTCTTGTTTCTCCTATTTTCACCTTACAGCTCCAGGGTTCCTCAGCTAGCCCTTCAGGGAGGAGGAAGGAGGGCTGCCTGCAGGGCACTTGCATGTATTTAATGATTTTAAGATGAGGCAACTCTGAGTTCAGATCCAGTCTCCAGCAACTTACTGTGTGACCTTGAGTGTAGGACCTTTCGGAGCTTCGTTCCCAGTGAAATGGATCATTTCTTTTACTTCACAATGTGTGGTAAGGAGTGAATAATGCATAGAATTCATAGTACAGAGCCTGGCACCAAACAATGGTAGTTTGTTGTTGTTGTGGTTTGGATGTGAGGTGTCCCCCGAAAGCTCACATGTGAGACAATGCAAGGTTTGGAGGAGAAATGATTGGGTTATAGCCTTAACCTAATCAGCGAATTAATTCCTGACAGGATTAACTGAGTGGTACCTGGAGGCAGGTGGGGTGTGGCTGGAGGAAGCGGTTCATTGGAGCTGTCTATGGGGTATACACTTGCTATCTGGAGAGTGGAGTCTTTCTCTCTGCTTCCTGATCGTCGTGTGAGCTGCTTCCCTCTGTCACACATTCTTCCTCCACAATGTTCAGCCTCACCTTGAGCCCTGAGGAATGGAGTCTGCTGTCTATGAATTGAGACCTCTGAAATCATGAACCCCTAAATGAACTTTTCCTCCTCTACAGTTGTTCTGGTTGGGTCCTTTTAATCTCAACAGCAGAAAAAAAAAAAAAAGAAAAAAAGAAAGAAAGAAAAGAAAGAAAGAAAGAAAAAAAAAAGCTGACTTAAACAATTGTGTTAAGGTGAAATTCCTGATTTTTTTTTTTTTTTAAGAGGTGTTGGGGGTAAAGCCCGAGCTTCATGCATACTAGGCAAGCACTCTACCCCTGAGCTACAGGCCCAGCCCCTAGATGAAATTCCTGGCTCTGGAAAGGACACATAGCAGCTGGGACCTGGATCTTTATTCTAGTATAGGCACTGATCTGTGGCAAGCCCACAACTCCTCTTGTCTTTCTGTTCCCCAGGACTTATACACCCTGGGGCTCTGCCTGGGCAGAACTGGCCTTTACCACCAGACTCCAGACTCTCTATCCTTAGTTCTACATGTTAAGACAGGAAGGAGAGCAGCTCAACCCTCAAAGCACAGTATCCACCGCTTGCTCCCCTTATGTTCGAAAGAGGAAAACCTGGCCCCTTTTTCTCCTGAACCTGCCAAAAAGGAGATGGACGCAGCAGGGCTCCTTACTCTGAATTCTCCCTTCTGTGGCCCATTCGTGGTGGGAGCTGGAGGTGATTTATCAAGGTGCGTGCTGGTTCCAGCATGTCAGGGTGACTGATGGCTCTGCCACCTGAAGCTTGTCTTCCCCGCATCCTCTTTCTCACTAAAGAGTAATTGTGCAGAGTTGGTGGTGGACGGGGATGGCTAAGGGCTGCGAGGCGAGGAGAAGAGAGTCACAGATCAGCTTGTCACCAGCCCTTGGGCAGGAGGGGCGGAGGGAGGGACCAAAACTGAGAGCCGAGATAGCTCATGGGGAAAACCCCAAATCCGTGCATCTTGGCGGGTCGCTTCTCTTCCCCGACTTTCTGAATGCCTCTGCCATGCCTTCTCTGGGTAAAAATGTCCCCTCCCAAATCAGGGCAAGATGATGAATGCTGGCTGAGCTGGGGGGGAGAGTAGCAGATAGAAAGAGCTGTTACACACAACCTCAAGGACAGACCAAGAGGAAGGACGTGAGCCACAGCAAGATGGATTAAGGCAGCCTCAAGGGAGACACCACTCCAGCTAACAGAGAGCAGTTCAAGGTGTGATTTATTTTCCAAGGAAATAGTCCAGACGTCTGCCTCTCTTTGGGGTAGAGGACCATCGGTGCTCATCCCTGGGGAATGGGGTCCAATCATATTTTATTTTGCAACTCTCTGGGAAAGTCAGGATAAGCAGGAGGTGGGAGAAGTCGGTCAGAACATCAGGTTCTGATGTGTCCTCTGAACATCCTGCCACTGTGACTAGTGGTCAGACTTGTCTGGAGGTCTTCTTGTCCCTTCCAGAACTCCAGTGTGAGGGTGGAATGAAGGAATATAGTGGGTTAAACAGTGTGTCCCCCCAAAATTCATTCCCAACAAGAACCTCAGGCTGGGACTTTATTTGAAATAAGGACTTCTGCAGGTATAATCAAAGCTCTCAAGAAAAAATCATCCTGTGCCAGGCGCGGTGGCTCACACCTGTAATCCCAGCACTTTGGGAGGCTGAGGCAGGAGGATCGCGAGTTCAAAGCCAGCCTTAGCAGTGGCGAGGCACTTAGCAACTCAGTGAGACCCTGTCTCTAAATAAAATACAAAAAAGGGCTGGGGATGTGACCCAGTGGACGAGTGCCCCTGAGTTCAATCCCCGGTACCACAAAAAAAAAAAAAAAAAAAAAAAAAAAAAAAATCATCCTGTATTTGGGGTGGGTCCTCAATCCAATGATATTGTACTTCTAAGAAGAGGAGATGACAACTGGAGATGCCATTCAAAAATGAAAGGAGTGGGAACGGATGCATCTACAAGTCAAGGTATTCCATGGGCTGAGGGCAGCCACCAGAAGCTATGAGAGAAGCTTGGTACTGATTTTCCCTCTGAGCCTCCCTAGGAACCCAACCTGCCTACATGTGGATTTCTGACTTCCATTCTCCAGAACTGTAAGAGAACACATTTCTGTTATTGTAAACTCCATATTTGTGGTAAATTGTTATACCTGCCCTAGGAAAATAGTAAAAGGGAGCTGGGCGGAAAGGCTCCGGAGATACCCAGTCTCCTTGGCCCCAAAATGCCCTAACAGTATCACCTAATTTAATGGCCCAAACTTGTCTCCAGAGCCTCCCAGCAAAGTCTTCAGAAGTTAGAAATCCCATTACTTCACATCCCCACTCCCTGCTCCCTCGTGCTCAGCCCAGGCAATGCAAACCCCAACATGGACTGCCCCTCTGCCCACCCAGTGGGACTGGCACCTCCTCTCTTACCACTGAATCTGATCATAGCTGCTCCTCCTCCTCCTCCTCCTTCTCCTCCTTCTTCTCCTGCTCCTCCTCCTCCTGCTCCTGCTCCTTCTCCTCTTTCTCCTCTTTCTTCTTCTCCTTCTCCTCCTTCTCTCCTTCTCCTCCTGCTCTTCTTTCTCCTGCTGCTGCTCTCCTCCTGCTGCTGCTGCTGCTGCTCCTCCTCCTCCTCCTTTCTTCTCTTCCCTCGGCTAGCATCTTCTGTCCTCACTTTTCTGGGCCTCCCCAGGTGGCCTTCCTAGAGGCTCCACCTACCTGATGAAGCCCAGACAGTGGTGGTCCACCATGGATCCCTTGCTTGCTCACTTCCTACCAAGGTTGCCAGCCACAGGGGCCTCTCTGGCCTAGGGAGGCAGGCAACTGATGAGTGCCACAATGAGAGAGGTCAATCTGGTGGAAACCAAAGTATTGGCACTCCAAATGGGGACCTCAGAGAAGACCCCCAAAACATGGCACCCAGATTGAGAAGGACCCTTGTATCCATTGTCCCCATTTCCTCTTAAGGTATCTAAGGAAAGTCCCCTTTCTTTAAATGGGGTATATACACTTATGTAATATTTGGGGGAAAAAATTCCAGAGTAGACAAAGGGAATACAAGTAGAACAAATCAAGAATTAAACAAAGAGAACAAGCCTGGGTGTCCTGGGTCCTTCTCCCTCCCTCCCCTGTCTCTCTCTTCCCTCTTGTGGACATTTTGCCCTCTCCATAATCAGTTCTTAGTGTCTTAGGTTTATCAAAGTTGCCCAGTCCCTCCTTGGAGCTGGGTGGGGGTGGGGGCAACCTCAGGACTCAGTGGTCTCTGTCCCCTTGGGTAGGTTGCCCGGGGAGCTCAGAGCCAGAAGAAAGAGGTGGGCAGCTGCCCCTCCTCTCCTGGGAGTGGGCTGGAGCAGGAGATGGTGAGTCGGTGATGGACCTTTGGAGGAAGCTGAGGGTGACAGAGCCTCCTGGGGAGGTGGGAGTGGGCGTCATGGCCAGGTTGGAGAAGAGCTCTCAGATAAACTGGCTGATGAAGAGGAGGTAGATGAAGACACCCCTGAGTCAGCCTCTGCACCTCCAGGCACTTGATGGGACGGAGACAGAGGGACCATGCCCTGGATCCTTTGACTCTCCAGAAGCAGAAAGCCAGTGGATCTGGGGAAACATCCTGGGCGGACAGGCCAGGCAGGACTGGAGGGAGAAAGAAGGTCGGACTCGGAAAGCTAAGGAATTATGATCATGGCTACCACCGGTCACTCTGCAAATTTTCCGCTCTATTGTCCCTTTCCACACCCCACTGCTTGTCAGACTGTGTGTCCCAATATTTGAGAACGTGGCCACCAGAGGCATGACTGTCTCCCTCCCGCCCACAGCTGGTCAGAGCCTGAGCCAGATGAGAAATTCTGGCCTTTTCACTCCCAGCCCGCACCCCTTCCTCCACTCGGGCCTCCAGATGGGCTCCTCAGGGGGTCCTGGGAAAGCACATGGCCCAGGGGACCTGAGTCCCTCAGCGCTCCTCTCCTGTCTTCAGCTGCTCCCTAAATACACCCAACATCCGGACAAGGAAGGGCCTCTGTGAGAACTCAGCAGAGTCCCTTCCTTGGTGTCTGGTTTATGCCAAGAACAGGCCGCGTGGCCACCACTGCAGTGTAACTGAAGGACCAGGGCAGCCTCAGGGTGGTTTGGTATTAAAAATGTCCCCAGAACATCCCCAGAACCTCCCTGATACTCAGGTAAAGGAATCCTGGCGACAAGGTGAGAGGGGTCAGGGGACAGGACCAATTAAATCCGCCAGGCCTACGTTTCAGGAAAGGTCCTGGGCTATCCAGAACGGAGCCCTGGGAGCTGCTTCTAGGGCAGGCGCTGTGAGCGCTTTCCCTGAGGAGGGGACCTTGCAGTGGGGGAGGCAGTTTCACTAATTACTAATAAATGTCTTTTGTTCTTAATGAACAGTCTGTCTTCCGCCTCCAAATTAGTTCAGACTCCCGCTTTCTAGGAATGGAACTGTCCCAAGGTTCAGTGACTGCGGGGGAGGGGAGACACCCACCCCTCGAGTCCCTGCCAGCCCTGTTCCTCTCAGGCACAGAACCTGGGAGCTTCTAGTTTTCCTTGGGGGGTGCTGTGGGGAGAGGGGTCCTTAAAGCTCCAGGATAAGGGAGTAAGGGAGGTGGGTGGTGGAGGGAGACAAGGCACCCCATGAGAAAGGAGAGCAAGAGGGTGCCAGATTCCCGAGGGAAGCAGGTTCTAGAGCCCGTCGCTCCCACTCTGCCCAGTGTTCTACCTCCTTCCCGGTGGGCCAGGGCAGGGAGCGCTGGGACTGGATCAACATTTTATCCAGAGCTATTTTTGAGGGGCAGAGAGGGGGATGGGACGGAGCTGGGCGGTGGAGACCAATCACTCCCTCTCTCTGGTTCCCACCCTTCCCTCCCCCACCAGTGTTTTGAGGTTGCCAAGGAAACGGCACAGCCTATCTGCATCTTCTGTTTCTGTTCCTGTCAACACCAGAAAACTTTGTAAGGCCAAATCAGTGGGAGCACTGTCAGAGCCCAAGTCAGTGGGCAAGGAGAGGCCACTCAGTCTTGAAGCCTCCTGCACGCACGCCCTCCCACACAGCTGTACACGCACCCGTGTGCACACACGTAAGCTCTTACCACCCCACACACACCCACGGCGCCAATTACCCAGCCCAGCTGAGCAGGAGGAGAGAAAATGAAAAACAAATAAGGGAAAAAATCCACCCTGCCCCCAGCACATCCGCACTGCACTGGTCCTCTCCTCTGAGCCCTGCCTGGCTGGTGAGCCCACCGGTGGCACCACGCCCCGCACCTCAGATGAGGGAGCACTAATGAGGCAGGCTGTCCTGGGATGAGTCCCAGGGAGCAGGAGGAGGACAGCAAGACAGAATGTGGAGCAATGATCAGAAGCTCCATGGCAGAGTCACAGAGTGGTATGAGGCCTTGAGCAGGTCACCAAATACCCTGCTCAGTGTCACCAAGAGCAAGCTGCTCCATGGAGTAGTGAGTTCAAGCAGACACTGGTGTCCATCCTATGGGGCACTTATAAAGGAGACTCCTTCTCTGAGTGGGAGCTTAGGCCAAACAACCTTTGCGGTTCCACTGGCAAGAAGATTCCAGAGGCTGTGGTCTTGCATTCAATGAGTCCTGTCAGCATATGGTGGCCTAGGCTTAGGACAGAGGCCACTCCTTCTTTCCATACACTGGCATCGTCCATGCAGCCAACCCTTCCACTGATTCAGCCATGCAACCCTTCAGGACATTGAAGAGTACATGTCTCAGGAAGCACCCAAGGGAAAATGTCTGCATGGAAGCAGAGAGGCTGGCACAACTGCCGCGGGAGGGAACCTGTGGAGAAGGCCAGTTTCTGGTTGACATGAAGAGTTGATGGGCAGAGGCTCCCCCAGTCAGGAATAAGGGAGGCTGGGGGAACTCCCCCAGTCACATCCTCAATACCCACTCCACCCCCTAGAACAGACACTTGATGCTTAAGGACTCTAGACCAGGCCACCATTGCCATGAATGATCACCTACTGGCTCTTCCTTTTCTGTTGGACTCTGGAGCTTCCAAGCCCCAAAGTTCCTATGGAGACATCAGATAGGCTGAGCTCAGGTTCCAGGACCCACCCTCACTCTGTGCAGGCGCCTTGGGTATGGAGAGCAGGGAGACAAAGACCCTGCCCCTGTGTGCACAGCAAGTGTAGAAGGTAGAATCCTCCCTCCTCCACCAGGACTCTTGGGATCAGATGCTCCCCCAAAATAGGAAGGCTGCTTATACACCAGGCAATCAAAAACATGACAGATGGCTGGGCATGGCAGCACACACCTGTAATCCCAGCTGCTTGGGAGACCAAGGCAGGAGGATCATAAGTTTGAGACCAGCCTGGACAACTTTGCAAGATCCTGTCTCAAAATAAAATAAAAAGGGCTAAGGGCTAGGGATGTAGCTCAATGGTAGCTCTTTTCTAGCACGTGTGAAGCCTGGGTTCAAACCCCAGTACCACAAAAATCATGACAGATGTCCACTTTACTGTCCTCTTGTCTGCTTCATTAATTCCCATTTATTCCTCAAATGTCACCTCTGTAAAGCCTTCTCGCTCCCTAGCCATGCTGTGTTCCTGCAGCAGTTGATACGTATTGGCCTCTGCCAAGGCCTTATTTTATTAAAACTGTTTTCAGATTTGTCTCCCTCTCTAGACCATGAGATTCCCTGGGTCTTAGAGTGAGTACACTCATCTGTGACCCCTTGTCTGTATCCTCTGTCCCCACTCCAGTGGGTGGCATCAGGAGGAGAGTCATAAGTGTGTGATTGGATGATGAAGTGACTATGTCTACCCCCGAGACTTCTTGCATGATATAAGCTCAGCTGTAAAATGTCAAACGTGGGCTGGGGGTACTGCATGGGGTCCTCTCTATGGAGATGAGGTGCTGAGAATTAACGAGTGACACTGACTATGTTCTTATGTTTGTAAGTATTAAAAAAGAAAAGCTGTTAGCCTACGTGACCCCCTCCCCTAAAGGGCTGCGAAGGTACATCTTCCAAAAGACTCTCTGGCGAGGCTGGTGGGGTGTGTGTCCCGCTAGCACCGTGAGGCCTGAGTTGCTGTAAATCCGAAATTGTGTGGGTTGAGATGAAAACGCTTTACAGTCATTAGGCCCCATTGTGAAGGTAATTATACAAAGTCCCACT
The DNA here is from genome assembly GCA_025594165.1 of Tamias sibiricus. NCBI lineage: Eukaryota > Metazoa > Chordata > Mammalia > Rodentia > Sciuridae > Tamias > Tamias sibiricus. The sequence goes on from CM046669.1 coordinate 36,648,978, forward strand.
GCAGACACCTGGGCCAGGAGTGGGCTGGAACTGCCCCGAGTGCCCCCAGCTCTCCAGGGGAGAAGAGTGGGAGAGAAGCATCTGGAAGGGTGGGAGGATGGTAAGGGCTGCTTAAAATAAAAAGGAAGAAGCAGAAGAGTTAAGGGGAAAACACCAGAAGAAGGAGCACACGGGGCCAAGCCTGGGCTGGGGACAGAGTGGGGGAAGGTGGAGCAGGGGTGGGCCCAAGGAGCCAAGGGCTGGAATGGAAATCCCGATGGAGAATCAGAAAGCGTGAGATGAAGCTTGGTGCCACCAGGGGATGAAGGCAGGGAGGGGCAGATGAACAGAGAGTCACTCATCAAACATTTATTACATACCTACTATATGCCAGGCACTGTGCGAAGGCACAAGGACATAAAAGTATATGAGGATATCACTGGGCGTGGTGGCGCACGCCTGTAATCGCATCACTTGGGAGGCTGAGGCAGGAGGATCGTGAGTTCAAAGCCAGCCTCAGCAATGGTGAGCCATTAGCAACTCAGTGAGACCCTGTTGCTAATAAAATACAAAAAAAAAAAAAAAAAAAAAAAAAGGGCTGGGGAGGCTGGGGATGTGGCCCAGTGGTTGAATGCTCCTGAGTTCAATCCCTGGTACCCCCAAAAAAGTATATGAGGATATAAAGACATGCAAACCCCTACCTTCCAGGGTATACAGAGGGGTCAACATACACAAAAAACTGGGTAGAAATTGCTTGGTAGATGTATAGATGTACATAAGAAAAATAATGCAATGAGAACACAATAAAGGGGCCCCTCTCCTAGCCTGGAGGAGGTGCCCACTGAGCTCAGTGTTGAAGGAGGGGTTGGCTTTGGGAATAAAGAAGAAAGAGGTCGTAGCCAAGCAAACAGCATGCACCAACATGTAGGGACCTGGACCAACATGGAACGGGGCAGAGGCAGACATGGACGTGAGGGGCGCTGGACGGGCAGGAGCCACCTGTGCCAAGCTAAGAAGTCTGGACTTCAGTCACCAGGTGATGGGGAGTCGGTGACAGATTCTCAGGGCGTGATGGGATAAGATTTACATTCGAGGATTGTCACATTGACTATTGTGTGAGAGATAAATGTGTGTGGAGGAAGACTGTAGTCAGGGAGACCAATTAGGAGTTGATTGTCACTGTCAAAGTGAAAGATGCGTGCCATTATCTGAAATGCAGGACCCAGGAAAAGAACAGTCAGCACGAGGGAGGGAAGCTGATGACATGTTTGCCACACGTTGAGTGTAGAATGTTTGTAGACAACCTGAGGGCAATGAATCTCATAGGCACTTGAATCCAGGTGGTTGAGTGGGTGCCTCCTCCAGGCTAGGAGAGGGGCCTCTTTATTGTGTTCCCATTGCATTATTTTTCTAATGTGTATTTATACATCTACCAAACAATTTCTACCTTTACCCTGGAAGGCAGGGGTTTGCATGTCTTTATATTGCTCTACAACTCTAACAGGCATAGACTAGAAAGATAAAACATCTCCCTTCTTTCTGTCCATTTCCAAAGTCCACCTCTCAACAATAACTTTACCATTTTAGTGGTTTTGTTGTGTTTTCTTTCAGATTCATTTTACTTATTTATTGTTGTTAATATAAATAGAATCATGCCAGGTGCAGTGACACGCACCTATAATACCAGCTATTTGAAGCAGGAGGATTGTAAGTTTGAGACCAACCTGAGCAACATTATTTTGTCTCAAAATAAAGATAAAAGAAGGGCTGGGAACCTAGTTCAATGGTAAAGCTCTGTTGAATTCAGTGACTGGTCTCTCTTTCTCTCTCTCTCTCTCTCTCTCTCACACACACACACACACACATGCTGTACATGCTGTTCTGCAACTTAAAAATATATCACGGGACCAGGGGCCAGGAGGCTGGGGTCGAAGCTTAGTGGAAGAGCGCTTGCCTAGCATGTGTGAGGCACTGGGTTCGATTCTCAGACCACATATAAACAATGAATAAACTAAGGTCCATCAACATCTAAAAAATATTTTTAAAAAGTATCACAGGCATTTTGTCATGACAATATTTATTTCATCTTCATTTTTCAACATTGCCTGATACTGTATCGTACAAATACATGAGAATTAATTGTTAATTCTAAAATTTTTTTAAAATATTTTTTTAGTTGTAGGTGGACACAATACCTTTATTTCAGTTGTGTGGTGCTGAGGATCAAACCCATGTCCTCTCATATGTGAGACAAACGCTCTACCGCTGAGCCATAGTCCCAGCCCCTAATTCTGAAATTTAAAAATTTAAAGCACAGAGAATAAAATAGTGTACAGCCATTGAACCACTGCCCCTTTTAAAATAAAAGCTAACAATTTGACAAACATGTTTTATACTCTGTTTTAGACTCCAGTGGGCTGCCTTCTATGATATGTTGAAAAGCCCCATGGTGGCTCCAAGTTTCTTAAAAATGCAACCCAACAGCATCACATCCTTGCTTTAATCCTTTCAGGAGCTCCCTTCGCCTCGCGGGTCAGTACAAGATCCTTAGCACAGCATTCCCAGGTCCCCTGGACCTGGCCTGTTCCCTCTTGTTTTCCCTCCCCTACGTAGCCAGGACTGGCCATTCAGCTTCCAGCACTTCTCAAATCCAGCTGGATTAATCCCACACTCCAGCCGAGGAACAGTGGTGCACACCTGTAATCCCAGCACTTGGGAGGCTGAGACAGGAGGATCCCAAGTTCAAAGCCAGCCTCAGCAATGGTGAGGCACTTAGCAACTCAGTGAGACCCTGTCTCTAAATAAAAATACAAAAAAAGGCTGGGGATGTGGCTCAGTGGTTGAGTGCCCCTGAGTTCAATCTCCGGTACCAAAAAAAAAAAAAACCAAACCCTTTAATCCCCCACTCCACGCTTCTGCCCACCACCATTGCACCTGGAAAAGACTTAGTCATCTTCAGGACCCCAGGCAAGAGTCAGCTGGACACCTTCCTGGCCCCCCTATCTCCTCAGGCAGGGCTGGCCTCTCCCCATTTTGGGACACCCATTGTGGCTCCTATCCATCTCTATCACAGACCTCTTTTTTTTTTTTTTAATATTTATTTATTTGCTTTAGTTGTACACAATGCAATGCGTTTATGTTTACGTGGTGCTGAGGATCGAACTTGGGCCACGCATGTGCTAGGCAAGATCTCTACCGCTCAGCCACAACCCCAGCCCATATCACGGGCCTCTTCGTCTCTCCTCTGTTGATTTGCCAACCACCTGAAAGTCCCTTGAGGACGAGATCCATGCCTTATTTGTGTTTTTGTTTTTTGGGGTTTTTTATTGGCACCGGCGATTAAACTCAGGGGTACTTGGCCACTTAGCCACATCTTCAGCCCTATTATGTATTTTATTTAGAGACAGGGTCTCACTGAGTTGCTTAGTGCCTCCGCAGTTGCTGAGGCTGGCTTTGAACTCGTGATTCTCCTGTCTCAGCCTCCCAAGCTGCTGGGATTACAGGCGTGCGCCACTGAGCCCAGTTTCCCATGCCTTATTCTTTTTTTTTTTTTTTTTGTACCGGGGATTGAACTCAGGGGCACTTTGACCACTGGGCCACATCCCCAGCCCTTTCTCATATTTTATTTAGAGACAGGGTCTCACTGAGTTGCTAAGTGCCTCACCATTGCTGAGGCTGGCTTTGAACTCATGATCCTCCTGCCTCAGCCTCCCAAGTGCTGGGATTACAGGCGTGCGCCACAGCGCCTGGCTCCCATGCCTTATTCTTTACCAACTCCCCAGTGTCCAGCACCGTGCTGGCACACTCAGCAAACGCTCTTTAAATCACCTTGTGGCTTCTAGAATCCCTGGTGGCAGAGCAGAGTGTTAGATGACCTCAGCAGGATGGTCTTCTAGAGGTCTCCATTAACAAGGGTGCCCAGGACCACTTGGGATCCCCAAGGTCGCTGCCTACAGGAGCCCTGCCCTGCTTCTCCCTGTGTCCTAACAGAGCTGAGCCGCCTGGGTCTCCTGCCCCTTCCTTGGCTCTCCACCCACAAGGCCAGCCAGATCCCCTGTCCACTGAGTCAGCAGGGAGCACTCAGAGGAGCTCATTACTTAATGGTCACTGGCCCAGACTCTGACTCCCCAAAGAGCCCACAAAGGCTGTTTGGAGCGCAGCCCCTGCTCCTGTAAATGGAAAGCGCTTCGCACTCATTCCCAGGATGAATCACTTTGTTTTAATCGCCCGTCCTTTTGCTGGCACCGCACTGCCACGGCTGCCTGCTCTGCCTTCTGGCCGTCTGTTGGCAGGATGCCCTCCCAGGCCCTGTTAATTACCAAAAAGGGAGGTGCAAGAAGGAGACAGGGGGAGCCCCCTAGAAGGAGCGGGGCAATGGGCTGCCATGGTTAAAAGCCAATGAAAATGACCCAACTGTCCTCCTTGAGCCCTGGCAAAAATCCCAGACAGGCAGAAAGCAGCTCCCAGATTACCGCCCCCTCGGGGGCTCTTCTAAATAACAGAGAGAGCCGATGTGATAGAAGCATCCAGCCCACCCCAGCCCGAGGAAGAGCTTCCCAACCTGGTTCCCTCTGAGCTGGACTAGCTGGGTGACCTAGAGACTCTGGGGTGGGATTGCTAATGACTAGGAAAACTGTGGGACTCAGAACTAATTCCTTGAATTTTGGGTACAAAATGGGCAGCATGTAGAAACAATCAATATGTAGCTTCTAACCTGTGTTCCTTCTGGGTGACAATCCTGGGACACCATGCAGGACAACAGCCATGTGTTCTTCCTGTCTATACAGAGAGGTAATCCTACAGATCCTTGAAGAGGAGCCCAGCCTGCCACTGGCCAAAGGGAGAGAACTTCCTGTCCAGTCTCTGGCTCTGCCCAAGGTGCTGGTACTGGGACCCAAGAGTTATTCCCTGCCAAAGCCAAGGGCCATGGCCACCAGAAGGCCAGGAGTGTGCTCACAACTCCACAGCAGAATGGACTTAACCTTGCTAAGTGCTGACCTTGCAGGGCAGCAGGAAGACTGACCCTGGAGGAGAGGACCAACTTGCTAACTGGGAGGCACCTGATGTGCCCATGGCAGAGAGACAGTGCCCTAGGCCGGGAGGAGGATTCTGCAGGAGTTTTCCAGCCCAAGAATCCTTGGACTCCAGAGGTTCGATGTGCTTCACAAATCATGACCTGGGCAGAGCGGATTTGGGAACTATGGCCAGTCCCTAATAGGGACAGAATCTGCAGAAGGGAGGTTTCACTACACACTAGCCCAGCCATCTCTACAGATTTTGTGGAGGGGAGGGGAAAACATTTGTGACAAATTAAAATCCCCCATTGAGTGGCAGACATTCCTTAGCGCCTTCCACCTCCTCCCTCACCTCGCCTTACACAAACTCCGCCCCTGCCACGCCCCTACGTCCCAGTCACGCCCCCTTCTCGGACCTCAACTGCGTACTCTGAGATGCCAGCTTCTGATGACCGTGTTTGGAATTTGCTAAAAAGAACCCTCCCTCAACCCTTCCCAGCGGCACCAGAGAAAATCACATGTGGGTTTTCCACTTCAGCCGGCGGGGCCTGCAGGGAGGCCAGATCCCCAACGAAGCTAGGTGACAAAAGCCAGGACGCCAGGAGCCTCACCTCTCCATCGGGTTCCCACACTGCTGCCAAGAAGCAAGGGCAAGGACAGAGGATCTAAACTTCCTAGGAAAGGATGTCTCTCCAGGGGAAGAAAGGAGGAGACTCATTCAACAAATATCCGAATGCCTACGTACGGGGCAGGCACAGCTGTGTACAAAACAGGCCTAGGTCAGAGCCGCAGCTCCTGAGCTCTAGAGCTGGGGTTGTGGCTCAGTGCGGGAGTGCTGGCCTGGCACCTGGGAGCCGCTGAGTTTGATCCTCAGCACCACATTAAAATAAATAAGTAAAATAAAGGTATTGTCCATCTACAACTAAAAAATAATATTAAAAAAAAAAAAAAAAAAAGTGAGGCTGGTAGAGCCGGGACTCAGCCCCAGAGTCCCAACCTCCCCCGGGGGCATCCAGGGACAGGAGATTGGACACAGGCTGTGATGCCAGCACAGCACCCTCTCCACAGGGCCTGTCACTGTGCTGATTGGAAAATAAGACGGAAATGTCAAGTCCCCACCTTCTCCTACACCTCCTTCAAACCTGTTCCCCAGATCTCCAGCTGACTCTGCTCACTCCTGATTTAGTATTTGAGTCGATGCTGGAACAGGAGATGTGATGACCCATTCCCTTGTTACTGGGGCTCCCAGAGAGCAGTTTCCTGGTGACCGAAACTCATGGGGGATACTACCCTCTGATTCAAAGACTCGGATGGAGGCACTGAGTCCGAAGCGGTACAGTTGGAGGAGTGGTAAACAGGGAGAAGCTGCGGGAGGCAAGGAGTTAACCTCAAACTAGGTTAAACTGCACAGATAATATGTAGGAAAGCACCAAGCAGAAAGTCTGATCTATGTCGTACTCCATAAATATTAATCTTTCTTCCTTGTCTCCACTGGACAATACTCCAATTCAAATGCCTTATTAATCATTTATAGCATCACTGATAGTAATAAGATTCATAAAAATTCAAATGGTAGGAGCTTTCTTTGCTCTGCTCATGTGGCTTCAGTTCAAAGAGCCACGCGTTTCTGCTGGGAAAGGGGAGGCAACATCCCTTGGAATGTTCTCACTCCCATTTAGCCTTTTTAATTCAGGTCATCCCACTGCTTTGGATGTCCTTGGGAAGTGCAGGCATCTCGTGTCTTGTCTGCTGGGAACATGGCTGAGATAAGAGATGAACAAGGTGGCCGTGCCTGGCTCCCTAACTCTCACTTTTTTTCTGGCTGCAGTTCTAAGAGCCCCACTTGGCTTTGGACAAGATGCCAAGGACTTCTCCCTGTGCTGGTCCTGGGTCCTGGCGTTGCTCTCAGGCCCTGGCCTCAGCTGCCTCCCTTTTCGCCGCTTTTCTGCTCTTCATTTGCTGCTAATGGATCTCTCCCCCATGAATTCATCACACCCCAGATACATGCATTTATTTATGTATTATTATCGAAGCCTTTATGTATTGTCATTGATTTAAAGATACTGACCACAGCAAGCTTAAACTCTAATGTGATATAACAATAGCTCCAGCTCGCCTGCCTCCTGGAGGAATTCTGAGTACTTACCAACCTCCTTTCTGTGCAGGAAACAGTTGCCCTGATCTCAGGGAAAGTAAAAGGTAAAGCCAGTATTTTTTTTTTTTTTTTTTTAATGAAGGGAGCATGTAAAAATGATGGTGAGGAGATGGGGAGGGAATTGTTCTTACACGAGTGGCTGGCAGAGAAGAGTTCAGCATTTTGAAGTTTGGGGTTGGGGATGTAGCTCAGTGGTAGAGCTCTTGCCTAGCATGTGCAAGGTCCTGGGTTCCATCCCCAGCACTGCAAAAGCGTTTTGAAGTAGAGACATGAGACATACATCACTTAACAGCAAGGGTAGGTTCTGATAAACACATCTTTAGGTGATGTCCTCATTGTAGGCCTATGGCAGAGTTTTTTTTTTTTTTTTTTTTTTTTTTGGTACCGGGGATTGAACTCAGGGGCACTCGACCACTGGGCCACATCCCCAGCCCTTTTTTGTATTTTATTAGAGACAGGGTCTCACTGAGTTGCTAAGTGCCTCGCCATTGCTGAGGCTGGCTTTGAACTTGCGATCCTCCTGCCTCAGCCTCCCAAGTACTGGGATTACAGGCGTGCGCCACCACGCCCGGCTGCAGAGTATATTTATATAAGCTTAAGTGGTACAGGTTAATCACTTGACATGGCCTCTTTTGATACAATCAAGAGATGCAGCCGGGCGCGGTGGCGCACGCCTGTAATCCCAGCACTTTGGGAGGCTGAGGCAGGAGGATCACGAGTTCAAAACCAGCCTCAGCAATGGCGAGGCACTTAGCAACTCAGTGAGACCCTGTCTCTAAATAAAAATACAAAAAAGGGCTGGGGATGTGACCCAGTGGACGAGTGCCCCTAAGTTCAATCCCTGGTACCACAAAAAAAAAAAAAAAAAAAAAAAAAAGAGATGCAAGCCCAGATGTGGTGATGTAGATATGTGTGTCTATAATCCCAGCTAGTTGGGAGGCTGAGGCAGGAAGATCACAAGTTTGAGGCCAGCCTCTGCAACTTAGCAAGTCTCTGTCTCAAAAAAAAAAAAAAAAAAAATTTTTTTTTAAAGGCTAGGGTTGTGTGGGCTGGGGTTGTGGCTGAGCGGTAGCGTGCTTGCCTAGTACATGTGAGGCCTTGGGTTCGATCTTCAGCACCACATAAAAATAAATAAATAAAAAAATACAAGAAAAAGTAACTTAAGCACAGTTTAAAAAAAAAAAAAGGCTAGAGTTGTGGGCTGGGGTTGTGGCTCAGAGGTAGAGCGCTCACCTAGCACATGTGAGGCCTTGGGTTTGATCCTCAGCACCACATGAAAACAAACAAATAGGGCTGTGGTCGTGGCTCAGCGGTAGAGCGCTCGCCTAGCACGTGCGTGGCCTGGGTTCGATCCTCAGCACCACGTAAACATAAATGCATTGCATTGTGTACAACTAAAGCAAAAAATAAATATTTTAAAAAATTTTTAAAATAAACAAATAAAGGTATTATGTCCAACTACAACTAAAAAATAGGTTTTTTTTGTTTTTTTTTTTTTTTTAAAGGCTAGTGTTGTGAGTCAGTAGTAGAGCACTTGCCTGGGTTCATCCCCCAGTATCACCAAAAAAAGAAAAAAAAAAAAAGAGAGAGAGAGAGAGAGAGAGAGAGAGAGAGATGCAGTAAACACAGATGTATGAAGCTGCTGCCAGCATAAGGCAGCATACTGTTTTACAGGGGAAAAAAATATTTTTATAAGTAGAAAGAGTACACTCTAAAATAACAATTAAAAGTACAGCATAGTAACTACATAAAAGAACATAGTCACTCGTCATTATCAACTATTATGTATCGTGCACTGTACGTAATGGTATGTGCTGTACTTTTTACATGACTGGCAGTGCCGCAGGTGTGATCACGCCAGCATTGCCACAAACGCGAGCCATGCGTTGTGCTGTGAGGTCACGAGGCAATCAGAATCTTTCAGCTCCATTATAATTTTATGGGACTATTGTCATACGCGCCGTCCCTTGTTGGCCAAAATGTCATTAACTGGCACACGATTGTATAGTAAATGCGTTCTTTCCATTCTTAGAAACCACCAGCACTGCCCCAGGTGGGCTGGGAGGAAGGGTGGAGCCAGGACAAGAAGTGACAAGGAGACACACCTGCTGGTGTTGGCATCACCCAGGGGCAGAAGACCTGGGTGCAGAACCTCTCCCCGCATGGCCTGTTGCACCTTCCAGGCCCCAGTGCTCTGTCTGTCCCTGTCCCCGCCCCTGTACCCTCCCCATTCTCCTCCGCACAATTGACCTCTCCCCTTTCTGGGCTGCCTGCCTCTAAAGCCTGAGGACTATCCCTCTCAGAGGCTGAAGCCTGGTGACCAGCCCTGCCAACCCTCTTTGTCCTGCTCCTCAAGGTCTTTTCATTTCTTTCTGCTTTGAGAGTCCCCGGTCCTCTTTCCACCCCAGGCCCTCCCATCTGGCATCTGTCCACCCTCTGTCAGCCTGCTGCTCCAGCCAGCTGCCTTGCGTTATGATCTTACTGGGTCTCCACAGGAAGTGACCTGTCCTCCTTAGGCTCCACAGAAGCCCATCACCCTGCAGCCCCCTGGCCCAGCTTCCCCCGCCCGCCACCCCTCATGGCTCCTACGACTCCTTTCAGTCTATTTCTTCATCTCCCTCGGGATGTTTAGGAACGTGCTTCAGTCAGGGCCCAGGCTCTCCCTCCTGCGTGCATGTAGCCCTTGTCTGACCTGTCTCACTACACAGCCAAACTGAATTATTCATTAGCAGGAGCCAGAGAACTGCATAAAACCACCAGCAAGGGTCCGTTGAGCTGTTTCTCGGTATCTCTTATTGAAGCCTTGAGCCATTTTTCCAACTTACTGAAATCCTACCAAATAGGTGGGGGTCGGGGGATGCCAGCAAGCTGGGGATCAGAGATAAAAGGGCTGTGCATTTGAATTGTGACCTTGCCACTCCCAGATTTCAGTGTCTAGCTAAATGCTTAATTTACCAGGGGTTCCCTCTTCTGAGAGAGGAAAAACATGGAGATTTTGTCCTCTGGTTTCTCTGACTTCTCATGTGGATAGGTAGATCTTCAGAGAGTGCCTTGGGGGTATCTTTAGAGGATTATGGAGGAAAAAGCTGTGTGAAGATTTTGTTCTATGCTTGCTCCTCACCTTCCTGTTAGCCCAGGGACTCACACCAAGAAGGTGGTTTCCTAATCAGCTGAAAATACGTACAGCCCCTTTTCTGAATGTGAGAAAAGACACAGGGTCCCTTGGGGGGGGTCCATGCTAGAGAGATGCCTCATCTGCCCTCAGAAAATTTCCAGTGTGAAAGCATGGATAGGTACTGAGAAGGGCACAGTCACAAAACAGTAATGACCCAAGGATCCAGAAATAGCAAATGTGCATCTTCTTCCATGGGGGATGCACAGGAGAGGGACAGAGGGGAGTGCCCAGCCCTGCTGCCCTGGTTGACACTGCTCCTGGGCCACCAACTCCCACCCCTATCTGGTATAATAGCTAAGAATCCACAAATAGAGTTCCCTGGGCCACAGCCTCCTCCCCCAAGGAAACAGAAGGAAAATCCCATGACCACAGCTTCAGGTCTCTGGTCTCGGGCTACATGCATGCAGAACTGAGGGCTACCAGGAAGGCCAGGACCTTAGCTGCCTTCCCATCTGGTTACATTAGTCCTTCCTGGAGAGAGACAGAGGATGTAGCAGCCACTACAGCCTGGGGTGCTAGATGTTTGCCCAGCTTGCTAGAGGGCCTCATCAGCCACCCCATTCTATAGTGCTTAAGCTCCATCTTGGTCTACAAGCCCCAGGAGGGAAGGTGGGAAGGTGCAAACGCAGCATTTCCCATTTTAGTTAGCCACTAAGATTCTCTGGAAAGGAAAAATCTCAGGAGAAAGTTAAGGAAACTTTAGATGTAAGGAATTCCCTGCTGTGTCATAACTCTATCTACAACAACCAGCACAAAAGGAGCTCTTTAAAAATTTATGTTGCAGCCAGGCATGGTGGTGCATGCCTGTAATCCCGGTGTTTCAAAAGGATGGCAGGAGGATCCTAAGTTCAAGGCCAGCTTGGGCAATTTAGCAAGACCCAATCTCAAAATATAAAGGGCTGGGGAGGTAGCTCGGTGGAAGAGCACCCCTGGGTTCAATTTCCAGTACCGCAAAAAAAAAAAAAAAAAAAAAAAAAAAAAGCATGTTGCCCAAGCATTGGTGAATCCATCCCTAAATAACCACCCATCTCTCTTTCCTTCCTTTCCTGCAGTCCCAGCTGTCATCAGCCTAGTCAGCAAGGAAAGGGGCCTTTCTCCAGATGGGCTCTGGGCCTGGAGCTCTCTGCAGCCAATTCACAACATTACAGAGCAAAAGGATGCAGTGGGGCCCAGCTCAGGTTCCAGCCCAAGCTCAGCAGGAGGGCTGATGGAGCCTGAGTCGTCAAAGAGGAAGTCTGAGAATGACCAAAATAGGCTATTAATAAAAACAGTAAGGGAGCAGCCCAGGGGCTTTTGTCTCTCTATCTCTCTCTGTCTCTGTCTCTGTCTCTCTCTCTCTCTCACACACACACACACACACACACACACACTTCCATTTACACAGATTTTCAAAAACATGTATTTCAGATACATACTCATAGAAATGCACACTTTAAGATCCTGATGTATCCTGCACCACCCCACGCATACTCAGTATTCATGGAGGACTGGTTCCAGGATCCCTCTTCCATGGATGTATTGAGGGTGTAGCTTAGAGGTAGAGTGCTTGCCTAACATGCATAGGCCCTGGATTTGATCCCCAGCACCACAAAATAAAAAATGAACAAACAAACAACTGCAAACCAAATTTCAAACTGGGGGTGTGGATCACTTATAGAGTGCTTGCCTAGCAAGAGTGAGGTCCTGGGCCCTGGGTTTGAGCCCCAGTATGTAAAAACAAAAACACCTCACAAATGCTGGGGGTGGCAGATGGTGGCACATGACTGTAATCCAGATACGAGGGAGGCTGAGGCAGGAGACTTTTTTGAGCCCACAAGTTTGAGACCAGCCTTGGCAACACAGTAAGGTTCCATCTCAAAAACAAAAGCAAAACAAAGTCCATGGATGCTCAATCCCCTATTAAAGATGATGTCGTGTTTCTTCCTGTATACTTTAAACCATGTCTGGATTACTTATGAGCCCTGATACAATGCCAATGCCATGTAAATAGTTGTCATACTTTATTACTTAAGGAATAAGGAAGGATAAGGAGAACAGTCTGTACATGTTCGGTACAGAGTAATTTTTTCCCCCCAAGTATTTTCCATCCTTGATTAGTTGGATTCAAGGATTCGGGAGCAGTGGATGCGAAGGGAGAACTATTACAGAAGGTCATATGAACACACACCTGACCTTGCTCTCCCTCTGGCAGGGTTGGCTTTCCCCAGAAAGCAGTCCAGCCTGGGCCCAGGGCTGGGGAGTAGCTGCCACGATTTGCATCTTTCCCAGGAAGGAAGTGGCACAGCGGCCCAGGCTCCTGCACATCCCACGGACAGTCTAACACCCTGGATTCAGCCCAGTGGCTCTGGGAGGCCCAGCTCCCCCTGCCCCTCCAGCCAGTCTTGCTTCATTCTGATGGCTCTTTGTCTCCAGCCTGTCAGACTAGACCTTTGGTACCTGAAGACAACACAGCCCAGGTACCTTCACCCTCCTACCCCGAGAAGAGCCAGGCTACTCTTCTCTCTCTGGGTATCTTCCCAGCACCTCTTTTTCCAGCCCTTACCCCCCACACACTTCATGTAAGAAGTCTTCTCTGATTAAGTCTGCTTTGTTCTAAATGGTTTGACTTGCCAGGCTCAGTCGTGCATGCCTATAATCCCAGTTACTCAGGAGACCGAGGCAAAAGGATTCAAGTTTGCAGCCAACCTGGATAACCTAGTGAGACCACATCTCAAAGTTAAAAAAAAAAAAAAAGTAAAAAGGTGGGAATGTAGGTCAGTGGTGGAGCACTTGCCTGGCCTGTGCATGGCCCTGGGTCCAATCACCAGAACAACAACAACAACAACAACAACAACAACAACAAAAAAAAAAAAAAAAAATATATATATATATATATATATATATATATATATATATGAATGGTATAGCTCCTCGGCACTCAGTAAGAAAATTGCTTTCCATTTATTGCTGGTTGTCTGTGTTATGTCAGGTCTGACTCATGCAAGCCTCCCCTGTGAGAGGGAAGCTTCCTAATCCTCCAAACAATTCCCCTCTCTCTGGTGTCTTGCAGACCTTGTCTTCCTTAAGGACTCAGGAGACGCAGTCTCCTGGCATGACACATTTTCCCAAGTTTCAAGGTTGGTAAAGACCCTGATGGAGACCAGGAGCCTCAGGAAGTAGGATTCATGACTAGGGGCTGAAGCCATTTGGATTCTGGGAGTTAAGAGACTTTCCCAGAAATGACTGTCTAATTAGTAGCATGGTCTGAGCGGAGACCAGTTTCCCCATCTGGCTTCAAAGGTGGGAGATGCTCTCTTGCTCATTTTCATGAACTCTCTAAAGAGAGTCATCCTGTGCTGGGGACAGAGCCAAAAGGTGCAAAGCACAGTCCAGTGGAGCCCCTGGAGGGCAGGTGTCTGAAAGGAGAGGGAAAGAGGGAAGGAAGGGAAGGGGTGGAGTGGGTGCTGATGGAAAGTGTGTTTGGAGGGGGAAAGGCATTAACAAAAGAAGACTGATCAAAAATGGTGTAATTTGGTGGCAGAGTGCTTGCTTAGCATGTGTGTGGCCCTAGGTTCCATTAAAAGCCAAGCACAGTGGCATACACCTCTAATCCCAGTGACTGGGGAGGCTGAGGCAGGAGGCTCATGAGTTAGAGGGCAGCCTGGGCAACTTAGTGAGACCTTGTTTTAAGAGAAAAATTACATAGGGTTGGAGATATAACTCAGTGGTAAAGTACCCCTGGGTTTAATCCCCAGTATCAAGAAAAAAAAAAAATTGATTCAGAAAGAAAAGAAATGAAAAAAAAAAAAGAAGATATGACAGAAGCAGAAAACCTGAAAACCGAGAGATGGACTAATACAAGGAAAAAAGTCAAAAAGAAAAAAAAGTCATCCATCTCTGTCTCCACCAGGAGCTTCAACAAATTACTGAAGTGCCTAGCATAGGAGCCAGGGATTTTAGAATGTCATTGTCTATTGTAGGCCAGGGGCATTCTGTACATTAGATCATTCCATCTTATAACACCCCTATGAGGTAGTGCTACTGTGAATGCCTTTTTCTGGGTCAGGGAACTCCAGAGAGGTGAGTGGCATCTCGCTGATGACACAGCTAGTACATGGCAAGGCTGATTCAAATCCAGATCTGACACCAAAGCTGCTCTTTGATCATGCTTCTCCATGTGTTCTCCAGCTGCAAATAGTGCTCTCCCCTGGACTAATTTTCCCCCAGCATTTCAGCAAGTATTAATTAAGTACCTGCTGTGTGCCTAGCACCATCACAGGGAAGCCTCTGTCCCCACAGTATTTACAGATGGGCTGGGCTGGTCAGTGTTCCTCTGACGTTTGATGGCTTCTTCTTCAGTCTCTGGGCCTACAATGCAAATACCCATCCCTTGATTCTTCTCTCTCTTTTATTCTTTTTTTTTTATTTAAATGGTGCTGGGGATTGAATCCAGGGCCCTGTGCATGCAAGGCAAAGCACGCTACCAATGGAGCTATATCCCCAGCCCAGAAATACCCATCCCTTGCTCCAAGGTCATGTCTAAATTACTGAGAGGCAGCTGGGAGTTTCAATCTCGATCTTCCGCCCTCTCTCCCTCCCTCCCTTCCTCAGGGTCTTGCTATGTTACCTAGGCTGGTCTTGAACTCCTGGGCTCAGTTTATCCTCTTGCCTCAGCCTCCTGAGTAGCTTGGGCTGCAAGGGCGCACCACAGCACGTGGTGACTCAATCTCTTCCTTGATCACCGAATCTGAATCCATCCAGCCAAAGAGGAACATTTTCTTACGAAGATTCTTAGTCTGCTGTAAGTCCCAAGTCCTTCACGAGGGTGTTTGGGGATAAAGGAGAAAAAGAGGATAGTGGCAAGGTTGTCCAGAGTTGGCTTTGCTTCCAAAGACCCACTTTTCCCGCCTCTCTTCTTTCACCTGCTGCTTATACGGGGAGGTCCTGAGGCGAGTGAAGAGGGTGGCGGCATGGGAATTACCTGAGGAGCAGGGGACACTGAGGGAGTCTTGAAGAATGCCACAAGGGCTGCTTCCCAGAACCCAGGCCAAACATTCTCCTCCTCACTCTGTCGGGACATTGCAGCTGAACTAAGAAAAAAGCGCCTTTCTTCTGACCAGGTTGGAGGAAGGGCGGACAGCAGGATGGGGCCTGGAGTGCTGGGGCCTTGGAGATCCCTCTGCAGAGCTTCAGACTCTGGCTGGAGCAGCCCCAGCTTCCATCAGATTCTTAAGTCTCGCCCAGAGGCTGGGAGAAGGCTCCTGTGACCTCTCAAGGTCACAGGACAAAATTGTATTATGAACTATTTGGCCATACAAGGAGACAACGAAGAATACCGTAATGACGGGGGCTGGGGCTATGGCTCAGCAGTAGAGCACTCGTCTCGTATGGGTGAGGCCATGGGTTCAATCCTTAGCACCACATAAATAAAATAAAGGTATTGTGTCCACCTACGACTAAAAAAATATTTTTAAAAAATATACAGTAATGACTGCATGCGGAGCCCCCTTAGCTTAAGGACACCACCCCTAAACTACTGAAGACTGCTTGCTGTCCCTGATGGCACGTTCTGCTTCTCCTCCAGCTGACCGCTCCTCTGGGGTGCCCTCCTCCTAGGATTCCTGACTCTCCTTCTGCCAGTCTTTGACACCCCCAAGCTCCCTCCCATCAACCCTCTGTTCATTCAGGGCTGCCTGATAGGGCTCCCCCTCCTGCCCAGCCTCACCCACTCTCTGCCCGGATGGCTGAGCAGACAATCAATATTTATGTGAATGCACCAGGCCTGGCTCCCCAGGAGGCCCAGCGCTCAAAGGCAGCGAGTCACCATTCCAATGGGGACAGGTTTAATGCAGACACAAAGCCCGTGGTGAAGAGATAAGCCAGGCCCAGATTCCTGGCATCTTGGACCAGGCCAAGGTCAACAAAAGCCAGAGCAGATCACACGCTGAGACTGGAGTGGCCAGGCCCTCATGCCTGGCATGACTGGTGTGAGCCTTGACGTACTGTGGCAGGTCCTATTGTCCCTGCCCAAGGTTTAGAGCTCCCATTAACCCTGGTGTTTGGTCAGGCAAAACCCAAGGGTGAAGCAAGGAGAGAAGAGTAAGCAGTTTATTCACCCCCAGGGTGCAAGGCAGCCACACAGCTGCCTGGCTGGAGGGAGTTTCGGAGAAAGACCCATTTACCCTCCACGCTCCAGTCCCCCCCAGCAACCCCTCCCGTCCAGCTCTTCATGCATCGCTCTCTTGGACAGGCACCCTGCTCTCCAGCATTCCACAGGGCTTGCCCCACCTCAGGATGGCCTCCTGGTTCTGGTCCTGCTGGCCTGGCTTCATCCTTATGGGAAGCTGCCCTGGCCCTGAGTACCTGTACCCCTTGTTCCCTCACTTATCACACAACCGCCTGGCCCAATGGTAATTTGTGAAAATACAGCCTCATGTGCTGTGAATTATCTTCCCTGCCACACTACAGCTTCTGTAGAGCAGGAACTGTGGCTAATCCGTCCTGACAGCCATTTTCACGAGTGGCTCCATGAGCTTGTTGACTGACTAAATGATCTCTGCTGTCCGTATCTGCCTGAGAGTTTCTCAAGGACGGGGCCACCCATGTCTTACCTTTTCTTGGATTCTCCCAACAGAACCAATAAAGGGACCCCCCCCCCCATTCCTTAATTCTTGAGTGAATGGAGAAACCCACATCCCCAGAAAAACCTCTGCAACTGCCCCCTCAGCCTCCCTTCCCCATCCACTGCCCATCTCCTACCTCTAGGCCCCCCAGACAGCAGAAGTAGCACCTACCATACTCTCACCACATTCTTTTGAAACTCCTGGTAGATATTGTTTTGATTTGAAGGGACTGGTCTGAGGGTTTGCTTACCCATTACCAGGCTCCACAATGTTTGAATCCATCCTAATTGGAGCTGGGGTGGTAGCTCAGTGATACAGTACTTGCCTAGCATGCATGTGGCCCTGGGTTCATTATCCAGCACCACCAAGAGAAGTAAGTAAATAAACAAGAGATCCTAAAAAATAGGACTTTCCTGCCTGATAAGCTCCTGGGTCCTCCCACCAGCACCCCCAGCAACTCAGACGACACCACAGATTATTGGATATCACAGATCTTCTCACAGCAGTCCTGAGGCCTTTGGGAACTGGTCAAGCTTTCCTACTCTTCACCCGTGCCCAGCTTCTCCTTCCCTTGGTTATTTCCAATCTCTATTTAAGTATTTATTTATTTTGTTTTGATGGTTACAGATGCCACATTCCAAGCCCCTCTGCTAAGCACATGTTGTCACATGTCTTTCTCACTAAAAGAACCCATGAAGAAGCGGAATTCCTGTTTACAGATGAGTAAATGACTAGGACCCAAAATGGTTCAGTAACTTATCCAAAGATAGCCCCAAATCCAGGTCTTTCTACAGCCAATCCTGATAACCTTTCCACTACACTGCTTCCCATCAACTATTACCTCCACCTTCCTGTTCTTTTTTTTTTTAGTTGTAGGTTGGCACAATACCTTTATTTCTTTCTTTTTTTTTTTTTTTTTTTTTTTTTGTGGCACCAGGGATTGAACTCAGGGGCACTCGTCCTCTGGGTCACATCCCCAGCCCTTTTTTGTATTTTATTTAGAGACAGGGTCTCACTGAGTTGCTAAGTGCCTCGCCATTGCTGAGGCTGGCTTTGAACTCGCGATCCTCCTGCCTCAGCCTCCCAAAGTGCTGGGATTACAGGCGTGTGCCACCGCGCCCCGGCATTTTGAAATCTATTTCTTATTTATGTGGTGCTGAGGATCGAACCCAGGGACTCACACATGCTAGATGAGTGCTCTACCACTGAGCCATAGCCCCAGCCCATCCACCTTCCTATTCTTTTAAGATTGTACCTCATTTAGCCAGGCATGGTAGCACACACCTGTAATCCCAGCACTTGGGAGGCTAAGGCAGGAGGATCACGAGTTCAAAGCCAGCCTCAGCAATGATGAGGGACTTAGCAACTCAGTGAGACCCTGTCTCAAAAAAAAAAAAAAAAAAAAATTTTTTTTTTTTTAAAAAGGGCTAGGGATGTGGTCCAGTGGTTGAGTGTCCCTGAGTTCAATCCCCAGGACAAAAAGAAAAAAAAAAAAAAAGATTGTACCTCCTCTAGGTCAGGAATATTTTCATTTCATTTTTGATTTTTATTTTTTGTCATGCTAAGGATCCAACCCAGGGCCTTTACCACTGAGCTACAGCCCCAGCCCCAAGAAATTTATTGATAATTTAACATTTGTATTTATAACAGGTCACATATTCAAATAATTACAACTTGTAAATTTTAAAAGAGTATCCCATGAGCCAGGCATGTTGGCACACGCCTGTAATCCCAGCACTTGGGAGGCTGAGACAGGAGGATCGCAAGTTCAAACCAGCCTCAGCAAGGGCAGGGCGCTAAGCAACTCAGTGAGACCCTGTCTCTAAATAAAATACAAAATAGGGCTGGGGATGTGGCTCAGTGGCCGAGTGCCCCTGAGTTCAGTCCTCAGTAGCCCTCCTAAAAAAAAAAGAGTATCCCATGAAAAGTCTTTCTCCCACTCTTGACGCCCATAACTGTAGTCGCCCTTGCCAGAAGCAACCAATGCTTTCAGTTTCCTTTACATCCTTCCATACATACGTCATGCAAAATAGTAATTATGTATAAAAATTCCTCTACCTTTTTTATACAGTATATTAAAACACGTCACTGTATGCTTACATTTTTTACTAAACAATGTGTTCTGGGGATTATTCTACAACCAGACATAAGGCATTCTTCAATTTTCCTGATGACTAGCAAGAATTCCATTGCTATCAATCCAGTTCAACAGAGCCCAAGATGGACATTTGGGGTCGTTGTCAATCTCTCTTTGTGTGTGTGTGTGTGTGTGTGTGTGTGTGTGTGTGTTTGGGGGTTGCTGGAGACTGACCTTGAGAATGCTAAGCATGTACTCTGCCACTGAGCTTATATCTGCAGCCCCACTTTCCTCCCCTCAATGCCCCCCACTTTGTATGCATTGCTACAGATTGAACTCAGGGCTTCACACATGCTAGGCAAGCGCTCTACCACTGAGCTACATCCCAGTCCTTTTAAGACTGGGTCTTGCTAAATTTCTGGGGCTGGCCTCAAAATTGCAACTTGTGATCAGCCTCCTGAGTAGTTGGGGTGGCAGTTTTCCTCTATCGCTTATACTGCACTCCTAATGCCTCTTCATCCATCTGCCAGTAAACCAGCTGTCTGTCTGTCTGTCTGTCTTGCCCACCAGATACTAACCCCAGGCTGAACCTGTTTCCTGCATTTCTGGAGCACCCTCACCATCACCCCTAGGTCCTGGCACACATTAGTTCCCAGGCAAAGGTCTGAATTGAAATGAGCTCTGGAAAGTATCCCTCACAGCTCATCCTTCCAGTCTCTTGGTACTGTAGCAAAGAGAGACAAAGGTCACCTCGGCCAGCAGGCTGAAGAGGCAGCCAGCCTCCCTCTCTTCCTCCCCGAGGTTTGGTAATCAGGAAAGGTTTGTGACTGTGCCATATTTAAAAGCCCCAGCTTCTGCAGACCCTCTCATCTCCCCACAGCCACCCACACACCCAGAGCCTGGTATAAAACCTTCAGATATTCTACCTCTGGGGAGGGCGGGGGTGGAGAATATTCCCTGGCCCCTCTCCATTCCCCTCCCTCGCGTGTCCCCGGTTTGGACCACATACCACCAGGAGATCATCGCTAGGGACTGTTGCCCAGAGAGCGGAGGGAGGTGGGAGGAAATCATTTTGATTTCTCTCTGGGAACATAAATGCTTTTTTTAATTGCTGTCAAAGGCAGCTCCTTGGGAATGTATTATTGATAGCAATTGAAATGAAAGAGAAGAAGAAAGCGGGCTCTCTCTCCTCTGTGGGCAGGACCACCCCCTCCTGGTCCTGCCTCCCACTCCCCTCCCTCCGCAGCCCCCAGGCCTGGATCTCCCCCTCCTGGCTGTGGAAGCCTCTTTCTCTCCCCCATCTCCCCTTCGCCATTCCTCCCTTCTCACCTGCCCACTCTTTCCTTCTCCCCATTGTTGTGTCCCTGCCTCCCTCCATCCCTCAGTGTCTCCCTGCCCACCTTGCAGGAGCTCTGGTGCCCTCCCTTCCGGTCTTTCTAGCTGTCAACCTCCCCTCTGGCTTGGCCTTGCCTTGCTCTTTATCTTCAGTCTCTGCCACTTAGCCACTGCCCCCCCCCATCCTCCCTGCCCCCTTCCTTCCCTTCCAACTAACTCCTCTTCCCGCCTCGCTCTCTCCCTGTCCTGCTTGCGTTCTTTTTCTTGGAATCTTGGACTCTCATTACTTCTCCAACCAGGGCAGAGGCAGGGCTAGCCATAGGGTGTTTCCCAATCCCCCAAACCTGGGAGATGGACATTTAAAAAAATATATTTATTTATTTGTTTTGGTTGTACACAATGCCTTTATTCTTTACGTGGTGCTGAGGATCGAACCTGGGCCGCGCACTATTTCCATCCCCCTCTTGTACTCAGGCCTCCACTCATTCCCCAAATTCCCCGGGGAATGTACCAATTGGTCAGGGGACCCTTCATCTATCCTGCGGGTCTGACTAGGGCCAGCACTGTCAGAGCCCAGATGAGGACTCAGATGTAGAAAATCCCCAGACCCCTTCCTTCCTTTCTTCTAGGATTCCTAGTTTCCATGCCACAAACCCAGCACCATGGGGTTGTCCCTGCATTGGGTCTGAGATGGATGCTCCCCCTCCCCCGGCTTCTTTTTTTTTTTTTACATAGGCATAAGGGTGGCATGGTGAGGGGACTGTCCCCTCCAGTTCTCCCGCAGATCCCCCTATGCCTTTAAGAAAGCTCTGAGCCTTCAGGCCCCATCAGCTCTTCCCCGCCCCCCCCAGCTGGGGGGAGGGGAGCAAGCTGGCCCCCTCTGAGGAGCTCCTACATAATGGTTGGTCTTCCCATGGGGGACAGGAGCTGTTCTGCTCTTGTGTAGCCTGGGAGAAGGTGACAAGGCTCATTTATCTCCTTCTGTTCTCACTGGTGGCTTCCTTTCCTTCTTTCCTTGCCCATTCCTCCCTCCCAGGGCCTATGAGCAAGGGAAGAGGAGGGAGGTTCCAGCCTCCTGCTTCCCATTCTCTCCCAGGCCTCCACAGGCCTGCCCAGTGCCTCTACCTACACACATTTCCTGGGCAGCCACTAAGGACAGCCACTTAGAGCAACAAAGCTTACCAGCCCTTTCTCTCTTCCCCCAGACCCCCAAACCCACCCTTAACCCCACACAGCCAGGAGCCCTGATCACAGCCTTGCTCTACCTCCCAGAGGGGCCAGAACTGTAGCCTCAACAATGGTGCCGCGAAAGCAAATCTAGTTACTATGATGTTTGCATTCCTTTAGTTTTAGACCGAAAATGCAATGAATTCCCCAAATCTCTCCCACAGTCCCTGAGCTCCTGTTTCTCCTCCCCTGAGCTGGGACTTCAGAGCACCCTCTTTTCCTCCCAAGGCTTCCACACACACCCCTCATTCAGCCGGCTCATGGTGCCAGCCAAGTCCAGTTCAACCCAGCTGGGTCTGACCCTCTGGATCCACCTCAGTGCCTTAACCTACCCTGTCACCACCAGGGCCTTGGGAGGACGGTGTTTGGAGATCTGGAAGCAGATTTCTGTCAAGTACCCCCCAAGGCCACGCCCTGTCACTAGCTGTACCACAGTCCCTTGCTCTGGCCAGAGCTTCCTCAGCCTCAGCTCCCTGAAGGGCCCCTCCACCACCGCCAGCACAATTGTCACCACCACCACCATTTATGGAAAGCTCCGCCCCTAGACTGTAGGCAGACTGGCTGGGACCCGAGGCTGCCCAGGTTGGATAATGCCAGGCCTGAGCCCCTAAAGAAGATGTGGGAGGCAGGCAGGGGTCATGCTGTCTCTGTTCTAATAACATTTTGCGGCAGATAAACCATTACCAAGGCTTTCAACTGGCCGGGCCAGATGGGGTCTAGCCTGGGGCTACTTCTGTCACTCTCCACTTTCTCCACCAAGCTAGCACCTGCTGCAGCAGCCTGCCCAGCATCACTTCTATTCCTAGCCACCATGGAGTGCTCTCTCCACCCTCCCCCACCCCCCTCTCCGTCTCCCTTTCCCTGCAATTCTTTTCTGCATGGTGTATTTTCTCCCCATTTCAATTTCTTTTCTGCCTCTGCCTTTTTTTCTCTCCCCTTCACATCATCACTGTCTTTCTCCTTCCTCTCTGCCCCCCTCCTTCCACTTCTCCTCCAGGCTTCCTTCCTCTGCTTTGTCCCCCACCCCCACCCCCAAATCCACACCACCTTCCCTCCCGACACTATATTTAGCACAGAGCTGGGGTTTTAGAAAGGCGCCCGCCGCTGGAGCTGGCGTCTCGTCTTGAAGGGTCTGTCAGCGCTTCCATAAGAGGCTCCTCTGCAATGAGTTTATAACTGAGCTGTTTTCTCTCCTTGCGGGCACCAAGCCCTGCGCTGAGTGCAGGGAAAAAAGGGACCTCCAAGTACATTGGAGAGTTCCTCCTCCCACCCCCCCAAGTGAGCAAGCTCTTCAAGGGGAAAAGGAACTGCAGTTCTGAGGGTAGATCTGGGGCCTGGTGACCAGGAGAGCACAGGGAGTTAGGACCTGCCATGGGTTAGGAGCTTCCTGGGCCTGTGGACCGACCTCCCTAGCAAGTGGTTGTTCTTATAATAATTATTATTTTTTTTTTAGTAGTACTGGGAGCCAGGTATGGTGGCACACACCTGTAATCCCAGCACTTGGGAGTCTGAGGCAGGAGGGTAGAGAGTTCAAAGCCAGCCTCAGCAATGGCAAGGCATATAGCAACTCACTCTAATAAAACACAAAAAAGGGCTGGGGATTTGGCCCAGTGACCGAGTGCCCCTGAGTTCAATCCCTGGTACAAAAAAAAAAAAAAAAAAGAAAGTAGTACTGGGGTTTAAACCCACCACTGAGCTATATTCTCAGTCCTGTTTTTTTTTTTTTTTTTTTTAATTTTGAGGGTCTTGCTAAATTAATAAGGATCTTGCTAAAGTACTGAGACTGGCCTAAAATTTGCCATCTTCTTGCCTCAGCTTCCTGAGTTGCTGGGATTACAAGTTTGAGCTACCATTCCTGGCTTTGTTGTTTTTATATTTTTGTTTTTGTTTGGTATTGGGGATGGATTCAGGGGTGCTTTACCACTGAGCTACATCCCCAGCCCTTTTTATTTTTAATTTTGAGACAGGGTCTTGCTAAGTTGCTCAGGCTGGCCACAAACTTGTGATCTCATCTTCCTTAGTAGGTATATACCACTGTACTCTGTTTGTTCTCAGAATTCTTGATGTGACCTGGGAAACTTTGAAAAACCCCTTTCCTCCAAGTGTCTCACTAGCCTGCTATGGTCTCTGTGATCCCCACCATTATTGCAGTTTCCAACCACTGGGGATTGAACAAGCAAGCCCTCTACCATTGTGCTAGTGAGCTACATCCTCCAGCCCCCTCCTTTGTGTGACAAGGTCTTGCTGAATTACCCAGGCTGGCCTGGAATTTGTGATCCTTCTGCCTCAACCTCCAGAGTTACAGGGATCACCGGTGTGCACCACTGCACCTGGCGTCATAGACATTTCTTTATGTTGAACCAGTGCCTTGACAAGACAGCTGATAAAAATCACATCTTATATTTGAGGGACACTTTACAGTTAAGTAAGTAGTTTGGGTACATCATTGCTTTTGGTCCCACAGCTGTGATGTCACGGCACAGAATCAGAACAACAGTGCTGAGGATATCCTAATTAGTAGAAGTAAATCTTGAACTTGAACATGCAGTTTTCATCTCTAACTGTTGTGCTCTCTTCACTGCAGTGAAGGAAACTGCCCATTTTGGCTAGGCTATCAGTCCTGGGGAGCCACAGGAGAAAAACCAGGAGACCTAGCTGGAATCCTGGTTCTATTACTAGGTGCCGCATTACCTTGGATGGGACACTTCACTCCTTGAGTCCCATGGAGGACTATTGTGAGGTCAAAGGACACAAGGATCTACGTGCTCAATACAAGATGCTCAGTAAAGGAAAGGGAATGCTCACATAGAGCCCAGGTCCCTGAAGTTATGGGGACATGGGACAAATTTCAAGGGAGAAGATAACAAGGGTCTAGAGAGGTGTGGGGCATGGTGTGGGTGGAATGGACAACAGAGCTGGCTAACATATGGCAGTTACATGGGGCAGTGGGTGGTGGGACCTCAAATATCAGCTACTGTGTGGCCCCTGGGAGCCCAGAACCTTATGTTATATATACACCATGCATACCTGTCCACTCGATTACTGCTGAGGGTTTGAGACTGGTTGGGAGTGGGAGGTCAATACAATCTCCATTTTATAGAGATGGAGATCAAGATTTAGAATGGGGAAGTAATCTGCCCAAGGTCATAGCTAATTACTTCATTTATTCCTTAACTCACTCCTTCACCAGATAGTTAGTGAACACCTACTACATGCTGATGCTGTCTTACACTGGACGTACCCAATGATGAAGTGAGAACTGGAGTTCAACATAGACACCACAGTGCAGCCTTGGGGCCAGAGTTGGTGACAAGTGGGAACTGAACCTGGGTGAGGAATGAGGACATAGCCCCACATGGACCATCTCCGATCCTTTGGCCTTATCCCACCCCTCCCATTGGCTTGAAAGAGGCCACATTTGGACATTTCTCTGAAAGATGGACAACAAACATGCCAAGTACAGAGACCTTGAACAAGCACTGTTCTTGGCCCTCGGGGACCTTCTAGGCATTCACCTTTCTAGAGCCCAACCCCAAAACCATACCTACCACTGCAATGGAAAAAAGCCTCCAGCAAGAGCAGCTTGAGGTTCCCTGGGGCCTAGTATCCAAGTCAACTGCAGGACTTCAGAGACATTAATTGAGCTAGAGGACAGATGGGAAGAGACTTTCCCTTCCATCCACCTTCCTTCAACGACTTGGGACAAAGGAAGTTACTTCCCAGTTTCTCTCTGCACACACTACACTGATAATCTTCGTCCTGGGATAGGAACATCATTTACAGCATGAGGCAATGTGGGAGGGTTACAGGATGTGTAGCCGCCTGAAGCGCTTGGAGCACCGGAGCCGCGGGAAGAACTTCAGAAGCAAACTGGAGACAAACAGCTTTTTATTCTGATAACTTTTCTCTCCGGTTCTAACAACAACTAACACACGCCAAACACTCCACTAAAATGGCGCTGACCCGATCAGCAATTTCAGCCAAGTCACTCGAGATCCCGCAACAAATCCCGTGAGACTACGGGTGGCGACAATGGCCAAATCTCCACGGCTCATAGTCAACTGCAATTCAAGTCAATCCCCAAACAGGGCTCCTGCAAGGATGGGAGGCACAGAGAGGGTAACTTCACAAGTTGTAAGTAGGACCATGGAGTGGGGGAGGGTTTTGCCTGAGGGGATGGTAAGTTTTCTAAATCTTATCCCATCCACCCACTCACTCACCCACCCACCTGTCCATCCATCCATCCGTCCATCCATCCACCCACCTGTCCATCTACCCATCCATCCATCCATCCATTCACCTATCTATTCTATTTAATTTACTGGGCATCTAAAAGATAAATGCTGACACTCAAGTTTTTTTTTTTTTTTTCTCTTTCTTCTTTTTCTTTACAAGATTCACAGGTAAGAAGTGAGGAGATTTGTTCTACAGGTCACTTCTCCCACTCATCTGCCCCTAGGAAAAGCCATGCTAACTTCCCAAGCAGATAAACCAACTTCCCCCTCAGCGATGCCTGCTGTGAACAACCTTTGCTGCCCAGAAGCTTCTATTATATTATGTTTAGCCTGAAGCCCCCCAGCACCATCTATTCGTTCATCTGGGCTCTCCCCTGAGCCCTTCTGCTTCTTCCCATTGCTCTTCTATTTTCCATTTGCTTTCGGGTTCTCATGGCCTCCTGGAAAGAGCTGTGGACTTGGAGTCAGAGAACCTCATTTCGAATTCTAGTTCTATTACTCACAGTTGAATGCCCATGGCCTCAAATTCTCTGGGCCTCAGTTTCTTCTTCTGTAAAGTAAGGATAATAATACCCAGTTACTGTGAGCATCAAATGACATAATGGATGGGAAGCAGTTTTGTAAACTGCCCTCCTCATGTAAAGCTTATCATTAATTCCCCTTGTTTCTCTGACACCAAAGAGAGACGAGCTGGGGAATCAGTGGGACTCCAGGTCAAAGCTGGGGACTCATGCACTGAATCCTAACTCTGCCCTCTGGCACTCCAGGCAACCATGGGAAAGAAGCCATGTAAACTCTGAGTCTTGGTTTCCTCATCGGGAAAAGAGTCGTCATTAGACCTGGCCGCCTGCACCAGCCAAGGAGAGAAGCTGCTTATAAACCCCGATTGCTCATTCTCTTTCAGAGACGCTTCTGAGCTCACCACTGCCAATTACCATTTATTGAGGACACATGATGCGGTGTCCTGGGCTGGGTTAAACAGAACTTCCAAAGGCCTAGGCCTTGCCCCCAGCAAAAGCAGACAACCTAGTCCAGCCCTGCTAAGGAGCAGAGCAAAGCCATCTCTCACCACACCTTGACCACTCTGCTCTTGTCTGTAGAAATGACAGCTGGGCCTCATTCCTAACATGGGCCACCAACATTTGGAAGACCACAGAGGGACCGGAAAAAAGAAGGGTTTCCTTGGCATGTCTGGGTCCATGCAGTGGCTAAGAGCTGCTGATTTCTGCTTCCCAAAGCCTCTTGCCACTGTCCCTCCTTCCTTCTTCTGCTGTGGGGTGGAGAGCCTGCAGCTGCCATTGTTGCAGTTATCTCCTGACGGGTGCCCAAAGCTTGGACCTCCCTTTTCTTCCACTCATTCCACTCCCTGCTTTGAGATTGAGCTTCCTAAAACACTAACACTTTGACCTCTCTGTTTCCTGCTGGATAGTTTCACTGAGTTCCTGTTGCCTAAAAGATAAAGTTCAAAACAGCATCTTTGGAACCAAGCTGATCTGATGTGAATCTCAGCTTTGCCCTTGATGGACAGGTTACTTCAACTTCTCTGGACAACCGTTTTCTCCACTGCAAAATGAGGCCCAAAGTACTGATATTATATTTCTGTGATTAAACTTTAAAATACAGGTAAGGAGCCGGGCGTGGTGGCGCACACCTGTAATCCCAGCACTTGGGAGGCTGAGGCAGGAGGATCATGAGTTCAAAGCCAGCCTCAGCAATGGTGAGGCACTTAGCAACTCAGTGAGACCCTGTCTGTAATAAAATACAAAAAAAAAAAAAAAAAAAAAAAAAAAAAAAGGGAGGGGGGAGGGCTGGGGATGTGGCCCAGTGGTTGAGTGCCCCTGAGTTCAATCCCTGGTACCAAGAAAAAAATAAATAAATAAATACAGGTAAGGTACTGTGCCTAGCTCAGAGGAGTTATTCAGTATGTATCGGCCCTTCCTTTTTTCCCTTGGTATTTCTTCCCTCCCCCATCTTCCTCACCTAGGGGCACTGTGTGAGCTTAACTGTAGATCCATCTGGGATCTCTGGGGGATCAATGCTGGCAACCAATAACATCACATTGATAAGGGCCAGGAAGGCACCGAGAAAAGGGTTAAAAAAAAAAGCGGGGGTGGAGTGGGATTTGGGATGGAGGATCAGGCTCCTGACACATCAGGCTTAAGGGCTGAAGCCAAGAGGAAAGACAATGTCTGCCCCAGCACGGGAGTATGAGAGCCCTGGGGAGACAGAAAGCTCGCCCTGAGATAAGAACCCTGATTCCTGATGCATAAGAAAGGCTTTTTGGATCACAGAGCAGATCACTTAAATGGCCTTGGCTCAGCCTCTGGGGAACCCACCTTCTTTCAAAGACACTATAAATTCACTCTGGGGTCCCCGCTCCTGCAGCAAGGAGCTAGAGGCAGCACAAGGACCTAGGGGCAGCGGGTGTGGGGTGTGGCAGCAGATCTCAGCAGCAAGGACAACAACAACAAGATGACTTCATTTACTGAGATATCAAAACCCACAATGTCTGCAAACCACAACTTCTGCCAAGAAAGAGTGTGAGTCACCAGGACGCACAGGAAAGAGGGGCCGAAGGGGTAGGTGGGTGGGATGGGGTGGGCAGCATGGCACCATGAGAAGAGCAAGTATTTGACCACGCACGGGCTCAGATGCAGACATAGCTCCAGGGTCTTCAGCTCTCTGAGTCCGTTTCCTCTCTTTAAAAATGGGGAATAATAAGAATGTTTGTTTCATAAGTTTGTTTCTTTTTTACTTTTTGTTCTTGTTGTTGTTGTTGTTTTGGGTTTTTTCAGTGCTGGGGCTTGCCCGGTGCATGCGGCCCTGTGTTCTCTTTTCCACTGAGTCATACCCCCAAACCCACAGGGTCATTTTTAGGGTTAAATGAGTTAATCTGCATAAAGGATTTCAGCAATAAATGTTACTTATTATTATTATTACTATTATTATTATTATTGGTACTGGGGATTAAACTCAGGGGCACTCGACCACTGGGCCACATCCCCAGCCCTTTTTTTGTACTTTATTAGAGACAGGGTCTCACTGAGTTGCTAAGTGCCTCGCCATTGCTGAGGCTGGCTTTGAACTCGCGATCCTCCTGCCTCAGCCTCCCAAGTGCTGTGATTATAGGCGTGTGCCACCCGCGCCCGGCTAAATGTTACTTATTATTTTGACAACCAAGTTCTTAATTTTTCCCCAAGTTGGATAAAAAGAGTCCTTCTCGCTCCTCATCTTCTGCTGCCCCTGATAGAAAACTTCAGCTTCACTTTTTGGAGGAAGGAGGATACTGGTGATTGAACCAACCCAGGGTGCTGTACCATTAAGCTGCATCTTTTAAAAATTTGTTTTTGTTTTTGTTCCCATGGTACTGGGGGTTGAACCCAGAGATACTCTACCATGGAACTGCATTCTTTAGTACTATTTATTTATTTATTTTGGTGGTACCGGAGATTGAACTCAGGGGCACTCAACCACTGGGCCACATCCCCAGCCCTTTTTTTTTTGTATATTATTAGAGACGGGGTCTCACTGAGTCACTCAGTGCCTTGCCTTTGCTGAGGCTGGCTTTGAACTCGCAATCCTCCTGCCTCAGCCTCCCAAAGTGCTGGGATTACAGGCGTTTTTTTTTTTTTTTTTTTTTTTTTTTTTGGTACGGGGGATTGCACTCAGTGACACTAGACCACTGGGCCACCCCAGCCCTTTTTTGTATTTTATTAGAGACAGGGTCTCACTGAGTTGCTAAGTGCCTCACCATTGCTGAGGCTGGCTTTGAACTCGCGATCCTCCTGCCTCAGCCTCCCAAAGTGCTGGGATTACAGGTGTGCGCCACCGCGCCCGGCTATATATATATATATATATTTTTATTTTGACACACATTCTTACTAAATTACTGAGGTTGGCCTTCAACTTGCAATCCTCCTGCCTCGGCCTCCCGAGTCACTGGGATGACAGGCCTGTTCAGCTTCAGTTTTGATGTTCTTGGGGGGCTTCATCACCTGAAGCTCAGGCCTCCCTGTCTTGATTCCAGTCACTCCTTGGGAGGCCGGACCAACCCAGTCCAGACCCTTGAAACCCTCAGGGCCTAAGTCAACTCCCAGTGGTGTTTCCTTGACAACCCCAGTGCCACATCGTCTCACCACACTCAGCACCTCCTTTCTGATCCACTCAACAACAAATCACAGACCATTCTGGGATGTTCTTGTGTCATTCATGTCTTATTTTATTAGGTTGTTGGTTAATTATTCAGGGCGTAATTTTTTATTCAATTACAGTACAGCCTTTTCATAACTCTTCCTACAGCTACTACAAAGTAAGACACATACTTGATGCTAGGGCAATTTATATTTTTAGTGAATGAAGGAGCTTAGCTTAGAGCATTAGGCTAGTGAGATCAGGGCTTATGGGTCCAGGCTGTAGATGGCTCTCAGAGTACAGGGCACCTGTGCTGTTTTGTGCCCATAGTCAATCAGGCATGAGAGGAGCGTTGTGAGGGAGTCTCCTGCCACCACAGCCAGAATGAAGGCACCTGCCCTGTGCAGGGGACAGTCGCCTCTTCTTCCTCCACCTGTAGGAATACTTCCATGACACTGATTTAGTTCAAGGTGCCTTGAGGAAAGGTGGAATCCGACAGAGACAACAGTGTAGACACAGCTATTGAGGCTGGGGCAGGGCAGACATCAGGTGGGCTAGGAACAGAGGCCAAGAGAATGCAGTGTCTTCATGCTAATGTGATGGTAGGTGGTGCTGGGTATCAAGAGAATAGGGCAGCCAGGCACAGTGGCACACGCCTGTAATCCCAGCACTTGGGAGGCTGAGGCAGGAGGATTGTGAGTTCAAAGCCAGCCTCAGCAATGGTGAGGCACTGAGCAATTCAGTAAACCCTGTCTCTAATAAAATACAAAAGAGGGCTGGGGATGTGGCCCAGTGGTCGAGTGCCCCTGAGTTCAATCCCTGGTACCAAAAAAAAAAAAAAAAAAAAAAAAAAATGAATAGGGCATAGCTGGGGCCATTTGTGGGGCCCAGTGGTCTGGAGTCCATGGGGGTAGGAAGTGGTCATGGGGAGAGCAATTCAAATGCAGAAGAGCTCAGCCTTGAAAGGCACCTGTGGACTTGGCCACAACCAAGTTAGGAACAAAGGGCTCTGGTCCCCTGTCTGGTTGGTAAGGTCTCCCTAAGAGGAGGATGGAGCCTGGCAGGCATGGCTGCCTCGTCGTTCCTGGGTTGGGACATTCTTCAGCTTCTTTCCTTCAAGCATTTGCTGGTTAGGATGTTCCTCCTCACCTTTAAGTTCAGAATCTCTAGATGAAGAAGAGGAGAACAGAGGGGACAAACACAGTAGCGGTAATTCACACAAGTCCTGCTTCTCTCACTGGAAAAAAACCCAGGTATCTTGGAGTTTTGAGGCAGGAAAAATAGTTACTTCAATCTCAGGAATCAGAAGGGCAGGGCTGGCCAGCTCTTAAGGAAGATGTACATACTGTTACCTGTGGGCCCAGGCCATTGACCACCTGCTACTAACATCCTTAGAGCTGTTCCTGGGGTGAAATGAAGCCTGGGGCTACCCCAAACCAGGCTCCTAAAGCATCTTCCTTTGCTTCTGGGTTCCCTGCACTACAGCAGGACAATAAAGTCTGCAGGTGTGCCCCCTTGTCCACACAACCTCACATGCTTGTCCTCATGAATTCAGGTCAAACCAAACACCAGGGGCAACCTTAAAAAGGGGAGAAGTGGGAAAAAAAGGTCAAGATGTAACAGATGTGGAGAGGAAGAGAAAGTCACTCCTGTTCCCTGGGGCTAGTGAGAAGAGGCAGTGGTGGTGGTGTTTGTGTAATGAATATGAACCTTGTATTCAATATTAGTTTTACTACAAATGAAAAGAAACCTAACTATAATTGGTTTGAGCAACATCTATGTGTATATTATGCCTGCCTGCATAAAGAACTCATAGGATGCCAGTCGAGGTGGTGCATGCCTATAATCCCAGTGGCTCAGGAGGCTGAAGAAGGAGGATCGCAGTACAAAGCCAGCTCAGCAACTTAGCCAGGCCCTGAGCAACTTAGCGGGACCCTGTTCCAAAATGAAAACTAAAAAGTGGTATGGGGATGTGACTCAGGGGTTAAGCACCCCTAGGTTCAATTCCTATTCCAAAAAAAAAAGAACTCATAGGATGTGACCAAGATTGGTCTCTCTCCAATTCATAGCTGGACTTTCCTCTATGTTGGTTCCAACTCTCAGGCAGGAAACAGCAAGATGGCCCCAGTAACCCCAGCTGTATACCCTGCCATCACCAATCTTGCCAGTCGGAGTTGAGTCCCTTTGCCTGGTTTGGGTTACACACCCATTCCTGGAGCCAGAGGAGGAGGCAACTGCTTCAAAAGTATAAATTTTTAGCAAAAGGGAACAGTGGTTTCTCACAAAACAAAAACAAAACCAGAGCGCTGGAGCGCTGTTACCAGAATCAGACAAGACGACCAATGATCACTGTGGATCCTATAGTGAACCAGCAGCATCAGTCAACCACTAAAGTATGTATCAGGGTTAGGTGGATCGTTTCAACAGATGGATGAGATGAGCGTGGTGGCGCACGCCTGCAATCCCAGCTACTCCAGAGGCTGAGACAGGAGGATCACAAGTTCAAGAGCAGCCTGAGTAATATAGGGAGACCCTATCTCAAAAATAAATTTTTTTAAAAGACTGGGTGTAGTTCAGTGATAGAGCTCTTGCCTAACATGCACAAGGGCCTGGGTTCCATTCCCCGTACTGCAAATAAATAAACAAACAACAAACAGATAGATGACTTGAGGAACTTCTGAAAAACACCCAGATCTCCAAGAATCAGGGCTCAGTTTTATGCACCTCTGCTCCCCAGCCTTAAAAAAGAGGCATAAGGTTAGTACCCTGGACTTTACTACTCCCAAGGCATTTAGGAAATGTGTGAGTTCAAGAAAAATGAAAACTATTTAGAAAAACAAACTTCATCTCTCCTGGGTGTCCAAAAGAGGTAGAAAACTACTCAGAAAATTCTAGTTATCATAATGCAAGAAAACTGATGACTTGGGATTGAAATACTTGTGATGAAAGTAGAAATAACTTTGGTGCCCAGATTGAGGGCTTCCAGTGTGCAAGAGAAGGTGAAGTCACCCTGGCCACAGACTGGGATGGAAGGAATGGGAAATCAGAAAAGGGGATTGGAGAGGAAGCTGCAGAAGCTGGTGTGTGAGGGAGCCCCTGCCACCCCATCACATATGACAGAGATGACAGACCTCTAGGTTCATGGGGACTGACTACACAGTCAAGAGACCAGATACAGCAATGATTTATTTTGTGAAGTTTAAACAGCGATCAGGAACATTGGCGCACAGCTGTGATCCCAGTGACTCAGGAGGCGGAGGCAGGAAGATGGCAAGTTCAAAGCCAGCCTCAGCAACTTAGCAAGACCCTAAACAACTTGGACAGACCCTGTCTCAAAATAAAAAAAAAAATAAAAAGGACCAGAGATGTAACTCAGTGGTAAAATGCCTCGGGGTTCCATCACCAGTACAAAAAATAAATAAATAAATAAATAACCTTTAAACAGCAGACAAGATGTGAAGTATAAGACAGGGCAAGTGGAGGCAAGAATGGAGATGTAGGGATGGAGGAAAGTCAGAGGTCTAACATCTATGGAGCCTGGGAACAGAGTATTTAGCAGAAGACATATGGGCTTTAAAGTAAGGAAACTGGGTTTGAAACTGAGTAGTATTTCATACCAGCTGAATGACCTTGAATAAGTTACTCACCTCCATGACCTTCAACCTCCTCATCTGTAAAATGAAGAGAGTGGTACCCTTTGATATGGGGTTCAAATACAATAGCACAACTAAAACCTTTAGCCCAACACCTGGCATTTTGGAAGTATATGATCAATGGTGGAACAGACTCAAGACTTCCCATCTCAAAGGTTCATGAGCATTTTAATATTTGCTTTGCCACAGGTGGACTTTTGAGTGAAGTGAAGGACAAAGAAGGCGAGTTTCTAGAGAGAGTTGTTGAACCTAGTCTTCACTTCTTTGCTTGGTGTCTGTGGCTTCCAGTGGCGTCAGGAATCCACAGGCCTGTCCCCAGTCATGGCAGGACCCAAAGTTAGCCTAAACCAGGCAGATGCCATGTTGCTCTTCCTCTTTTTTTTTTTTTTTTTTTAGTCTTTATTGTTTATTTATTTATTTTGTGGTACTCTGGATTGAAGCCAGGGCTTGGTGCAAGCTAGACAAGTTTCATGCCACTAAGTTACATCCTCAGCCCTTTGTTCATTTAGTTTTTGAGCATAAAAGAGTAGGATGTATTCAAGTGAGAAGAGACAGAACTCCTGGGAGGGGGGGGATGTAAGTGGGGACCCGAGAGGGGTTGCCCATGTTGTTCTTTTTTTTTTTTGGGGGGGGGGGTGGTCTCTAGGGATTGAAGCCAGGGGCACTTAACCATTGAGCCACATCCCCCAGTGCCCCCCCCCCGTTTTTTATGTTTTATTTAGAGGCAGGGTCTCACTGAGTTGCTTAGGGCCTTGCTAAATTGCTAAGGCTAGCTTTGAACTTGCAGTCCTTCTGTCTGAGCCTCCCAAGTTGTTGGGATTACAGGCATGCACCACTGTACTCACCAGTATGTTGCTCCTTCTTTTTTTTGGTACCGGGGATTGAAGTCAGGGCACTTGACCACTGGGCTACATCCCCAGCCCTTTTTTGTATTTTATTTAGAGACAGGGTCTCACTGAGTTGCTAAGTGCCTTGCCTTGCTGAGGCTGGCTTTGAACTTGCGATCCTCCTGCCTCAGCCTCCCAAGTGCTGGGATTACAGGCATGTGCCAGAGCGTCTGGCTTGTTGCTCCTTCTTGAAGACCCCTAGGAAACAGATCTCTTGGCCTGCCTGCCTCTGGACTTCTTCAACATAATTAGAATGTCTTTTCTTTTCTCTTTTTTTTTTTCCAGTATTGGGAATTGAACCCAGGGGTGCTCTACTTCTGAGCTATATTCCCAGCACCTTTTATTTTTCTTTTTGCAACGGGGTCTGGCTAAATTTTGGGGGCTGGACTTGAACTTCTGATCCTCTTGGGTCAGCCTTCTGAGTAGCTGGGATTACAGGTCCCCCGGCCAAGATGTGTCTTCTTGTAACTAAACCCTAACCTTCTGGCATCTATAGGAATTTACATTCATTCACACATCATTGCTTCATCCTTTCATACTTGCTAAAATAAGTAGCAAGTATGGGCACCTGTTATGCCAGGTAAACTGCCAGTTACTAAAGATACAGAAATGAG
Organism: Tamias sibiricus; assembly: GCA_025594165.1. Lineage (NCBI taxonomy): Eukaryota > Metazoa > Chordata > Mammalia > Rodentia > Sciuridae > Tamias > Tamias sibiricus. The sequence continues at coordinate 36,684,063 of CM046669.1, forward strand.
TAAAATGCCTTTGCCCTCGAGGAGTCTAGTGTGAGCAAGGCAGATCAATAGAGGGTCATCATAGTACACAGTGAGCACCTCGACAGAGGGGGCTCTGAATGCTCAGGAAACCCTGAAGAGCGTCTAATCTGGGTTTGGGATAGGGACATCTTCTCAGGGGAGGTGACACTTGAGCTGGGTCTTATGGGATTGCTGAACAAGAAGATCTGAGCCACGGTTATTTTGTGTCTACTACTCCTTAGCCTTTATTATACAAGAAGCTTCTGGTTGGGTTGATTATCCCAGGGAGAGGTTATCACATTAGCTGCACTGGAGTAATTACCAAACAGAAGTTACAGTTTAGCCAGGCACAGAGGGGGACACTTGTAATCCCAGCAATTTGGGAGGCTGAGGCAGGAGGATCGAAAGTTCAGGGCTGCTCAGAGATATTCTGTCTCAAAATTTAAAAATAGAAAAGGCCAGGCTTGATGGTGTACTCCTGTAATCCTAGTAACTCAGGAGGCTGAGGCAGGAGAATCACAAGTTCAAAGCCAGCCTCAGCAATTTATTGAAACCCTGTCTCAAAAAACAAACAAACAAACAAACAAAAAAAAAAACAGGCTGGGAGATGTAGCTCAGTGGTGGGGTGCCCCTGAGTTCAATCCCCAGTGCAAAAAAATAAACCCAGAAGTTTCAGCTCTAGTGCCTGGGAGTACAGCTTGCTATTATGACCTCTTGTGGTGAATGGTTCCCTATGATCTGAAGCAGGTGGTCCAGTCAGGATGGACTACAGGGGTTGTCACAACCTCTGTGTTCAACACAAAGTTCAGGAATAGAAGCCTGGACCTTACAGAGAGGGGGAAGCTGCAGCCCACTGGGAAATAGTGTGCCCACACAAGCCTATTGAGTCATCTTTCCCAGAAGTCTTTCCTGATCCAGAATCAGGTGCTTTTTAGGTAATGGCAAGGACACTCCTGCCTGGAATGTGGAAGGAACAAAAAGAAAACAGATGACTTCTGGAGGTCCCCTCTTGTCAGAGGAGCCCACAGTCTCCGAATCTTGCTCTATGTTTCTAAACTTACCCTAACAATCATGGCTCAAGGTGCTACCCTTAGCCTTTCCCTCTAATGAATTAGGCTTCACACCGCCATAGGAGGGGTGGCCCACGGCACCCCACTCCCCCTCCTCGTGCTCCAGACCCACAGAGACCTAGAGAAGCCGAATAGTTTGCAAAAAGTTACTCAGCAAACCAGAAATAGAACATTGCCTGTGGCCATTTACATTCCTCTGATAAGCCGCCCCTGTCCTCAGGACACACATAGGATTGGCTTTTCTTGCCTACAACAAACTTTCTCCCCATTCCCAACCACCAGACTTCAGAAGAAACCGAGGAGGCAGATGGAGCCACGTTGGAACAACCTCTCAGGCAACCCTGCTCCCCACCACGCTCTGGCAGGCACCTCTCTCTCCCACACCTCCACTTTTAGTTCCAGGAGGTGAAGGTACTTCTAAGGTAGAAGTCTAGGCCACAAATGTCAGTGTGGAATGGATGCCAGGGAAGGTCCAGAAAAACTCTCAGATGTCACATACCTCAGTTCTTGTCCTTTTTGGTTGTTTCTGGTGGGGGCCACATCAGAATCTGCAATAAAATACGGAGAGCAGACCCACGGAAGAATTTGCCTCTTCTTTTTTTCTTTTTGGTACCAGGGATTGAACTCAGGGGCACTCGTCTACTGGGCCACATCCCCAGCCCTTTTTTTGTATTTCATTAGAGACAGGGTCTCACTGAGTTGCTAAGTGCCTCGCCATTGCTGAGGCTGGCTTTGAACTCGCGATCCTCCTGCCTCAGCCTCCCAAGTGCTGGGATTACAGGCGTGTGCCACCACACCCAGCTAGAATTTGCCTCTTCTAATAGAAGCCCAGGTATCTCCTTCTCAGAGGGATCTCCATTCAATGAGCTACTCGCAGTTGTGCTTGGAGGCAAGGGTATGGACTGGGTGACTTCCCAAGAGCACAGGGTGCCTCCTTCCCCAGAGGTTAGGGGAGACCTAAAGGAGAAGGGAGCAGGGTGGGGCAGACAGTTGTTAGGTAGGATTTGTTCATATATATATACATATATATATGCATGTACATATATATAGACACACATATATATATGTCTGCCTGCTGTGTCTCTTCCCAAAACTCTTATGTTGAAACCTAATCCCTAATGTAATAACATCAACAGATCTTCCTGCCTTCAGGTAACTAGTGCCCTGATACACGAAGGAAGGCCATCAGAGGGTGTGCTCCGTGGTAGAGTGCTTGTCTAGCATGTGCAAGTGTGCAAGACCCTGGGATTCCCTGGGTGCCATCCCCTCACTGCAAAAACAGAACAAAGAGCAGTCTCCTTTACCTTCCTACCATGTGAGGACACAGCAAAAAGGCTACTCTGTGAAGCAGACCATGAGCTTTCCTCAGACACCAAATCAGTGGCACCTTGATCGTGGACTTCCCAGCCTCCAGAATTGTAAGAAACAAATTTCTGTTTATAAATTACCCAAGCTCGGTTTTGTTATAGCAACTCAAGTGGATGAAGACACGTCCTTTCCATTTACTTTTTTTTTTTTTTTTTTTTTTTTGGCAACAGGGATTGAACCTGGGGGTGTTTAACCACTGAATCACAACCCCAGCCCTTTTTATTTTTTTATTTGGAGAAATGGTCTTGCTATGGTGCTTAGGGGCTTCACTAAGTTGCTGATGCTGGCTTTGAACTTGCGATCTTCCTGCCTCAGGCTCCCGAGTCACTGGGGTTACAGACGTGCACCATCACATCTGGCCCCGTTCACTTTTTAGTCTGCGCTCTGCTCCGTTAGCCAGCTCTCCCTCTCCCCACCCCTCCCACTTTCCAGGTTAAATGTGGAGCTGGGTTATCTTCTTCCTTCCTCCTTCTCTATTGGCTGGGAGCCTTCACAGTAGGCGCATACATTTCCCACCATCCTCAGTTTCTGTCTTCTGGAAACTGTGACCCTGAGATGAGCAGACAGCCTAGACAGGTGTTTTTTATGTTTACCTTTCGGCCTCTCTCTTTCCCCTCTGGTTTGGGATGGATAGTGTCCTTTTTCACATGTCCGTTCTTTCATTCAAATAGCACAGAGGGAGCTGGTTGCCCTGGCGCATACCTGTAATCCCAGCAAAGGCAGGAAGATCTCAAGTTCCAGGCCAGCCTGGGCAATAAAATGGTTGGAGATGTAGCTCAGTAGTAGAGTGCTTGCCCATCATGTTTGAAGCCCTGCATTCACTTCCTGGTGCTACAGAAAAAAAGAACAGAACCAAACAAAACCAGAGGGGTTGGAGCTCTATTCCTGGAATGAAGACACTACCAACCTTTTCCCCTTTCCCCACCTGCTACCCCTCCCAACCAGGGCTACTCTTCCCAAGAATCCTTTGGTCTCCCTGATACCACTTAGGTCCATAGATCCTGAGGCCTGAGGCCTTGGCCTGCGTGTGTGTGGAGGGCAAGAAAGCTTGTTAGCTTAAGAGGTATAGCAGGCCAGGCAGGAAGAGTGCTGGACCAGCAGCCAGAGGACTTTGGTTATATTCCTGCCTTTCTTCTCTCTCTCTCTCTCTCTCTTTCTCCTCCTCCTCTTCCTCCTCCTTCTTCTTTTTTCTTTTCTTTTCTTTTCCAGTAGTAGGGATTAAATCCAGGAACATTCTGCCTCAGCACCTTTTTTTTTTTTAGACCGGGTCTTGCTAAATTGCCCCAGGCTGGCCTTGAACTTAAGATCTTCCCTTTTCAGCCTGCTGAGTGGCTGGGATTCCAGGCTTACCTCATCATGCCTTGCAACGCAGGAGGGTTTTCAAACTCTCTGGAACCGAGGCAAATGAGATGGGACAGGCATGGGAGCCAGGAAGATTCTTCCACTGGGTTTCCTTTGATCTTCATTTGAAGCTTAATGAGCACTTAGGGCATTGCTGACACTCTAATTAGGATTAAAAATTAAATTTAAAAATCATCACTTATTCCCTTCCCTCCACACTCACTTCCTCAGCTCTACTGAGCACAACCATTAACCAAAAAACTATTTTTAAATGGCACTAATTTGCTGTACCCTGAAACAAATGAGAGACAAATATTTTGTTAGAAAAACAAATCATGAACCAAACTTGAGTTAAAAAAAACAAAACAAAACAATAACCTAGTTAATGAGTTCAAAGCGAAATTAAAACCAAACCACCGCAGCTTCCAAAACAACTGAAGCAGAATGAAATTTGAAAGGTAAAATATGCTCCCAAGTAAATCGAACTGCTTCTGCGTATCATCAAAAGCTCTGAATCAAAAGATACTTCTGATTTTCTCATATGAAATTCTGCACTCCTCATTTGACAGGATGCACCAGATGTCTCGATGTGCCTGTCACAGATGCGAAGACAAGAGACCATCCCTTCCCTCCAGGGGCGCACAGCTCCACGCACAGCTTTCTCCTATGAAAACCTTCTCCCACTCCCCAGCTCAAGCCTCTTCCAACCCTCCTGTATCAGGACGTGGGCCTGAGATCCAAGAGCAAATGGAACTCTTGGCACCCCCAGTAAACCTCATTATTGCTAGAATCAGAGCATGAAACCAGCCATGGAACAAAGAACAGAAAAATCCAACAAAATTGGGCCATAAAGATCTCTGTGGTGACAGTGACTAGGTGGTCCTCGGAGACCAGCTCCTCAAGCCAGCAGAGAAAGTATCCTTTGATCAATTCCTCAACCCACTCTTGCACATTCAGATGTACTTTCTAATGATCTCCATAAAGGTTGTCCCCTCCAGTCCTCTCCACAGGAACTCCAGGAAGTGGAAAAAATGAAATCATTGCTTGTAGTGTAGATGACCACCCACACTCCGCAAGGGGTGAGCTGGAAGCCAGGCCTCCTGTGGAGGGCCCAGCAAGGTTCCTGCCTAGGAGAAGTGGCCCAGCGTGCTGCTGTCATGACGCTGATGCAGCTGCTGGATTTGCTCCTCTCATGAGTACAGCTAGAATGATCCGTCTTCATCCTTTTTGGACCCTCCCCACTGAAGTCACTATTGTCTTCCATGAGCAGAGTACTCCTTTCCTGGTCCCTGGTTCCTCCTAAATCAGTCAGTCTTCCTCAAGGGACTTCCGAATTAGCTCTTTTTTTTTTTTTTTGAACTGTAGGTTGAACCCAAATATACTTTACCCCAGAGCTACATCCCAGCCCTTTATTTTTATTTGAGAAAGGGTCTCACTAAGTTGCTGAGGTTCTCACTAAATTGCTCAGACTGGCCTCAAACTCATAATTCTCCTGCCTTGCCTAAGTCTCTTGAGTCACTGGGATTATGGGCATGCACCACTGAGCCCAGCGGAATTAGTTGTTTTGATTGTACGTGGGGATGTCTTGGAGAGGAACTCATTCTGTGTTCCCATCTAGTTGCAGGCTTTCCTAATCTCCTGCCATCATAGCCCATGCCTGGTACCTCTGCCTAACATTCTTGCCCATGGTTCTTGAGTTGGAGCTCACTGTTGTCCCAACCTTAGGCAGAGCTTCCTAAACCTACAGCTTAATTTAAGCTTCCTGAGCTCTGTCTTCTTGAGTCCAGTCCTTGCACTGGCTATGTATGATAAGGACAAAGAGCATAGGAGCAGATATTACTTGATTAAATGTCTCTGTCTATTCTGCCTTCAGCCATCACCCCCTGTTCTGCAGGGGGATAGAAAGAAAAACACTGGGAAGAATTTTCAAAGTTTAGCTGGAGTCCCACCAACTCTTAGAAGCCTTCTTCAAACTTTCTCTGAGTTTTTCATCTGGATCCAAGTTTTAGACTTAATCATGCTTTGGTCTTTTGTTACCTGTTTTTTGTTTTTGTGGTATTGGAGATAAAAGTTGAGCATGCTAGGCAAGTGCTGTACCACTGAGCTATACCCCCAGCTCTGATATCTGTTTTTTATATGTCTCCACCACTAGATCAGAGGCTTCTGGAAGGCAGTGACCATGTCAAAAACAAAAACAAATTTAATTTAAAGATCTTGGTTGGCTTTATTTTACAATTCTAGAATCAGGCAACATCATTTCAATCCATAAAATAGAATAAGTGTTTCAATAAACTGAGCGAAAGAGTTTGTAGGTTTTTGTTTGATTTTTGTGGTACTAGGGATTGAAGTCAAGGGTACTATTTCTCAGAGCTACCTACCCAGCCCTTTGTATTTTTTTATTTATTTTTTTATTTTTTAAAAAATTTTTTTGGTACTGGGGATTGAACTCAGGGGCACTCGACCACTGGGCCACATCCCCAGCCCTTTTTTGTATTTCATTAGAGACAAGGTCTCACTGAGTTGCTAAGTGCCTCACCATTGCTGAGGCTGGCTTTGAACTCGCGATCCTCCTGCCTCAGCCTCCCAAGTGCTGGGATTACAGGCGTGTGCCACCACACCCGGCTCGTATTTTTTATTTTGAGACAGGGTTTCACTAAATTACTGAGGTTACATTTGAATTTGCAATTCTCCTGCCTCAGCCTCCCCAGTCACTGGGATTATAGGCATGCACCACTGTACCCAGCTAGGAATTTGATTTTGTATAAGAGAAAAGCTGAAAAAACTGAATTGAAGAAAAAAAAAAGATGTTGGTCATTTCAAATTTACTTTCCTTGTAAGTCAGGAATTCCGATAGGAGGCACATACCTGTAATCCCAGCAATATCAGAGGTTAAAGCAAGAGGATTGAAAGTTTGAGGCCAGCCTGGGCAATTTAGAGAGACTTTGTCTCAAAATTAAAAAAAAAAACAAACAAAAAAACAGGTGTGTTGGCACGCACCTGTAATCCCAGCAGCTGGGGAGGCAGGAGAATCACAGGCTCAAAAACAGCCTCAGCAACTTAATATAAAATAAATAAAATTAAAACTTAAAAAGGGCCAGGGATGTAGTTCAGTGGTAGAGCATTCCTGGATTCAGTCCCTACTACTGGGGCGGGGAAAGAGGAAGGAATTGGAGATGTAGCTCAGTGGTAGAGTGCCCCAGGTTCAATTCCCAACCCTAAGAAGAAAAAAAAATCCATATTTTTGGACTTTTGGGATTGGACTCAAGGGCATTCGACCACTGAACCAAATCCCCAGCCCTATTTTGTATTTTATTTAGGGACAGGGTCTCACTGAGTTGCTTAGTGCCTCGCTATTGCTGAGGCTGGCTTTGAACTCATGATCCTCCTGCCTTAGCCTCCTGAGCCACTAGGATTACAGGTGTGTGCCTGCGCACCCGGCAAGAGTAACTATATTCTATGCTATATTCTAACTATATTCTGTACAAGTTCATGATATGAACTTATCTTCCTTACCTCCACTAAACTATAAGTTTATTATCTCTATACCTCATCTAGGCCTAGTGGATATTGAAACAGTGAACATTCAATGAATACTGAATTGAGTAGCAGGTATTCAGTAATACTTACTAAATGAATAAATGCACAGAAATGAGTATATCTAAATGGAGGTACCCATTCAAAGGGTTTCTATATTACTTTCTACATTAGAGTTCTATATTACTTAGTACAAATGACCAAAAAACCCAGTTTCATCTAGCATACACGCGCGGTGAGTCATGTAACTCATCTGTAGGAAAGGCTAGGACGTGAGGTACGGCTGACTCAAAGCCTGCCAGCGCTCACTCTTCAGCTTTCTTCTCTGCCTCTCTCTGCATGTGACCTTCACTCTTTTTTATTGGCAGTTTCTTCCACATGGCAGGAAACAGTTCCGACACTTCCAGAACCTCACAACTTAGCTGTGTTCACTGCTGGAACTGAGCCTTTTTCCTCGATCTTAATTTCTAAAATCCCAGGAAAGGGTGCAATTGGCTCATCTTGGGTCAGGTGGGGGTTGAACCTCTAATAAAAATGGCCATACTCCTCTTCTTCTTCTTCTTCTTTTGGTACCAGGGATTGAACTCAGGGGCACTTAACCACTGAACCACTGAACCACCTCCCCAGCCCTATTTTGCATTTTATTTAGAGAAAGGGTCTCACTGAGTTGCTTAGTGCCTCTCTATTGCTGAGGCTGGCTTTGAACTCATCATCCTCCTGCCTCAGCCTCCTGAGCTGCTGGGATTACGGGCAGGCTCGGCACCATCCCCTTCTTAACTGTGGAGAGGAAGAAGGTTTTAAAGCCAAGACTGGGCGTGAGAAGGATGTTTGCTGTCCTGGACAAGGCAAAACAGTAGATATCCAAATAGGGAGCCTGCAGTCCCCATTCAAAGGAGGTGGAGAAGAATGGTGAGGGGGCTGGGAGAACCCAAGGCAGAGCTCTCAGGAAGCAAAGGAACACCTGAGGGCCAGGCACGGAGGATCAGAGGATCAGAAGATCGGAAGTTCAAAGCCAGCCTCAGCAACTTAGTGAGACCCTGCCTCCAAATAAGAATACAAAAAAGGGCTGGTGATGTGGCTCAGTGGTTGAGTGCTCCTGGGTTCACTCCCCAATACCAAACAAACAAACAAAACATCTGAGGAACAGCAGTGCAGACTGCATTCTCTTCAATAGAGAGATGAGAACACCCTCACTATGAACTTCCAGGGGCAGTGCCCTCCCTCTTGCCCCAGAGGGGCAACTCAACTTTCCCACATCTAGTGGTTATTTTTATGGATAGATTTATTTTTACCCATTCTAGACCTCAAACATGCTGCTGGAAGAAAACAAGGCACTGAAGGCTTCTAGGTTTCCAGAAAACATAGGTTGCAGTGGCTCGTTCAGCTACAGAGATGAGGCTGTTGTCCCCTTTGGGGTCACAATGGCCTACTTCTCGCATCCCTCTCTCCTGTCCACAGGGAGCTAGGGTTGTGGGTCCCAGCTGACAAGCATCCAACCAGCCAACCAGGAGCACTGCTCTGAGGGAAGGGAGGACTCATAACCCTGGCCTGCCAGTGAATCCCAGCCAGTCAAAGGTGGGACAGCCACAGACCCTCTTTCCACAGTACCTCTCCAGGACAGCCTGTTTCCCTTGAACCTGGGGAGTCTGAGGAGAGGATCTTGCTTTCCAAATAATAATCAGCTATGGATGGGCATCATTTCCCAGCCCCCACAGGCTAGACAGCCAAAGTAGACTTTTTTTTTCCCCCCCTTTAATGGGACCACACATCTGGCCTAAATTGTTATTCCCTCAAGGCAAGTTTACTGAACGGTTAGGCAGTGCCTCCACACACAGCCACTGCAGACAAGCTTAAAATATACTTTAATATATTTAAAGAGCCATTTCAGAGACTGGCTTTTTCATGATAAAGATGCAACTGACACTCATTGGGTGCTAAAATGTCAAGTTGTTGCCATCCAGCAGGGAGCCTGACAAGCCATTAAATCTGAAGCTCTGTTCAGCTGTTCCTCTCCTTTCCCATCCACAGCTTCCCCAACAATTGCTTTGGGCTGCAAAAGTTGACATTTTGGTAGGACCTTCCAAAATCTAACAAGGTACCTTCTCTATCTTCCAAGGAAATGCCCTGGGGAGGTGAGAGGGACCAGAGGAATGGCAGGGGTAGAGAGCAAAAGAGAACAAAGGTCACCTTTGGTGTCTTCTAAGTGCCTTGAGGGCAAGACCTTCAATTCCAGAAGAAAGGGACTGTTTGAGAACAATCCACAGATGTTTTCCATAGAGGGTGACCCTAAAATCTCCCCTCACCCCTGCAAAACTGCCTTCAACTAGACTGGGTTGGGGACTAGAGGCACTGGCACAGGCGGGGGGGTTATTTTGGATTTGATTCCCATGATAGATGTGACAGGCAATCTCCACACCACATTGAAGAACTCTGAGTTCTGAGCCCAGCACAACTATTCCAAAATAGTTTCTTTACTGTTGTCTGTTTAACTTTCCCTTGCTCAGAAATGAGATGTGGGTGAGTTGTTGAGGTATAGTAGGTAAGAAAGTAAAGAGGAAGCCAGGCGCGGTGGCGCACACCTGTAATCCCAGCACTTGGGAGGCTGAGGCAGGAAGATCATGAGTTCAAAGCCAGCCTCAGCAATGGCGAGGCACTTAGCAACTCAGTGAGACCCTGTCTCTAATAAAATACAAAAAAGGGCTGGGGATGTGGCCCAGTGGGCGAGTGCCCCTGAGTTCAATCCCCAGTACCAAAAAAAAAAAAAAAAAAAAGAAAAAAAGGAAGTAAAGAGGAAAGAAAAGACCTTAACCACAGGAGATTGGGAAGGATGCTGTGTCCTATTCACAGCTGCTTCTCCATGTGGCCACTTGGCTCTGCATCCTGGGACACGCAAGGAAGCAGCAGGGGTGGGCAGGTGTGGTGTGAGGTGTTGAGTTAGGATCAAAGAGGCCTTTTCCAAAGCCCTGTTAAAAGGTTGGGAAGTTGTGGCAGGTCACCTTCTTCATAGCACAGTTTACAATTATAAACTCTGAGATGATGTTAACCCACCTTCCATAAGCATATAAATATGAGTGAGTGTGCTTGCTGAGGTAGGTGTGGGAATGTATCAGTCAATGAAGATATGTTGTGTGAGCCAGCTGATGGTGCATGTTTGTACTTGAAAGCCATAAGGTTCTATGCAAAATCTATGGGTGGCACTGTTGCACAATGCTGGTGGGTGTGTAGGTGTGGGGGTGTGATTAACAGTTTATAGGCCATGTATAAGTGTGCATGGATGTCTGCATGTGTGCAAATTAGAAATGTGTGCCACACCGTGTGATTCGAGGACACCAAAATATATGGGCTTTGGAATATGGCTAACTTGGCCTTGAATCTGGCTCTGTCCTTAACCACAGGTGTAACCTTGGGCAAGTCACTCAATCGTCAATTTCCTCAACTATGAAATTAGGATAATAATAAGTGACTTTCAAGATTGCCATGAGGATTGGCAATGATACTGTAGATACAAAGGCTTGGGTGCATTAGCACCCACACAGGAGAACTCAAAAGCAGGCAGCCATTCTATGCACTAGGGTTCCTTGGTGGCGACAGGGGCAAGAGGGAGCAAAATGTGACCTGTGTGCGAAATGTGGGTGAGGAGGTGTGTAAGTGTGTGAGCATCCAAAGCAATTCCTTCGTCTTGTCAAGAGCTCCCTACTCTGGCAGGGGCGGAAGGCTGGGCGAGGATGGTATAAGCGTTCACAGATACCTTGGGTTTCTTGGTCCCGGGCATAAATGAGTAAGAGGTTGAGAGGCCGGTAAGAACTGCAGGAAGCCAAGGGCCTGCAGTCGCTTCCTTTACTTCCCCTCCACGTAGCAACGGTTGAATACCGCCACCCACATCCACTCCCCACCTCCCTCACCCCACCGCACCCCGACTCTGCGCTCCTTTCAACAAGTGAGAGCAAGCGCGGGAGGAAACCCCTAGAGAGAAGAGGATTCCTCCCAGTCCCCTTCCCATTCCCCCTTAACACAATCCAGGAAGCAGACGCAGCGCGGAACCACCAGGCCACCTTAACAGGCGAGTAATGGTCTGGCCGGGCGCCAAGCCCCACCTCCGCTCAGCTCCCGCTCCTCCCCTTTCTCCTCCCGCTCTGCTCGGGGAGAGCCCGGGAGCCGGAGACTGGCCCGAGGTGGCTGGAGCTGTTGCCATGACAAGCATTTTCTTAAGAAAGCTCCGCTGTTGAGACCGTCCAAAGCTGGGGGTGGGAAGGGGACAGGAACTTCCTGGGGAACCATCCCTCCGAAGAGAGCTAGATCAGAAACGCCCGCCCAGCTCCCTACACCCATTTTCTTCCTGGAAGGTCCTTCTCATTGGAAGGGCTGGGTAGGAGACCCAGCCCACTCCTCGGCCGTAGCTGGAAAGGCAAGAGCGCGAGGCCAGCATCTCTAGCTTGGTTGCCACTTTGGGGAGACCGGTGGGTGGTCACCCCGCCCAACCCGTCCATGGAAACGCGGAGGGAGAGTCCCGCTTGGAGAAACCTGGATCTTTGCTAGAAAGAGAGGTAGGCTTGCAGAGAATGAATTGACTCGGGATTTGCAAACTTTGTTTCTTTCCTCTCAATGGCTTCTAAAACTCCCTGAATTTCTTCTTTTTCCTAGTATATTTCACGCGGCTGGGTTTGGAGGTGTATGTGTGTGTGTGTGTGTGTGTGTGTGTGTGTATGCGCGCGCGCGCGCGCGCGCGCGTGTGCACAGATTTGTCAAATACTGTATTCCTTTCTTATTCTCAGTTCTGAAGAACCATATAATCAAACAAGTGATTTCTTTCCCTTTTCCTAGTTCTTGTCATTCCTGGGCGGTGTGTGTGTGGGGGAGAGCTATAGGAAAATGAGGTACTGTCTTTTTCACACCCAAATTGAGCTCTTGGATAAAGCATTTGTTCCTCCCCATCCGTTCCTGCCCTCCCCCTCCCCCTTGGCTTGGGAATGAGACGCAGAATGGAAAACTATTGCAAAAATATTTTCCGCGTCTGTTCCCTTTCTCGAAAGCCCCAAAGAGAGAGAGAGAGAAAGAGAGAGAGAGAGAGAACAGAGTAAGAAATCTTCAACCGGAAGGAGGGGCTGCCAGGGGGCCTGGGAGGGGGCACACTGGGGGGGATGGGTGGAGGTAGGCTAGGAGAGGTTGGCGGGGTGGAGACCTGGGGGTGCACACATTCAGTTTCCTTGGCTTTGCAGAGAAACCTCAGCAGTTTCTCTCTGCCGTTTGCAAAACATCCTCAGACTTTCACGTCTATAATTAGCTGTGGAAAAAGCTGGGAGTTCCCTCGCACCGCTGTTGTTTGAGTGTGTGTAAGCGTCCAGAACCAACTGTATGAGTGTCTCTGAGGGCACCGCCCCACACATCTCTGTTCTCAAAGGGGAGGAAGGAGAAGGGGGCCAAGTTGAAAAGTTTTCAGTTTCAAGGCTGGAGATTGGGGAGCTGGTTGACAGTGGGCCCCGGGTATCCTTAAGAGGGTCCCCGAGCAGCTTGCTGAAGAGCTAGAAATTAAGGCTGGGATTGTCCTTTTGCTTCCTCTCCTCTCACACACACTCACATACTTGGCTTCGCTCTTGGTGGAGGAGGCCGGCTGGCATTCTTCCCCAGGGCAAGACCAGCCAGCCTCACACTCTTCAGTCACTGAGGGTGCCCATTGCTCTCTTCCAGCTGGGTGCGGAGGGCGCAGGAGAGGCCAGCCCATCCTGGGAGAGGAGTGGGCACTCCACTGGCCAGAGGCACCTCCCTCTTGGGCATTCCTGCCCGACTTACAATAAGTTGCAGACATGATGCTGGCGCCTGCTGGCCTGGTAGGGGGAATGTCAGATGAAGAAATAGGCAGGCACTCAACTGTCGCTGTGGGCAGGGGAAGGACAGTGGAGAGGGAGGGAAAATGAAATCCCATTTTACAATGCGGCCTGTGCTTCTTCTGGGTGGGGTGTCTGGCTAAGAGTTTTCAGATCCTCCCTGTCCATCCTTGAGAACACCCCCGACCCCCTCAGCTGCCCTTGCTTCTGACTTTGGAGGCCTCTTGCAGCCCCCTCAGCTCTGGGTCTTCATTACCTGGAAGGAAGGGAGTAGACCAGGGTCATTCCAGGCTGGGATGGGAGATGCTGCTGCAGGGCCTAAGGGTAAGGAGGGATTGGGTGGGGAGGACTGAGGAGGATGGCAGGATGCAGCTGTGTCTTGGCCAGGCTGCTGGTGAACTGGATTACCCTCCTTGGCGGGGGCGGGTGGGGGGGGGTGAGGAGCAGGCTCTGGAATGGGCGGTATGGTGGCAGCTGGGAAAGGGTGCCCTGGGAAGTGGGTCCTAGACCTGAAGCTGCCCCAGGGAGAACTGGGGAAGAAGCAAGCAGAAGACTTGGAGGGAAACCTACAAAGGGTCCAGGGAAGCAACAGGAATCAGTTTTCGTTTTGAGGTGTTTGGTGATTGATCTGACTGCACCCCAAGTTTAGACAGTTCTACTCTACCTGTATTCTGATACAGACAGAATGTGGCCTTCCCCAGTGGGCAGGGGGCCCCAAGACAGAACCAATGCCCTTGTTCTGTAGGAAGGGTGTAGGGACTAGGGAGCCCCAATCCTGCCTGCCACCATCTTGCTGAGGTGTAACTCTGAAATCGCGCCCCTCCCATTGTGGGAGCCCATAATCCCACCATTCCTGCAGCGCTCTTCCTATTTTCAGTTCCCTGACTAGTGGGTAGATTCTGGTAGACCTGGGGAGGGCTTCGCCATGAAAAGCACGTCCCCAGTTAGCGCGCACCAGGGCTCCTGCTCCCTTGGCCCTGAGCCCTGGGTCTTGGGCAGCGCAGAAATGTGCTCCCGCGGCTCTGGCCTCCCCGCGGGGGGCTACGGGGCAGGATGGGTATTGCAGCAAACCCGAGGCTCCCTCCCTTCTCGGCTGCCTCCGCGGCCCCGCCCGATCGTCCGTCTCTCCCGCAGCTCGGCTCCACCCTCCTGGCTCTGCCCTAGTCTGAGTACTGGGTGCAGAATTTGCATTTAGATCTGAGAAGCGGAGGCTTCCTGCCTCCCAGGTGTTGCGGAACCTCAGTCCCTTCCCCCTTTATTTACCACCTCTCTGCCCCTGGATTCAAGGTCAAGTTGAAGGAACACAACTTGCTTGCCCATCAGACTCCCAGCACCTAGCACAGTGCCGGAGGCATGAGAGGCACTTGGTTAATGCTTGAAGGGGCAGATTGGAGGAGCCTGGGAGTCAGTCATTGGGGGTGAGGCAGGAGAGGGTGGGCTGCCCTCTAGCATCCAGTTTCCCCTCTGCACAAGGGAAGCCTGCTCCCCACAGTTATGGTGGGAGGGAGTAGCACAGTCAAATTCGTCAGATTGCTGTGGTCTTTGATGTCAGAAGAAAACTGGGAGGTCCAAGGGGCAAAGTAGAGCAGTTAGGATTTTCCCAAGGTGTGAGTACTGGAAGCAGTAAAGTGGTGTGTGGGGAGAAGGTCGCCTAATATTCTTCCCCATTCTCACTTTCTGGAAAGTCCTGTGAGTAAGGGGGAACTGTGACAGCTCAACCCAGCTCTGCCCCAGCTCCCCAGCTCTGCCACCTGTCAGCAATTCAAACCTTCCCCTACAAACTCCCACGGGCTTGCTTTTTTTTGGTAGTGCAGGGATCAAATTCAGGGCCCCACAAGATGCTAGGCAAGGGCTCTACCTCTGAGCTATATTCTTGGCCTTTTTACATTTTCTTTTCTTTTTCTTTCTTTATTATTTTATTTATTTATTTTGAGACAAGAACTTACTAAATTGCCCAGCATCTTGCTAAGTTGCCCAGAATGGCCTTGAACTTGACATCCTCCTGCTGCCACAACCTTCCTTTTCTCTTTTTTCAATGCTCTTGGCTTTGGAACCAGAACCCATATTAAGGGTTAGCACTACCTATCTAGAGTAGAATATTCCAGATTCACTTAGCTTTGGAGGGAAATGAGGAATATGTTCATACTTAATCCTTAGGACTTTTAAGATTCATGCAGCAAAATACCTCACCCTGGTCTGGACTTTCCCTGGAGGAATTCTTCAGGCCATCTGAATTCTTTTCCCCCTAGGAGTCCCTCAGACCAGGCCTCCCCATCCAACCCAGTGCCCTGGTCCTTGAAGGCTTCAATTCCTATCATCCCCAGTTGCTATGGGGGTAGGGGAGCAGTTAGAGAAAGGCAAAAATCTCTGGGCCCAGTCTAAGTGGGCTTTCTCCACTCATTTCCCTTTTCTTTATTAAAATAAAATATTTATTAAATATTTTAACAAATAAAATATTTACTAAATATTTTAATAAATAAAATATTTATTAAAATAAAATATATATATATATATGATTGACCTGTAAAGATTATACGTATTTATAGGTACCATGTGAAGTTTGATACATGTATACATCAAAATGTTCAAACCAGGGTGAACATAACTCTCTCACTTATTATCATTTCTTTTTGGTGAAAACATTGAATCTTATTTTTCCTCTTTAACTGCAACTTCATGCCTGTTGGTTCATTTATCCTCATCTCACACCCTACTCTTTCCACCCTCTGGTAACCATTATTCTACCCTCAGTTTCTATAAGATGAACTTTTTTGCAGATTCCAGATATAAGTGAGATCATATGGTACTTTTTTTTAATATTTATTTATTTTACTTTAGTTGTACACAATGCAATGCATTTTATGTTTACGTGGTGCTGAGGATCGAACCTGGGTTGCACACGTGCTAGGCGAGCGCTCTGCCGCTGAGCCACAACCCCAGCCCTCGTACTTGTTTTACTGTGATGGCTTATTTCACTTGACAAAATGACTTCCAGTTCCTTCCTTATTGTTGCAAATGACAGAATTTCATTCTTTTTAAAGGCTGGATAGTATTCCACTGTGTATGCATACCACATTATCCACTCATCAGCTGATGAACTCTGCGATTGTTGCCATTTCTTGGCTGTTGTGAATAGTGCTACTATAAACATATGAGTGCAGATGTTTCTTTGACATACTGATTTCATTTCCCTTGGATGCATACCCACTGGTATATCACATGGTAGTTCTATTTTTGATTTTGTGCATGGGTACTGGGTATTGAACCTGACGTCTCACTCATACCAGGCAAGCTTTTTACCACTGAACTATACTCCAGCTCTATTTTTAATTTTTTGAGGAACCTCCGTATCGTTTTTCCATAATGGTTTTATCATTTCCCCTTTTCTGTAGGTCACAGGAATGGAGCAGGCCCTGGGGCTGGAGTCCAAAAGGGCTGTGTGGAATATTCTGTATTCTGCTTCCTCTCCCAGCACCTCTCTCTTTGTCTCCTCTTTCCTCTTTCCCTTGTGTGAGCCCTTCTTGTTCCATTGACTTATTTCCTCTGCACATGTTAAAACAGAAACCGCCAGTCCTGTGTTCAACCCACATGAACTTGGAGGGAGAGAACTTGGTGGAGGGAAGCCACCAGGAACTGGCTAGAGCCAGAGCCAAGGGCTGAGGGGGCCATGGGAGAGGCTGTTGGTAGGCAGTGGGTGTGTGTGGTGGGGCTGGGAAAAGGGTCTGAGTACATCTAGAATCGAGAGATGGGGTCCCCTCCTCTCTTTTGTCTCCTCCTTTTCCTGCTCTAGTTCCTCCCTGGCTCAAGTTTTCCGCCTCATCCCTTCTACATACTAGTTTCTCAAGTTTTATACACAAATCTCTGGGGCACTTTGGGGAAGATGAACGGCTATGAGATCAGTGAGACCACCTTTTTCTTGCCTTCTTGCCATCCCGTAAGGTGGGCAGAGGGGTCTGCATTGGTGTTTTTATTGGTAGATTAAGGACTTTCACTAGATTCAGGGAAACTCAACCCAGGACACCTCATACCGCAGTCTATTTAGTTTGCCAAATCAAGTGCTAGGAGTTCAAACCAGTGTAAGCCCTGGGGAGAGGAAGTTGGCAATATCTAACAAAATGACATACACATTTACCCACCAGTCCCACTTCTAGAAATTCATCCCAAGGATGCACATTCACAAATAGAAAAAGATGTATGCATATGGTGACTCCTCCCACCCTTCCACTTTTTTTTTTTTTTTTTTTTTTGGTACCAGTGATTGAACCCAAGGGCATTTAACCACTGAGCAACATCCCCAGCACTTTTAAAATATTTTATTTAGAGAGGGTCTGACTGAGTTGCTTAGGGTCTCACTAAGTTGCCGAGGCTGGCTTTGAACTTGTGGTCCTCCTGCCTCAGCTTCCTGAGCCACTGGGATTACAGGCATGCACCTCTGCACCGGGCTTTAAGACATATTTGTAATAGGAAATCATGGGGCGCTATCCAAATGCCCAAGTTTAAGGGATTGGTTGAATGAACAGTGGTGCAGCCAACAAAGTAAGGAGGAGCCCTGTGAACTGATATGACATGATTTCTAGAATATGTCATTAAACAAAAAGAGCAAAGTGCAGAAGAGCGTATATAGTAAGCCACTTTCAGGGTGTGAAAGCTAGAGAAGTAAGATACACAGAAGAAAGATAAACTGGAAATCAATTAAAATGGTTTCCTATGGGGATGAATGGGAACAGAGTAGAGGCGATAGGGATGGGAGTGAGAATTTTCTGTTATACACTGTCAAACAGTTTTGATTAAAATATTTACATGATTCAAAAATTAAATTAAATCCAAAAGAAAGAAAAAAAATCGTAACGCCGATCACAGCAGAAAGAATGACTATCCAAAAAACAATTTATGAAGGACAGAATGAATTCAAGTAACTCTTAATGTTCTGGTTATGTTCTTAGTGGAATATGTATTCTAAGGATTAGAAAAACTGCAGAGAACTTTACTTTGTAGGTGCATTATTGGTCATGGTATTGGTGTCATAAATTGGAAACTATGGGGTTTTTGTTGCTGGTTGTGGTGGTTTTTTTTCTTTTATTTTAAAAAAATTTTAGTTGTAGATGGATAGCATGTCTTTATTTTATTTGTTCATTTTTTATGTGATGCTAAGGATTGAACCCAGTGCCTCTTATATGCTAGGCAAGTGCTCTGCCACTGAGCTACAGACCCAGCCCCTGTTGTTGGTTTTAGTTTGTTTGTTTGTTTGTTTGTTTGTTGAGGCAGGGTCTCATTCTCTTGCCCAGGCTGACCTTGAACTCCTGAGCTCAAGTGATCCTCAGCCTCCCAAGTGCTGACATATTGTAGACAGGAGCTAACATGCCCAGCTGGAAACTTTTTTTATTTATTGTAGGATAGATCAAATAAGTAACTCCATTGAAAGTTAGGCTTCTGTGGAAGAAGAGGGATGTGTGTGTGGAATGGGGAAAGGAGAGGAAAAACTCCATGGTTCTTTGTCTCACGCGTCCGTCTACCAAAAAGATCTAGAAGCAATGGTACACCTAGTGCCTGGGTTTTTATTTCTAAATACCCATTCACACTAAAAAAAAAAACCCAAAAAAACAAAAAACAAAAAACACCAGTGCTGGGCCAGGTATGTAGCTCAGTGGTAGAGTGCCTGCCTATCACTGCTCCTTGGAAAAATGCCTGATTCCAAGGCCAAGATTGCAGTAGCACAAGGGAACCATGTTGTGCCTGAGAGCTAGAGCGTGTGTCAGAGGACACAGGAGATGGCTTAATGGGGCTCCCACTAGGCAAATGTGGGACACACTGAGCATCAGAAAAGACAAGGTTATTTGTAACACATTGAATAAAAAAGTTTCTGAGTTTAGTCTGAGAATTAACACAGGGCAGGGAGGACACGGGCATGGTGGCCCTCACGTCTGTAATCCCGGTGACTCAGGAGGCTGAGGCAGGAGGATCACAAGTTCAAGGCCAGTCTGAGCAACTTACTGAGACCCTGTCTCAAAATAAAAAGGGCTGGGGATGTGGCTCAGTGGTAGAGGGCCCTTGGTACCACACAACACACACACACACACACACACACACACACACACACACACGAGCTTCACAGGGCATGGGGAGCAAGGATTTAACAGAAATGCCACCTAATTCAATGTAGAAATAATGACAGAACTTAAAAATCTAATCTAATTTTTTGGGCTGGGGTTGTGGCTCAGTGGTTGAGCACTTGCCTGGCATGTATGAGACACTGGGTTCAATCCTCGGCACCACATAAAAATTAATAAACAAAATAAAGGCATTGTGCCCAATTATAGCTAAAAATATTTTTAAATTAATCTGATTTTTATTTGGCAAACAATTGCATATATTTATGGAGTATGCAATGTGATATTTTGATATATGTATACGTTATAGAATGATTGAATCAAGATAATTAACATATCCATCACCTCACATATTTATCTTTTGTGTGTGGTGTAGGAACATTTAAAATCTGCTCTCAGCCATTTTGAAATCTGCTGTACATTATTATTAGCTCTTGTTACCATGCTGTGTAATAGATCTCAAAAACTATTCCTTGTAACTGAAACTTTATACCTCTTGGCCAACTTTCCCTATTTCTCCTGCCCTTGTCAGACTTTAAATTGACCAAATTGACCAGTTTTCTTTTTCTTTTTGTACTGGGGATTGAACTCAGGGGCACTTGGCCACTGAGCCACATCCCCAGCCCTATTATGTATTTTATTTAGAGACAGGGTCTCCTAGTGCTTCGCCCTTGCTGAGGCTGGCTTTAAACTCATGATCCTCCTGTCTCAGCCGCCCAGCTGCTGGGATTACAGGTGTGTGCTACCGTGCCTGCTAAATTGACCAGTTTTTAGCCTCCAGTATAATAACTGATTCAGACTAGGCTCACTAAAGCATGATAAAACTATTGGATAAAGGTTGGTCTTTTTTGGAGGGCTGAGGATTGAACCCAGGGGCACTTTACCACTGAGCTACATCCCCAGCCCTTTTTGATTTTATTCTGAGACAGGGTGTCTGTAAATTGTTGAGGGCCTGGCTAAGCTGCTGAGGCTGGCCTCAAACTTGTAATCCTCCTGCCTCAGCCTCCTGAATCACTGGGATTACAAGTAGGCACCATCACACCCAGCCTGCCAGATTATTTTTTTTCAGATTACTTTTTTTTTTTTTTTTTTAAAGCCTTTGGTCAGCTGACCAAGACATCTTTTTTTTTTTTTTTTTTAATATTTTTATTTATTTGCTTTTAGTTGTACATAATGCGTTTTATTCAATGTGTTGTATTTGTACGTGGAAAGGAAAAAATATGTATTTACAACAGAGAGCCCCAATATTTTCTACCTTAACCAGCTGGAGCCACCTGACAGTAGAGCCTCCTTAAACCCTGCAGTAAGAAGCTCAACCACACTCTCTGTGTTCTTGTCTGAAATGTTTATCCTGAATTTAATTATGAAGAGACAAAAGAGAAATCTAGAATGTGAGCCATTCTAAATTGCAGCATGAGTCTTAAAAAAAAAAAAAAAGAATGTCATAAAAAACATAAAAATTATGTGCTATAGGGACAGGGTGAGATGTGGAAACCAGTCTAGATTAAAAGAAACTAAAGAGCTGGGCACAGCAGGACTGTAATCCCAGTGACTCAGGAGACTGAGGCAGGAGGGTCACCAAGTTTAAGCCAGACTCAGCAATTTAGCAAGGACCTGTCTAAAAATAAAAAGGGTTGGAGATATAGCTCAGTGATTGAAAGCCCCTGGGTTTAATCCCCAGTTCCAAAAAACAAAACAAAACCCAAAGAGACATTCTAGCCAAAAGTAATGCATAAACTTTAATTGGATCCTGGGGTTGGCGGGTGGATATTGCAAAACGCATTCTGGGATAATCAGAATTGTGTGTGTGTGTGTGTGTGTGTGTGTGTGTGTGTACACGCGCATGTGTGCACGCATATGCCAGGCAAATGCTGTACCACTTAGCTACATCCCCAGCCCAGAAAATTTTTAATATAGAAATTAAATGGTATGTAATTATTTAGTTTTTTAGGTATGACAATAGTAACATGGCTTTGTAGGGGAATATCCTTATTTCTAGAGATTATTTAGGAGCAGAGTGTCTGCAAGTTATTTTAAAATGGTCCAGCAAAAATATGTTTGTAGCTGGGTGTGATGGCGCATGCCTATAATCCCAGCAACTCAGAAGGCTAATGCAGGAGGATTCCAAGTTCTAGGACAGCCTGGGAAACTCAGCAAGACCCTGTCTCAAAATAAAAAATAAAAAGGTCTACATTTGTAGCTTGGTGGTAGAGCACCCCTGGGTTCAATCCCCACTACTGTTAAAAAAAAAAAAAAAAAAAAAAAGGGATGTATGTAAATACATGGATACCAAGAGAGAGTGTAGTGGTGTGGTAACAATTGGTGAGTCTAAGTGAAGAGTCTGTAGTTGTTTATTTCACCCTTTTTTTCAACCTTTCAGGTTTGACATTTGTTACATACTAAGGTAGGGAGAGAAGGCCTAGATTCCTGGCTCCTCTCACCTATCTCCAGACCCTCAACCAGCAGGAGCATCTGTCGTAAGCTCTGAGATGCTGAGAGTCCTCTTAGAGCACACAGAGGAATCTTCCTGACATGGTGGTGGCCCATAGGATGTCTTCCCTCCCGCCCCACTGCAGGAAGAGTGGGCCCGCTGGGCTGGGGCAGTGTGTGATGGGCATTACCCACTGTGCCGTGGATGAGGTAAGGAAGCCTAGGGACTGAGGGCTTCCAGAATCATCCACCTACCTTTGGAGGAGCGATCCCAGGTAGTAACAGGAGAAATGCACCAGCAGCCCAGACGTAGTAGATGACTGGTCTTTTTTTTTTTTTTTTTTTTTTTTTTTGTGGTACCAGGGATTGAACTCAGGGGCACTCGTCCTCTGGGTCACATCCCCAGCCCTTTTTTGTATTTTTATTTAGAGACAGGGTCTCACTGAGTTGCTAAGTGCCTCGCCATTGCTGAGGCTGGCTTTGAACTCGTGATCCTCCTGCCTCAGCCTCCCAAAGTGCTGGGATTACAGGCGTGCGCCACCGCGCCCGGCTGATGACTGGTCTTTTGTGTCCCTTTTGAATACTTTGAGTCTGAAGGAGCCGGGCGGTGCCTGCCTGGACCCTTCCTGCCTGAGTTAACCAAGGACTCTGAGGTCCCCCTTTGGCATACCTCGCTGCACTGTCAGTGACCCCAAAGGTCCTGGCTCTGGAGAGAGCTCAGGTTTCCCAGGGCTGCTCGTACCTCTTTCTCTCTCTCTTTCTCATCCCTGCCGCCCCTCTTTCCCTCCCTAGAAACCTTGGGCTGGGCCTGGCATGACTCAGGACTCTTCACATGGGAGAGGGCTATTGATCCTTCAGTCAGTTGTCAGGGAGCCTACTAGAGCAGGATCCATGAACTTGGAAAGGGGGCAGACAGGGAGAGAGCACAGGACTAAGAGGAGATTTAGTGGCTTTTGCCTGATGAATGACCTTGATTGAGGCAGGTGATATCTCTGGGCCTTCATCTCCCTCACTGTACCACGAAACCAAGTTTTTGGCATATAAACATTTCCCTCTGATCAAGACCCTCTTCTGTGGAAGACAAAAGGGTAAGATGCCCAAACCACTCTTTCATCATAGAGTCTAGCACCATGTAACACCCTGCGGCAAAGTTCAATCTTCTATCCAATATGACCAAAAGAGACCAAAGTGGATCTGTCTTTGGACAGAGAGGTTTTAGGCTCCCCACCTCCCTCTGTGTGGAACTTCACACAATCAGTACTTACTCAGTACCTTCCAGGGCTAGGATTCTGCTGTGTCCTAAGCCAGAAACTAAAAAAAAAAAAGGCTAGAGGTTGAAGTCCAGAACTTTTAGGGAGTTTACTGTCTTCTAGGGAATGTGACCCTCCAAAGAGTTATTAAATTGAGCCATATAAAATTGCCAATGTGCAACCACTTTTGACCTACAGAAGGCAATTTCATGTGGTTCAACCTGATGTTAATGGTATTAGACATTGAGAATCGGACTGCAGTCAATTCTGTGGGCTGGAGAGGCTAGGATTTTATCTGAACTGTGGGTTGGATTAAGAGAAACTGGGTAAAGCTGCCAACTGGTAGGCCAGCTTGCTCTCCTCCCTCTCCATTCAGACTTTGGGTCCTGGAGGTGGTCACACTGGGAAACCCTTGTCCAGACTCCCATTGGCATTCTCACGTTAGCCTTCCTTCCTGTTAGCGACCTTCAGGTGGCCAGGGCAGCTGCCCATGGGCAGAGAGGAAAGCACCATTCATCTATTTGGGGCTGTTCCTGTCCTGAATGCCTGGCTTCACATCTTGGCAGCTGAGAATGGAGAAAATTTCAAGGAAACAGGAAACACCCAACCCGTTCTTCCTCCTGTCTAGTGTCAGACGTGAACAAGAACACAGGCTTGCCACAGGGACACATGACCAAGTGATGGTGGGGAGCTCCTGAAGGAATGAGTGGCTGGGAACGGAAGAGGTGTCCCTGGGATGGGGGAGATCACAGTTCGGTAGGGCTTAACTGGAAATAATTCTTGGAGGAGGTGATCGCCAAGCAGGATTTGAAGGAGAAAGGATAGCTGAGATAATGGAGTGGGGGGAGGCGGGGAGGAAGGGGTGTGCTGCTGCAGTCAGGCTGACTAAGGACAGGGTGGAGAATCAGATGCTCTGGCAGGTGAGGAGGCTGTCTGCTCCCACCCGCTGGACCGCCTCCAGCCTCGTCTGAGCCAGCGCCGGTGTTGCAGGCGGAATGGCATCTGGCCTCAGCAGTGGTTTGCTGCCTGCCTGCTTTCCTGGCGCCCGTGGACCATTAGGATGATTTTTGATGTTTCCTCCCTGCCGTCTGCACTACAGCCTTCCTCGCGGGGAGCACGGGTAGGACATCTGTTAGGATGCGAGGACAGGCTCAGCTGGCATCCCGACTTCTGGGAGCTTGCTGACCTTGTGTAGGGAGGCGGGTCACCAGGCGTAGGCTGGGTGCAGCTCATTTTATTGAGCCACACAACGTGTGAGGTGGACAGAGTTGATGAACTGTTCCAATTCCCTTCTTAAACAAGTGAGAAAACCGAAACCGAGAGACTTGCCCAGGACACCGGGCTAGTTTGAGGCCAATCTGGGGCTATAGCCCAATTCTTTTTATTGTTTTGGTATCAGGGATTGAACTCAGGGGCACTCGACCACTGATCCACATCTCCAGCCCTTTTTTTTCCTTTTTTTTATTTTTTTATTTTTTATTAGAGACAGGGTCTCACTGAGTTGCTAAGTGCCTCACCATTGCTGAGGCTGGCTTTGAACTCATGATCCTCCTGCCTCAGCCTCCCAAGTGCTGGGATTACAGGCGTGCGCCACTACACCCGGTTTACAGCCCAATTCTTTCCACTCCAAATCTGACAGGGTGTTCCACCCCATCGGCGCATCATTCTTCCCCGCATCATTCTTCCCCACGTAATGGAGAGAACCAGTCCTGTCCCTAGAGATGATGTTCCAGACACAGTGAGGCTGGGTGCAAGGAGGGCTTGGGAAGAAAGATGCTAGAACCTGCGGAGCCGGAGCTGGAGCGCTGTGCTGTGGTTGCTGATGTTACAATCAAGGTCATTAGCACTGGAGAAAATGCAAAGGAGAAGCACTCTAGGCACCGCCCTCATCCCAGGGTAGCTCCTAATGGAGCTGGGTTTCTCCTTTCCACAGCTCCTCTGTACCTATACACACACGCACACACATGGGCTGGGAGAAGCTGGGTAATTACAGGGGGAAGCAGAAGTCCTGGGAAGGGTGGGCAGAGCCTTCCCCCTGCTTGGGTCTCCCCGGCCCTGCCCTTTCCTCAGGGTGTGGCTCCTCTGAAAGGAAGGTCAGAGGAAGTGCTGCGGGGGAGGGGAAGCACTCCTATCTCCATTTCTTCCTTGGCATTGACTAAACCAGGTTGGCCGCTGAGCTCTGATTCGGGGTCTGAGTCAATGAGGCAGCGCCGCTGTGGTGTGAGGACGCAGGTCGATTTTATTGCCAACGACAATCTGTCATTCATTTGCTTGTTCGTCTATTCATTTATTCATTCAACCAACATGAAGTGAGTACAGACCATATGGCAGCCACTATGTTAGGGTGTGGGGAGAAGTGGTATCCAGGAGACAGGGAGGAGTTAAGAATCCCTGACCTTCACCTCTGGAGAAGCTTTTCTGGAGCTGGGGGCCCACAGCAAGACCTGATTATGGCAGTGTTCCAAGGAATTTGCCTCCGTTTCCCTGGAGAGCACCTTTGACCCCTGGCTTCAAGAAGGTAAGGCACGTCTGAGCTGGGAAGGGGTGTCAGACCCCATTGCTAGGCAGCCCTGGAGTTGCCAACGGGACTGTGGCTTGAATGGCAAAGGACCTGCCCCTGTTCAGTGGGCCAGGGCGTGGTGCCGAGGTGGGTGTCTATCTGCCTGGTAGATGCAATCCTGGGGTTGGCATCCCAGCGCCGCCTGACTTTACAAGCCCCGCACATGGCCCATCTGGAGCTTCTGACTCTGATGGGGCAGAGACATCACGTTGCTGGGATCTTGCAGGGAAACCCTTAGTTTCCCTTCCAACCCTTGCTTCCCACTTCAGCCTGTCCAGCGGCAGTGTGATATAAAGGGGTGGATGTAGCTTTAGATGGTCCAGTTGGTACACGTTTACTGGGTCTGCTTTTCCTTCTATAAAATGTGTATAACAGCACCTTTCCTTAGGTGCCTTGTAGGTGAAAGCATCACATAAACATTGGAGTGTTAGATATATGTGAGGCTTGTCCCCACTGTTTCCTTCCCCTCCCCACTGCCCAGTCCCTCAACCACTCTCCAGAACACCTTCCTCTGTTGACTGTTGGCTCTAGATCCTGCTCTTGTCCCGTCCTCCCTCCCTGCCTAGATCCAGACCTAAAACATTTGTAGCGTCTCACAGAGTGATCACACTGGTAGACGTGATAATCTGAGCCAGTGTTCATTAGTTATGTGCTTGGTGTTCAACGTGGGTTATCTTATTTAATATTTCCAGCCAACAAAGGGGCCTGTACTAGTAGTCTTCATTTTATAGGACTAATCAAGATATTCATAAAACAAAAGGCCGAGAAGCAACCCAGGTCTAGCCTATTTGTGGATTTCCTCTTTCTATTGCTCAGTGACTAGTGACAAGAATATGAAGAGATTTGACAGCTTTTATTGAATGTCGACTTAATGCCAGCTGCTTTCAAATTATGTCACAACAACCACCTTCTGAGACTTGTACAGGATTTGTCTTAGGAATCAGCTGGTAAAAAAAAAAAAAAAAAAAATAAAATTACAAAAAAGAATAGAAGCTTACTCAAAGGAGCAGGAGTCACAGTATGAGAGGGCTTTTATAAGAAGGCTGCAGGGACGCTGGGTGCCGTGGTGCACACCTATAATCCCAGCAGCTGGGGAGGCTGAGGCAGAAGGATCACAAATCCAAGACCAGCCTCACCAACTTACTGAGATGCTGTCTCAAAAAATTTGAAAGGACTGAGGGTGTAGCTCAATCAGAAAGCTCTTCTAGTTCAATTCCTAGTACCAAAAACAAACCAAAAAAAAAAAAAATGCTGCAGGGAAATTTTGTAGCACTTAGGCATGAGGAGTATAGCCCTACATGAGCTATGCCTTCTCCTGGGGGCTCAGCACACCCCTTTCACAGATGGGGCCCTTGTGCCAACATGCCCAGGATCCAAGCCGCAAGGTTCTGCCATCTGTGTGGCCTTTCTGCCTAATTCTCCAAAGTAAATTAACTCAGTCTCTCAGTCCAAATATCAAGAGATGCTGAGTCCAGCTTAGAATTGCCATCCACCCAACTCCAGTTATCTGGGTAGAACCCAGTCAAACATGGGCACCTAGACCTCTCTGTTCCACAGGGGCTATCGTGGGCTGGTGTTCTAGATGGGGAATGGCCTTGGCCTTAGGTGGAGTCAAAGTCATCTGTGCTCATCAACACACCAAACTATCTCTAGGACAAAGGTTACCTTGGTTGAAGTGCCTTGCCTAAATAGGAGCCCATGTGAGTTGTTCCAGAATCTGTGGGTTCTTGTGGGTCTAGAGAATAATATCACAAATTTTCAAACCCTGATATGTGTTAGGCATTTTATGTTCATTATCTTTAATCCTGATAACACTGCTGCTAACATGGTACTATGTTATGGTCCCCATTTTATGGATAAGAAAGCTAGTACTCACTTGGCATCATGGAGACCACCTGTGATTCCAGCAGCTCTGGAGGCTGAGGCAGGAGGATCACAAGTTTGAGGCCCACCTCAGCAATTTAGCAAGGCCCTATCTCAAAAAATGAAAAGGGCTGGGGTTGCATCTCAGTGGTAGAGTGTTCCTGGGTTCCATCACGAATATTGCAAAATCAAACAACAACAAAAACCTGTTGAGGTAAACCGGGCACTATGGTATGAGCCTTTAATCCTGTTATTTGAGAGGCTGAAGTAAGAGGATCACAAATTCAATTGTGATCTGGTCAATTAATAAGACCCTGTTTTAAAATAAAATGAAAAAGAGGTGCAGGGGTAGCTTCAGTGATAGAGTGCTTGTCTACATATGTGAGACCATGGGTTCAATCCCCAATACCACACACACACACACACACACACACACACACACACAGACACACACAATTTGTTGAGTGGATTTTGCTTTAGTGAATTCCACACTTTGAGCTCCCCAAAGTCAGAGAGAAAAGGATTATTCACTGGGCCTTGGAAAGTGGCCCACTGAAGTCCGTGGGGTAGCCCTCTGGGTGTGCTTCTGGTCTCTAATCCCCAGAGGCTACTCAAATGGAAATGGGAATGGTAGGAACAATCCCTCAATGTGAAAAAGTCTAAAGGAAAGTATGGCCTTCCATCCCTGTTTCCTGTTTTGTACATGGACCCAGAGCACTTGGCCTTGTAAGGGAAGCAGGTGAAGGGAGATTTCCCTAACACTGGAAAATCCATTTACTGGGACTAGGAAATAGGATACTGAGGTCCTGTATTGATAGAAAAAAGAATGCTAATTTCCACTGGGTTTTCATCCCCAAGGGTTAGAGTTTACTAGATCCTGAATCCCCTCCAGTGTGTTTTTCTACAGCAATTCCTTGTGTCCCAGATCACCCAGTTGGCCTTCTCAATTGCAGCAGCTAGAGTTACATAAGAGCACAAGTGTAGGGAGTCAGGGGCAAGGGTTTGAGTTTGCCTGGTCAGTTGTGTGACCATGGGCAAATTAAAGAGTGATAACCTGTTCTGACGGCCTTGCTCATCATAGCTACTGATCAAATTTTAGTTTTTCCTCTTCTTCTTTTTTTTTTTTTTTTTTTTAATATTTATTTATTTGCTTTAGTTGTACACAATGCCTTTATTTTTACATGGTGCTGAGGATCGAACCTGGGCTGTGCACGTGCGAGGTGAGAGCTCTACCACTGAGCCACAACCCCAGCCCTAGTTTTTCCTCTTCTGTCCTACCATTTTTCTCTTCTCCATCAATCTTGACATCAGCCTGCCCACCTGCTTCCTGCTAACCTCTGAGCTCAGTGTATTTATAAAATGGCCATAACCCATTTTCCCAGTAACTGGAAGGCTGAGGTGCCCCAGCCTCCTGCAATTCTTTGGCAAAGCACCTGCAGTTGTGCATTAGGGACTCTATTATTCCCATGTGACAGGTTACCCACTTGGTGCCAACTTTAGGGTTTGCTTGATATTCGAGCAAGAAGAGTCCTGGAAAAATAAGGTGCAGGGGAGAAGTACAACCATCTCACGTTGCTTGCTCCTGCCCTGCGTTTCTCTCCCAGGAGTAGGTGCTGTAAGAGCCGATGCAGGGAAATTTCTTGTTGATGGAGGGAGTCAGACTGGGTGACAATGCACTTCTTACTTTCGAAGAAGCCATGATGGCCCAAGGGAGCCATCACTGCATGCTTCCAGCTGCCACTGGAGTTGAGCATACCACTGGATAAACGGGCAGGAAAGTACCACACTAGAACCTCCCTGGTACATCCACAGACACTAGCTCCATGACGTTGCAGCTTGGCCAAGATAATACATGAATCATTTTTGCCTTTGCTGTGCTGGAAGGGGCTTTGGTGTTGGGTTCAATCTTGCTCTTATTTCCTGGATCACATTCCAGACTTTTTGGAGTGGGGGACATTCTACAGTCCTTACCAGTTTCTCAGGCATAGCATCCAGCATTGGGGGATGCTTTCACAGGAAGTGACGTACAAAGGTGTGAATATAAGTTGAGAGTTCATGTGAACGGGCTTCAGTAGTGTGGTTGCTGGGATGCAGCATTTCCCCCAATCCTACTCAGCAGCCTGTGAACTACTTGAAAGAAGGAACAGGGACTTAGTCATATCTGCATACCCAGTGTTTAATACTAGCTTCAGCTTATAGTGTGATGATCGCTAAGGATGGAAGGATGGATGGATGGATAGATGGATGGATGAAAAAACAAGTAGAAGATTTTCTTTTAAATTGAGTAAAGTTTAGCCACTTTCTTCCCAGGTCCATCCCTATTCAATACCTCATCATCTCATAAGCCTGAATATTTGCAAAGGCCTCCTAAGGACAGGCAGCATGATCTGTAGAAATGGGTTCTAGACTAAAAGTTGGGAGACCTGGGATCTAAGCCATTTCAGTTGCTCTATCATCTTTAGGAACTTACTGAACTTTTCTGCATTTCAATTTATTCATGTATAAAATGAATAGTTTGGGTTGAATGCACTTCAAGGACATTTCAACTCTAAAATTCTCTGCTTCCTCCTACCCAAACAACCCTGCAGGTTAATTATAGTTGGTTACCACAATTTAAAAGTAAGAAGATTTCACATTGAAATCCAGATTTCTTGCTTCTTTCCCAAAATCAGAAGCCCTGACGATATCAGCCTACCTTTTTTCCATGGCAACGGTCAGCAGGAGCTAAGTAACTGCTGTCCCATTCAAATAGGCATGTAATTTCTCCTGTGCCACAGTCCCCTCAACTGTGGCTTGATGCTCAGTCCACCTCATTTATTTTTGGTGTTTGCCTGGTCACTGTGGCATTTGATTGTGCAGATCTAGAATGGGGAAAATAAAAATTTGAAGGGCAGATTTTAGAGTACCTGGGAGCAGTTGACAGCCCAGGAGCCAGCTCTCTTGCTCAACAGGGGGAGTCTTCCTGGTGACAGGGCTAGGACAAGAAACAGCAGCCCATGCCCTGGGAGACTTGGCTTTGGGACTTGGCCTCCCAGAATTATTGAACCCTTGTCTGAGAAAACTCTGCCTTCAGCTATCCCCTTCCTCAGACCTATGATGGGCACTTGGGAGGTCCCCTGTGGCTTCCCTGTGCAACTTTTTGTGGCCACTCTTCCAGGATGGAGAGGAGGGCTTGGGTTCTGTTGCAGAACCTTGGCCGTGGCAGTAATCCCGTTCTTTCTGGTATCTAACCTCCTCATACATCTTTGGCACAAAATAGGCCAGGCTGTTGAAAGGTCAAACTGCTTTAAATCAACGTGATGAGATCCAGGATCCCAGCTACATTGGGATCAGTGAAGTGCACATTCCCCTGTTAACTTGCTGCGCTTCTCCTGTGCACCTGTTTCTGTAAACAGTTGCTTTACAGAGCTTCCTGCGCTGGCCCAGTTCCTATGCTGAGCCCCATTTTAAGCCAGGGCTGTTTCTCACTGAGCTTCTTATCATCCCGTCTGCACCCTCGGCAACAAGGCTTCTGATAACCCTAAGCTGCCAGAGCATCGCCTGTTGGCCTCGCCCACAGACTCTTCTCTTCCTATTTTCTGGACTGAGAGCTTTTCTTACACTTGTTGCTGTAGAGTGTGATCAATTGTCCTGTAGTCTGATCTAATGAGTTTCGTGGGGTTGGTTTGTTTCTTAACAAATCATCCAGAGCTGGGGGTCTAGCTCAAAGGTAAGAGTGAAGCCGGGCGCGGTGGTGCACGCCTGTAATCCCAGCACTTTGGGAGGCTGAGGCAGGAGGATCACGAGTACAAAACCAGCCTCAGCAATGGCGAGGCACTTAGCAACTCAGTGAGACCCTGTCTCTAATAAAAACACAAAAAAGGGCTGGGGATGTGGCCCAGTGGTTGGGTGCCCCTGAGTTCAATCCCCAGTACCACCAAAAAAAAAAAAAAAAAAAAAAAAAGGTAGAGTGAGTACTTAACATGTACAGGGCCCCAGGGTCAATCCCCAGCACTGGAAGAATGAAACAAAACAAAACAGGGCTGGGGATATAGCTCAGTTGGTAGAGTGCTTGCCTTGCATGCACAAGGTCCTGGGGTTCAAGCCCCAGCACCACACACACACACACACACACCAAAAAACCCACCATCTGTGTTTTCTTTCATCAACTGTGCATTTCTCATTTATCATGGTCATTGCTCCTTGTCTGACACTCTGCCCACTCTGACACTCTAGTATTTCTCCTTTTTCATCTGAACATGAAGGCATCTAAACCCCACTTTCTTTATGCTTATCCTTGTTCCAGTTACTTTCAGAGACGCTACATTTCCAGGAGGGTTTTTGTTGTTTTCTAAGTATCCTTTAATGCAAATGGTGAATTTTTAGCAAAGTGGTTCTTTGTTTTTTTTTTAAGGCTATTTACTTTTCCCCTGAGTATAAAAGTAATACATAAAAATATCTAACATTTATACTGAGCACTTACTATATATCAGCCACCAGATGCTAAAATCACACGACCTCATTTCCTCCTCCTGACAGCCCTATAAGGAAGGTGTCATTCCTGTCCTCCCGTTCAAAAACAGAAACCAAGACTCAGAGAGATAAAATACTTCATCCAAGTTCCCACGGCTAGTAAGTGGGAATGTGGAATTCAAACCATGCCTTTCAGACTCCAGAGTCTGAGCTCTGTACTGCTTCTACCCGAGATCATCCTAGAGAGTCTGAGAAATTCAGAAAGGAATAGAGAAAAATAAAATTCTATCAGCCCAGAGATAAAACTGTTACTATTTGAGTGTATTTTTATTTATTTTTTTAGATATGTGAGCAAGTGTGTGTGTGTGTGTGTGTGTGTGTGTTAAGAAACAGAGTCTAGCTATGTTGCACAGGCTGGCCATGAATTCCTGGGCTCAACTGGTCCTCCTGCCTCAGTCTCCCAATTAACTGGGACTACAGGCACATGCCACCATGCCTGACTTAGTGTGTGTGTGTCTGTGTGTGTGTGTGTGTGTCTGTGTGTGTGTGTGTGTGTGTGTGTGTGTCTGTGTTTTGTACTGGAGCTCAAACCCATGTCCTTGCACATGCTAGGCAAGCACTCTACCACTGAGCTACATCACAGCACTTTTTATTTTTTATTTTGAGATAGAAACTGGCTAAGTTGCCCAGTCTGGCAAAGTTGCCTGGGTTAGCCTTAAACCTGTGATCCTCCTGCCTCAGCCTCCCAAGTAACTGGGCGTATAAGAGTGCACCACTGTGCCCTGCAGTATGGACATTTTTGGAACAAAAGTGGGAACACATTGAATATGGAGCTATTGATTTCATCTTTTTCCTACCCAATGCTTTGTCATGAGCATTTTCTGACATTATAAGGAATTGGTCACAAGTCAGTCCCAAGCATGATCCAATGAATTCAACAATAGAAGAAACTAGAGGCAAAAGGTCAGCGTGGTTTTAGAAGGGAAATAATGATGCAGATGCCTGCAGCTTGTGCCTTGAAAGCTGGCGTCTGGAGCCAGCCTGGGCGGGGTACAGAGGTCTGGGCCTGGGATGACAGATCAGAGAGGCAAGAAGGCTTAGAACTCTTTGAGTTGCCTTTGGGAAGTGTTTTCCACCCTCCCTATTTCAGGATCCCACATGAAGGTGTGAGAAGGTGAGCTGGCCAGCTTGTGTTTGATATGCAAATTAAAAGCACAAAGTGGCTTTTCCGTAGGCTCAGCTCAAGGCCAGGCTTTTTGGAAGAAGATGTGGCAAACCCTAAATAAAGCTCCCCATAAACCTGCAAGTGGCATTGTTCATTACTGATAGAGAGGTTAGCTCCTCCTGATGGGTTTGGGGTCTCACACTGGCCTTGGAGAGAACAGAGGCTTTCCTATCTTTAAGCTTTTACATGTAAATGTGTAAAGACATGCTAATTGTATTTCATCTGCAGCAAATTTTAAAGAAAAGAAACTTTAAAAAAAAAATCTAAGAATACAGCAGGGAGGAACAGAGAGAAAGGAGTTAGGGAGATTGAGAGGCTGACAGCAGCCATAAGATGACTAGTGAATGTAGGCCTGAGGGCTGACAGTGTCTAGTGTGTATGACACGGACAGATAGACCTGTGCTTGCAGTACCCTACTTTATACCCCAGCAGTTAGCATGCTTTGGAATAACAAACGGGGGTGCCAACACTTGGAGGGAGATTGTACCAACTGGCTGCTATAAATTCAAGAGTGGCGAAGGTTCCTGGTGTCCTTTATGACCGATACAGGCTTGTCCAACCAATGTTGGTGTACGTTCAGTACAGGAGCAAGGATTGGGACATGAATTCTTGGGTTCATCCACAAAGTGGCACCACCTTGCTATGTGGCTCTGGGGATGCCTTGGGCCACTCTGTGCCTAAAGTCTGCCCCCTGGCCCATAAAGAGGTTTTACTTTCCTCCTTCCTGAGCATTTTTTTTTTTTGGCGGTTGTGGGGCCAGTACCAGAGATTGAACCCAGGGGTGCTTAACCACTGAGCCACATTCCCAGCCCTTTTGTTTATTTGTTTATTTAGAGACTGGGTCTCACCAAGTTGCTTAGGGCCTTGCTAAATTGCTGAGGCTACTTTCAACTCCCGATCCTCCTGTCTCAGCCACTGGGATTACAGGTGTGTGCCATCGTGCCCAGCTTTCCTGAGCATTTTAGGGAGATAGTTGAGGAAAATGGAGGGAGATTCTGTGCATTTCCATCGTGAACATAGAGGATTTTTCATTATTACATGGTTAACCCAGAATGTCCTGCAACAGAAACAGGGTGTTACTGTTCTTAACTGCTAAGTCACTTAACTGCTAAGTTTCAGCATTTTCACTAGCCTTGAAATATCAGATAATTCTGAATACCTTGCAGAATTATCACAAGAATCGCATGAGATAATGTGTCTGAAAATGCTTTGTACACCATAGAGTGCCTACAAATAGCCATTTATGAAGCTTGTTGAGTGGAGAACCCTCTCCTGGCTCTGCCTGTTCCCCTGAGGTTTAGAATGCCGTTTCTCCAGCTCATATGGTTTCAGCCCTCTTTCTTGAGTAGAGGGGGTTCTCTCTATGCTGTAGATGGGTAAGTCCTAGCAAGTATGAATGATATTGATACCGCCGGTTGTCAGTGATGAGTTCTCCTCCCCCAGATGTTGAAGTTTGAACATTAGAGAAGCACGCCGGGGCAAGCATATAAAGCAGGGTTTATTTAAAAGGGGTAACATAGACTTCTCCCAGGAGGGAGAAGGGGGCCATTGCTAATATCCTGGTATCCCAAGAAACAGGCAAGTCTGCCTTTTTATATGTCCCAGGCTTCCTTTGTTCTCCTGCTCTCTTCCCCTTATCTCTCTCCTTCCTGTTTAGTGACCAGAACCAGTGGGATGCCCAAAAGGTGAGGAGCAGATGAGCTGAAGAGGGAAGGGCAGGATGGAGCAGCCCAGGACACATTAACAACTGTATAGCTCCCTGAAGGGAGGGGCAATTTCTTGGAAAGGTTAACTTGGCAATGGGTTGGGGCAGGGGCAGGTTCTTGATAAGGGTGGAGGAAGGGCTCTGAAGGAATTTACATCCCAGTACCTCCGGGGACAGTCTCCCAACTTCCCTGGACTCACCTCAAAATTGGCTTTCTTGATCCGACCTATCTATACTGACTGCCTGTCAATTCTGGCTTCAACATGTTCATGTTCACGGTGGGTGAGAAATCTGGGAATCTTGGAGCACTAAAGAGAGTACCTTAATTTAATTACACTCTTAACAATGCTACCAGCCAGCAGTGTGACCTTGAGCAAGTCACTTAACTTCTGAGCCTCATTTGTCATCTGCTCCTAACCACAAAGAATTGTTAATGATAATCCAGGGGACCATTTGGAATCTAAACAGAAATTCTTTGTTAAATTGAAAGGGCTGTATTTTACAGACCAGAAAATTTTGTGTATAGACTAGAAAAACAGGCCAAGGAAACCAGTGGTCCCCTCACCAGGTAGGTCACACTCTGCCCTGAGGCTCAGGCTCCCCACATGCTCAGAGGGATGCTCTCCAGTTTGCCTCCCCTCCTCCTGGCTGCTGAGTGAGGACTACCGAGCCCACTCCGTTGTACACATTGTAAAGTCCTGTTTTGAAGGTGGCACCTTCACCACCCTTCCACCCGAAGCAGAGTCTTCCAGGCTCATATCCCAGAATCACTCCAGTTTTTACTTTTACTTATTTCGACACAGGGTCTTTGTACATTGTCCAGGCTGGCCTGGAACTCGCAGTCCTCTTTGCCTCAGTCTCCCCAGTAGCTGGGATTACAGGCGCGCACCACAGTGCCCGGCATCACCCCAGTTATTTTCCCCTGCCCTCTGACATCATGCATCCCTTGATCAATCAACGCTTAGTAAGCATGCACGCTGGGCGAAGTACAGCACCGGGCCCTGTTCCCCAGGGGTCCTGGCAGCCTGGGACTCTCCCGAGGAAACTGCTGAGAAGTCACTGAGCCACTGAAATCACGGGGTTTGTTTAAAGGAGGCCAGGTGAAGGGCGGGGCAGGACCTGGAAGGGTTCCCAGGTGCCCTCCTCAGGGCGTGGTGCACTGGGATGCGGGAAACCGAGGGTCGCGGGGACAGGACCGCTAGGCGGTCAGGTCCCCCGTGAGTCACTGGTCTCCCTGGTGAGCAATTGTTGCTGCTAGGGTGGAGCCAGCCGCCTTATTCTGGGCGTCTGGGCTGAGCCAGGCCTCAGGGGCTTAGGCATTTGTTTTCCCAGCAGCTCCCAGGCTGAGGCTAGGGCCGGGGCGGTGCAGGCTGCGCTGGGCGCCCGCGGTCTAGTCAGCCAAGGGCGAGGGCGCGGAGCAGCAGGTCCCGACCCAGCCCGCCCAGGGCGAGGGCGGCCGGGCTAGCGGAAGGCGAGGCTGCGGTGCGTCGCTGCCGCCCCGGGGCCCGCAGGCTTAGTCTCCCAGTCGCCTGTCGCTGTCCCTGGCCTCCCGAGCCCGCAGCCGCCGGGCCTGCCTGAGTGGGATGGTCTCCATTTAGCACCCAGGAAGGAATTAGGTTTTTGCCCCAGGCTGTTTTATTTTGGATCCCGGGAGACGCGCGGTTAGGCTTGTAGCCCCTGTTGCTAACTTGTAGCCTCCATCCCTTGTGAAAAGTATGACTGTGCTCTACCCAACCCCACCCAGAGCGGGAGATCAGGCCAACCCCAGCTCCTCCCCGCCCGCTTCTGTGCTCCCGCGGGGCTCGGGTCACTAGAGGGGTGCTGCAGATCAGCCCTCAGCCCTGCCTGCCTTTACTCGCTCCTCTCTCCCACACCACACCCCCAGTCAGAATTTCCAAGTTCATTGGTGTTTTCTTATTAGGCTAATGTTCAAATGCAGTATGCTGACGATTTGTTCAACAGCAATTTCAGATCGTGGAATTGACAACAGTGGTTCATATCTTTTTTTTTTTTTTTTTTTTAATTTACTTTAGTTGTACACAATGCAATGCATTTACGTTTACGTGGTGCTGAGGATCGAACCCAGGCCGCGCACGTGCGAGGCGAGCACTCTGCCCCTGAGCCACAACCCCAGCCTCATGGTTCATATCTTTTTTTTAAAAAAATATTTATTTATTTTACTTTTAGTTGTACACAATGCAATGCATTTATGTTTACATTGGTGCTGAGGATCGAACCCAGGCCGCCGCGCACGTGCAAGGCCAGAGCTCTGCCGCTGAGCCACAACCCCAGCCCGGTTCATATCTTTTTAAAGAGCCTTGCTATCTTTTGGTGGATTGGGTCATGTAGGTTAAATTTTTTGCAGTGGAAATAGTGGAATCTCCTTCTCTAATTCTAATTCTTCTATTTTTTTTTCCTCTTATTTCTAGCTCTGATGCTTATTCCTCCGGTGCACAAAACTGGGTGAATCAAAATTTGTGGTTCATGATGCATTTTCCTTACTGGCTTATGTTCCTCTTTTGCAATTTATTTGTATAGGTTTTTTTTTTTAAATTATTTGTTTTAGTTGTATAGAATGTGTTTATTTTTATGTGGTGCTGAGGATCAAACCTGGCCGCACATGTGCTAGGCGAGCACTCTACCACTGAGCCACAATCCCAGCCCTGTATAAGTTTTTAATGTATTTCAATAACCTGATAGATATACTTGAACCTACCACCCAAGACAAAAATTAGATCATAACCCTTAACTCGCCTTCACCGTGCACCCTTCCTATCCCTGATCTCCCCATCACTCATCCCAACCACTATGCTGAATTTTTAATGCACCATTCCCTTGATAAACATATGTATGCTTAAAGAAATATTGTTTAGTTTTGCTTTACATGCTTTACTTTATTAGTAATTATTATTATTTTTTTATTGTAAGGATTGAACCCAGGGTTGCTTTACCACTGACCCACACCCCCAACTCTTTATTTTTTGAGACAGGGTCTCACTAAGTTGCTGAGGCTGGCTGTCTTGTGATCCTCCTGCCTCAGCCTTCTGAGTGGCACGGATAACAGGCATGCACCACCACGCCCTAGCAGCAAACTTTTTCTGTCAAGGGCCAACAATAAATATTCTAGGCTTTTTGGCCACAGGATCTCTGTCATAACTACTCCGTTGTGCTATTGTAGTGTGAAAGCAGCCATAAAAAGATATGTAAGTGATGGGTGAGGCTATGTCAATAGAACTTCATTTACAAAGACAGGCAGCAGACTGGGATTGACCCGTGTGTTATAATTTGCCAATTCCTGGATTCTGGAATTGAGTGAAAAGATCCAAACAGACATTTGACTAATGTTCTGGAAGAAGATATAAAATAGGAATATGACAATATTTGAAGAAGCAATGTTCAAGAATTGATGAAATACAATCATTCTATCTGGAAGATCTAATTTATCCCAAGTAATAAATAAAATTCACCCATAATGAAACTGCAAAACACTAAAGATAAATAAGTTTAAAGTAAATCCAAAAGGTAGGTTGCCTTCAAGAGAGGACAATTAGGCTCATAAGTCATTTTCTTAATATCAACAATAAAAAGCCAGAAGATAGTAAGAAAATGTCTTTAAAGTGCTGATAAAATACTGCTAATACAGAATTCTAGCATCAGTGAATGTGGGCAAAATAAAGCCCTTTAGAGACAAATAGACCCCCTGCCCCAACTAAAGAAATTCGTAAAGGAAATAGTTCAATAGTTCATATGATCTGAAGAGAAAGGTCTAAATTTCAAGGAGTGACAAGCAAATAAAATGGCAGACATAGAGCTAAAGCTACATATTGTTAAGAAAAATTAATGTAACATTGTGTAATATATAGGAATAAAAATGAAGCTATAATCAAAATCCTTGGTGTAAGGTAAGTTTTGGAGTTTAAGTGTCTGAGGTCTTTGCATGGTTTGGGGAGGAAGTTGAAAATATTATCAGAAGTTTAAGTTAAACATACATGTTAAGATTTCTAGGTAATGGGGCTGGGGTTGTGGCTTAGTGGCAGAGCGCTCGCCTCGCACGTGCGCGGCCCGGGTTCGATCCTCAGCACCACGTAAACATAAATGCATTGCATTGTGTACAACTAAAGTAAATAAATAAATATTTAAAAAAAAAAAAAGATTTCTAGGTAAAAACAAAACAAAACAAAAAACTAGGTGAGATGTAACTTCCAAGCTAGTAGAGGGGAAAAGGAAAGAAAGAAAAGAAACACAAATGAAGACAATAGAAAATGTGGCAGTAAAAAAAAAAAAAAAAAAAACTGCAACTGCAACCATTTCTTGAATAGCTGCTGTGTTAGTCATTCTGAATCATTAATCTCTGTAAATTCATGTAATATATTTAAGAGTGCCAGGTGCCACGCAGGCATTAAAAATGATAGCTTCTATTATTACTGGATCTCTACCTAAAACAAGGTCTCAAACTTAAATAGGGACTTTATTTATTTAAGATTGAATTAAATGGGCATGAATACTGATTCCAATCTAAACTTTGCAAATTGGGTCTCTGAAAGAGGGCGTGGTAAAAAGAAGAGGCAGGATAAGTCTAAAACTCTCCTCTTCTCGTCAGGAACTCCGTAGTTGTGAGCATAGTATGACGTGATCCTCTGTCCCTTAGCAGGCCCTTAGTGGCTCCAGACCTGACAGGTGAATGGGCTAATTGATTGAATCCAGTAACAACCACAGTAGTTATATTTGGTTGTTCATTATGTGCCAGTGCTGTGTGCTTTTACGTGGGTTATTTAAATATCTCAATCATTATGAGCTCTGTACTATTATTACCCCCATTTCATCAGTACCAAAACTGAGGAGCAGAGACATTCACTTTCCCAAGGTCAGGCAGGTAGTGATGGTGGGTCTGGGGTGTGGGCCCAGCCATCCACAGAGCCTGTGCTCTTGACCACTGCGCTATATACTGTATGGGGTGACCAATCCTTAAGAAAGAGAGGACTCCTGCCTGGAAAACACCTCAAAAGCAATAATTATGGAAAGTTCGGCCTTTGCCAAACTTAGGTTCTGGCTCTGCTTATTTCTCTGTGACCCTAGACAAGGTGTTTTTGTTTGTTTGTTTGTTTGTGGTACCGGGGATTGAACTCAGGGATACTCGACCACTGGGTCACATCCCCAGCCCTTTTTTGTATTTTATTAGAGACAGGGTCTCACTGAGTTGCTAAGTGCCTCGCCATTGCTGAGGCTGGCTTTGAACGTGCGATCCTCCTGCCTTAGCCTCCCAAGTGCTGGGATTACGGGTATGCACCACCGCGCCCGGCTTAGACAAGGTGTTTAACCAGTTTTCTCCTCTGTAAAATAGGAACAGTAGTACTCCTTCCTGCAGGTGGTTGTTGTTGTTGTTGTGTGTGTGTGTATTGGGCAGTGTCCAGTGAGATAAGATAGAAGGTATTCAGAAAACCTAGAAATGCTGCCTCTCCATCTTGCGTCAGGAAGGCCTTGGCTGTACCTGTTCTCATCAGGTGTCTGTCCTCTCAGCTGATATTGGGGTGACTTTGGGAGGGGAATATATGGAAACTAACTTTTTTCGCCTGCTCCCTGGAATAGTGATTTGTCACCCTCTGCCAGTCACCCTGAACACATTTGTATCACCTCCACTGTATGTACCCCCTACACACACACACACACACACACACACACACACACCTTGCAAGGTGTTCAGAAAGCTGGCTCTGCTTCCCCTCCCTATGGCCATCGCCTGTTGTAACTGTCCTCTGTACCCTGGCCTCTGCCTCCATTACCACAATAGGCCTGAGCTCTTGGGGACTAAGAAGGACAGCCCTGAACTTAGTTCTGCTCTTCCCTTCAGAAGTGTAGCACTTCTCTTGCATTTGCTCTCCTCAAAATGTTTTATTGTGACAAAATATACAAACTATAAAGTTTATAAAGTTTATTCTTTTAATCCTACCTGCTCCCCCCCCCCTTTTTTTTTTTTTTTTTTTGGTACCGGGAATTGAACTCAGCAGCACTCGACCACTGGGCCACATCCCCAGCCCTTTTTTGTATTTTATTAGAGACCGGGTCTCACTGAGTTGCTAAGTGCCTCGCCATTGCTGAGGCTGGCTTTGAACTCGTGATCCTCCTGCCTCAGCCTCCCAAGTGCTGGGATTACAGGCGTGCGCCACCGCGCCCGGCTTGCTCTCCTTTCTTAATGTGTTGCTCATAATTGAACCCAGGGATGCTCTACCACTAAGCTACATCCCTAGCCCTTTTTCACTTTTTATTTTTGAGACTGGGTCTTGCCGAGTTGCCCAGGCTGGCCTTGAACTTGCAATCCTGCTCAACCTCCTGAGTAACTTTTTACTATTTTAAAATGTACTATTCAGTGACATTAAGTACATTTACACTGTGTGCCACCCAAACAAAAACTTTGTACCCATTACCAATACCTCTCCCCGCATTCTCCTTCTGCCCAGGTGGGCTTGGGCCAGGGGGCTCACAGAGCTGGGTGCGTCCACATTTCCAGCCCTCCTTTTGTGGTACCCCTTGTCAAACTGGATTCAATTCTGGTTTTCTTCCTTATATTTCTTAGGGTCTTGTGGCCCAAGGAAATAAGCCAAGTTGATAGGCACAGCTGCCTAGACCCTGGTGACCTCTCTATGTCCTAATTCTGTGCGTTTGTCTATTCTAGGTACTGCATGTAAATGAAATCTGCAGTATATGTCCTCTTGGATCTGCCTTATTTTGCTTAGCATTATGTTTTCAAAGTTCATCCGTGTCGTAGCATGTGTCAGAGTTTCCTTCCTTGAATAATTATTCCATTGTATGGAGGTACAGGGCACTTCCTTTACCCATTGCTCTGCTGATGAAGGTTCTTCTCTCTTGAATCGGGCTTTTTTTTTTTTTAATATTTATTTAATTGCTGTTAGTTGTACACAATGTGGTGCTGAGGATCGAAACCGGGCCACGCATGTGCTAGGCGAGCGCTCTACCACTGAGCCACAACCCCAGCCCCTTGAATCGGGCTTTTGGGGAACATATCTTGGCTGTCACACGGGGAGAACAGCAGCATATTATTTCCCTGAAGCGGGACACAAAGGGGCCCACACTCCCAGATGGTAGGGGGCAGGCATGGGTGCTATTTGTAAACTCGTGCTCCCACGCCTCTTCCAGGTTTCACCTTCTGGGAGTTTCTTCTCAGCAGGTACTTAATGTGCAAGACTTTGACCTTGGCCTGGGGTTGTGACTCAGTGGTAGAGTGCTTGCCTAGCATGTGCGAGGCACTGGGTTCGATTCTCGGCCCACATATAAAATAAATGAACAAAATAAAGGTCCATCAACGTCTAAAAAAATATTTATTTAAAAGAAAAGAAAGACTTCGACCTTAACACAGAAGTGCTACTTAGAGAAGCCGGGCAATGTGACGCATGCCTGTAATCCCAGCACTTGGGAGGCTGAGGCAGGAGGATCACGAGTTCAAAGCCAGCCTCAGCAATGGTGAGGCACTCAGCAACTCAGTGAGACCCTGTCTCTAATAAAATAAAAAAAAAAAAAAGGGGCTGGGGATGGCCAGTGGTCGAGTGCCCCTGAGTTCAATCCCCGGTACCAAAAAAGAAAAAGAAGAAGTGCTACTTGGAGAGAAGGGATTATGTGGGATACAACCTTGGCTTTGTCCACCTTCCCTGGGAAAGAACCTATTGTGTCACCCCAAGATTCTGTTTTCTAGAGGAGTCTAGAGGCTCTAGAGCAGCTTTTAATTTTTTCCTCCTTTTAATGTTTTTGGATTTTTGTTTGTTTTTATTTATTTACATTTCTTCCCCTCATCAGTCTTTGTCATTTCAGGTCTCCTGCTTGGCTTCAGCGCTCTTCAGAAGTTCTCTCTGTGCCATACCATTTCTTAATATGGGTGTGTCTTCTGTTCTTTATTTAGACTGTCCTGGACTGGGCATTCCCTAAGGGAAAGACTCTCCCATTCCTTTCTCTGACTCTTCCTCCACCTTTTGTGATTCTCCTCTCTCTGTGTCTCTCCCTTTTACACCCCCTTAGTGCCCCAGGAACCATACAGCCTCTACCTAGACCACAGTCTGTACCCTCAAGGTGTCCAGGGCCAAGAAGGATGACACACACAGACATCACACATACATTCAGCAAGTCTCACAGTCACCTCTGGAGGAAACAGAAGAAACCTATATTAATCCTCTGAGGTCATCAGGACAGGAATCCCCAGCTCCAGTGTCCTGGTTTGGGCCTGAAAGTCTGACAATCTGACTTTATACAGACTGTTCTTTTAGTACTGTTTGTCTCCTTTTTTGTTTGTTTGAGACAGGTTCTCACTAAGTTCTCAGGCTGGCCTTGAACTTATGATCCTCCTGCCTTAGCCTCCCAAAAGTCACTGGGATTACAGGCATGCACCACCTGCCCTGCTCTGTTTTCTTTCTTTCTTTCTTTCTTTTTTTTTTTTTTTTTTTTGGTACCGGGGATTGAACTCAGCGGCACTCGACCACTGGATCACATCCCCAGCCCTCAGCCCTTTTTTGTATTTTATTAGAGACAGGGTCTCACTGAGTTGCTAAGTGCCTCGCCATTGCTGAGGCTGGCTTTGAACTCGTGATCCTCCTGCCTCAGCCTCCCAAAGTGCTGGGATTACAGGCGTGCGCCACCGTGCCCGGCTTGCTCTGTTTTCTTATTGGACCTGGAGCCTGTAGTAGATCTTAGCTGCTTCTGGTATTTCCCTGTGGTTTCGTGGCCTTACTGGGTGAGTCACTTCACCTTTAAGATTATGTGTTATAAAACCTGTAAAAGGAAGCCGGGAGTGGTGGCGCATACCTATAATCCCAGCACTTGGGAGGCTGAGGCAGGAGGATCACGAGTTCAAAGCCAGCCTCAGCAATGGCGAGGC
The DNA here is from genome assembly GCA_025594165.1 of Tamias sibiricus. Taxonomy (NCBI): domain Eukaryota; kingdom Metazoa; phylum Chordata; class Mammalia; order Rodentia; family Sciuridae; genus Tamias; species Tamias sibiricus. The sequence goes on from CM046669.1 coordinate 36,727,668, forward strand.
TCTAATAAAAAATACAAAAAAGGGCTGGGGATGGGGCCCGGTGGTCGAGTGCCCCTGAGTTCAATCCCCAGTACCAAAAAATAAATAAATAAATAAAACCTGTAAAAGGCATAATATCAACAGTCCCAACTATCTAAAGAGATTATCACAAAGACCAAATGTCCTAATCCTTTGAAAACTGGGAAGCATTACCCCAATATGAGTTCTTCCCGCAACCTCCTTTACTCTTGGGGACTGTTTCCCACCTTTCTGCTCAGTCATGCTCACACCACTTAACAAGGAACCTCAGGCAGACAGATTGCGCAGCTACAGCTGCAAGTTTGAGATTCTAGAGTGGTCTGAGACTGGGGAGTACCAATGCCTTTCTAATTCCAAAGCCCAGGACCAGACCCAGACCTGGGAAGCATAGAAGCCAGGTGGCCAGAGGCACTGGGAGGGGCCGAAGCAATTTCCTTCCATCACCCAATAGCTTCCAGGTGCAGCTTGTCTTCATCCAATGGCAACAGGCCTTTGCACAGAAGGAAGTACTAATCCTCAGCCTCTGTACGCAGTGGGTTACCTGTTGATTACCATTTTTCAGATGAAAGAACTAAGGCTCACGAAGAATAGATGGAGAAGGACTGTCATGGGAGAGCCTGTGAGTTATGAGGGCCTGGAGCTCCTCCAAGCATGGGCAGCTCTGGCCTCCTGGCCCGGGCCCACCTGAACTCTGTCCAGGAGGCTCACAGAGCTGGCTGCTTTGGCATTTTCAGCCTCACTTCTGTTGTAGCTCTGGTCAAACTGGATCCACTTGTGGTTTTCTTCCTGATGTTTCTTAGGGTCTGGTGATTCCAGGAAACGTATCAGGTTGATAGATGCAGCTGCTATCTCATAAGGCTTCTTTATAAAGATTCTATTTAAAAAAAAAAGTTTTTTTTTTTTTTTTTTTTTTTTTTTTTTGGTACTTGGGATTGAACCCAGGGATGCTCTACCACTGAGCTACATCCTCTTGTCTTTTTTACATTATTTTGAGATAAAGTCTTGCTAAGTTGCTGAGGCTGGCTTCAAACTTGTGATCTTCCTGCCTCTGTCTCCTGAGTCACTGGGATTACAGGCACGTCACAGCATGCCTGGCTGCCTTATAAAGATTTTAGAAAGACGATTATAGCACATGGTTACCTGGCCCGTACAGTAAAACTTAAGGTGAATTTCATCTCCCAAACATTTCCTTACCTGGTACCCATGTTCAGGGCATAGCTTACACAACTGAATGTAGTGGCTCTGGAAAGACCTAGAAAGTTCCCCTTTGCTCAACCTATAGGGCTGAGCCCACTTTGTGGAGGTGCATTCTGTGAGTGAGCTCTGTTGCAGCCGCTTGACGGCCACAAGCTGACCTGCAGTGTAGACACCAGAGGCGTTAGATACACACACATGAATGGGTAGGGGAGATGTTTCTACCTTTCATTTGACACCTGAAAGGCTGGCTCTTGGATTCTGTGAGTTGTTTGATATAGTTGGTGAGGAAAGCAGGGACTTGTGCTCTGAAAAGGCCAGGAACTTAGTGCATTTAGTGGTGAATTGTGATGAAGTCTGACCTACCTCCTGGCTTATGGTCAGCAGACCCAGGTTTTCTGTGCTTTGAAGAGGGAGAGAAGTGCTGTGTAGCCCACAATGGTGCCCTGATTGCTGCTTTGGAGGGTAGCAGAGTCTTGAGTGACTGTCTGTCTCCTTGCCACTTCTCCAGGGGGAACCAAACTGGTACCAGCTCAGGAGGAAGTGTCCAATGGGGTTCTCATAAACTATGGACAGCAGCCCATGAGTCTAAATGGGAATTCCTTGGCCAGGTGGCCACATTCAGCGGACAGCTGCTGGGAGGATATGGTAGCATGTTGGTACTTTACACCGTTCTACCCATCTGGCTCCTTGGGAACAAGAGTTGTAAGTGTCCTAACCAACCAGGGGACCTGGGAAGACAGTACTGATGCTGATGTAGGGGTGGGCAGTGGGGCAGACCCCAGTTCTGGGGAACAGTACCTCTACCCATCATTGCTGGGCACACTGATTCACCTGCCTGCTTGCAGATAGAACTCTGAAATTTTCCCAAAGCAGCTCAGTTTTGGCTTCTGTTCCTTGCCTCTGGGTTAGTTGGTGGACCGTCCATGTAGAAGAGAAGTTCTCCTCTTCCTGTTAACTTCCTGGAGGAATCTCATCCGCGAATGGCCCTTATCCTCTCACCAAGGGGCCTTCCCACCCGGTGCTCACGGGAAGCATGGCACCTGTCAAAGCTGTCCAGGTTCTCTCCCCTGCTCTGCGCCCTTCTCCTCATTTTGCCATATCCCCCCTCCCTTCTTGGCTCTTGAAACTATTCCCATAGGAAGAAAAACACAGTTCCCATCTACCCCCTTTAGGGCAAAACCTCTGTTTGTCCTCTTGGAAACCATGGCAACCTGGCCTAAGAAGCCACTTGTACCATCTTAGAAGTTAGTGTTCCAGACTCAATCTTGTGACTCTCTAGCACTCCCCTCACCCCCTGAAGGGGGACAGGAGCCTATGCTTTTTCAGATCTGCTAAAAAGAGAAAGTTTCAAAAAACACAGCAGCCCCCAGGCAATCCTTTTATGAATAGGTTGGCAATGGGAGCAACTTCTTTGTAAGGTCAGGGTGCGGTGCAGGCAGCGTTTGCTGGGAACTTGGAAGAGGGCTCTGGAGTGTAGTCTGTGCTGATTTGGGGGCTCCTTTCCCCTTCTCACTGCTATGCAGAGGACCTGGGCTGGGAGTGGGTAGCATTTCCTCCCATCAACTCTTTTTTCTTTCTTCTCCCAATATGTTTGTCCTTCTTGCTCTGGTGCTACCTTTTAAAGCCCCAACTTGGGAATGCAGGGAGCGGAGATGATTAACTGCAGGAGCCCAGTGGAAGAATTCCACAGCCTTAGACGGCAAAGTTTCCAGGGCCTTGCTGCCTGCCTGGGGACTGGAGGAGGGAGGGGAGAGCAGGCCCCTGTCCTCGGCTTCTCTTTGGACCCAGCAGCTCAGAGAGAGGTGGGGGTGGGTGGAGGGAGGGAGGGGGAAAAAGGGCTCAGCAACTGAATCCCTAAGGGCAGGCATGGTCCCCTCCCTAAACTGAAAAGGGTTGTTCTCTGGTGATGGAGATCTTGCTAATTTGGAACAGCTGGTCAGGGTGTGTGAGGCTGGGGAAAACAGAGAAAGCTCCCTCGAGCAAACTTGAATAGTGTGAGATGCCTGCGGAAATCTCTGTGCTGGGTTAGGATGTCTGATCCTCCTCTTCTTGTCCCTTTGAGAATCCTCCTGTAGGGGTGGGGAGAGCTGGAGGAGACACCTTGTCACCAGAGTTGGATTTGATCCTTCATGCATCTATCCCCTACCCAAGTTCTTTATTTTTGGTACCAGGGATTGAACCTAGGGGCGTTTAACCACTGAGCCACATCCCCAGTCCCCCTGCCTTTTAAAAAAAAATTAAATTTTGAGACAGGGTCTCGCTAAAGTGCTGAGGCTGGCGTTGAACTTGCTATCCTCCTGCCTCAGCCTCCCAAATTGCTAGGATTACAGGTGTGAACCACCATGCCCAGCTCCCCTACCCAAGTTCTATAGGCTTGGGTGGAGCACAGGTGGGACAGGGGAGCCATTTGAAGTTTGTAGTTGGATCAGACCAGCTTATCCTCTCCAAAGCTTGGACTTTCAGCTTCCTTGGGAGCTTTGAAAGGAGCCATGGTCAGATTACAGCTCTGGGTGCCTTTTCCACCTGTCAGTCTCCCAGCCCCTCCCTCCATCAGGCTGCTTCTCTGATTTTGCTACACTGGGTGCTTGGATGAGCATACTAAAACCTGACTTTTGTTTTTAATCTGTAGGAATATTTTTATATCCCTCTTCTTCCTTCTCTTAGAAGTTCTTCACTTCTAAATCCTTGGATTTTTTTTTCCCCCTCAGCTTCAAGCATAATTAGATGCTGCATAAATATTTGACTTAGCCCATCAGGCTCCAGATCGATTTCAGAGAATGCAGTGTGGTCACAGGGTCCTGCCTATGTGTATTTGGACCATCATCCATGCCTCCAGTGACACAGTTGGCCCTGTTTTGGTGCTGGCTCTGGTGGTCCCACAAGTCCCTGACTTGCTTCTCAGCACATCCTGCTCCTTCCACCATTTGAGCCAAGGAGGACTCAGACAGGCTGATTGGAAGTAGAAATTATCCAGGTCAGGAGGGAGGACTCCATCCAATCAGGCTGTCCCTGGAGATGTGGAAAGAGAATGAGAGTGAATGGGATATTGTAATAGATAGATTGGGGGGGGGGGTATACCTAGGTATGAAAGAATAAAGATGGAGGCTTGAGAATGAGGTATAGAGAGAGTAAAATGAGGAGTTGGAACGAGTGGTACTGGGTATTTTTCCCCATGATTCCCGACAAGTTCGTGCTTCAAAAATAAAATAATCTGGAAAACATCCTTTTTTGCCACTTCCTACAGACCTCCCAACCACCACCACCCCACCATTCTCTCAGGTTTTCCTTGGAGATGTCGGGATGCTGTTTAAAATGCTGTGTGGGGCCCAGCGTGGTGGCACACGCCTGTAATCTCAGCAGCTCAGGAGGCTGAGGCAGGAGGATCGCAAGTTCAACACCAGCCACAGCAATTTAGCAAGACCCTAAGCAACTCAGTGAGACCCTGTCTCTAAATAAAACATAAAAAGGGCTGGGGATGTGTCTCAGTGGTTAAGTGCCCCCGTGTTCAATCCCTGATACCAAAAAAAAAAAAAAAAAAAAAAATTGTTGTGGGGAGTTTGGAATGGAATGGGTCCTATTTTCCTTTGCCTCTGCCAGGAAAGTGAATGTTCCCCACAGTGATGGTTCATACCCCCACCCACTGCCCCCACACACCTGTACCAAAACCTTAGGACTCTGTCCTGGTGAACAAGACAGAGGGGCATCCAGTCCTTTCAGTCAGGGCGGGCTCGGAGGAAAAGTGCCGAAAGAGCAGCGCTTGGGACTTACTAGAACTGGTTGTCTCTGGCGATTGGGTCCCCCTCTGGGACTTCCATGCTTTTCCTTTCCTTGGAGCCGAGGAGGACGGTTCATTCGTTAATTCCACATGGTAAGCCAGGCCCTGGGCAGAGGTTGGGTTTAATAGGCGATACAGCCTTTCTGCTCATTCAGAAGAAAAATACACAGTACACTCTCTCTCCCCTGAGAGACTTCCATCAACAGTGACCAGCTGGGGCTGAATCACCTCCTGGGCCTGCCCTTTGTCTCTTGCAACAATGGACCTGGTGTCCATCACCATGGATCTGAGTTCTTTTGAATAGATGTTCTTCATAGCTCATGATTTTGGGACGCTTGGTCTGCCTTGGGATTCTGAGATGTGTCTGCATCTCCGTTTGCTTTTTTATGTATTTCCAAGTATTAGCCAGTCAGCTAAAGTTGAGGCCCTTAGACCTAGGAGAGATGCACTAGTTATCTGGAACATTAGTTCGTAGTTGATGTCTTTCTACCAGCCTGCTCCTGAGTGCCCAAGACAATCTCCCCTCTGTCCCCTCTGGATCCTTTACTTGCCTCCTCCCTTCTCCTTCCCTGCCCTACAGCAACTGGGGTGCTGATGACAGTTGGTTTGACAAGCTTAGAAATTATGCCTGCTCCGCTCTTTTGACCTCAAGGTGCTGCCAAGACTGATATCTGTCCCAAATTCAGATTTTTTCCAGCAAGAATTTATCAGCTAACTGGGGCTGTCAGTTAGGGCTCTGACTTCTCCTGGGGCAGCACAAGGGTGCTTCCCCCCCGGGATCATCTGGAATCATTCCCATTCTTCCCATTCTCCTGCCTCTCTTCTCCCCCGGGGTTGTTCTCTGTATCCTTTCTGAGCCACGGTGGCATCTTGGAGGCATTCAGTTATCTTATGAGATGGAAGGAACTGGAACACTCCATGGGGTTTGCTCTTTTTTGAACATTTATCTGGTTAATATGCCCATCAGCAGTGGGATGTTTCTTTCTCCTAAAAAATATATACCAATCAGGAAGGAGCTAGAATAAGGCAGGGAAAGAAGGATAGTAAAATCCTGTGGCATCTTTTGAATTTTAAACAGCTATTTCTGGAAAGGTGACTCTCTTATACGCCATGAAGCCCTAAGCAACCTACAGCAAATTTGTTGAAGTCAGGACACACTTTCAGCTTAGTCATGTGTATGTTACACCTATGCTAGTGACGTCCACTCTCTTGCCCCTCTTGAGCTGCCTATGACTTTTTCTTATTGGTTGTTTTATTTTTGGTTGGGAGAGTGAACAAGGCTGTGGGACATAATGTCCCATCCAGTAGATGGAGATCAACTGATCTCTGACCACTCCCTAACTCCTCTGCCAAAGGCCATTCCCACATGTCTGGTGCCATGGAGACATGCATGTCTAAGGAGGAATCAGCCTTGCTTTGAATCATCTTTCAGCATCAGAACCTTGAAATGCAGTCCTGGCTGCTGGCTAGGGATCCTCACCGTCCTGGCTGCATCTTAAATGTGTTATGCAGGGATATTCCCTTCACCCCAGAGCTCCCTGAGGAATGAGAGTGAGGTGGAAGTTCTATATGCAAGTGGAGGGATGTGTCCCTCCAGGGGCACCTAGACGTTGTTCCTTGCAAACCTCCACTGGTGCACCTGGCTCTGCTGGTGACCCTGCTGCCCGGGGGAGCCAGGGGGAGTCTGAGCTTCTCTTCCCACAGCCCTGGAGGAATCTTTAGTATCTGCATACTGAGGTGGGCTGAGACAGGGGGACCCCAGGAATGCTGCTGGCTGGAGGAAGAAGACAAACCCTAGAAGTGGAAAAAAAGTGACAAGAACCTGGGTTTGGGCCTTTCTCCTTGATAAGCCAGGGGCATAGGCAGGGCTTCAGTTCCCAAACCACCAGCCATGGTTGAGGGCACACGTTCTCTTTAAAGGAGCTCACCCATGTGCCTCTCTTCTGCCCCTTCCTGGCTCCAGACATAAGCATGTTTTCTGGCTACTCTTTTCAATCCTGAGAAAGTCCTGGTGGCTCCCCCCTCCCTCCTTTTTAAAAGCTGTTTTAGGGGGCTGGGAAAGGAAAACTTTAAAAGTGAAATAATAAAAACAGACCTCTCTGCCATCACAAGCACATAAATAGCTACACCGTAGCCAGGCTGCACACTCACTTTGCCATAGCAACCTAAAACGAGTGTTTATAACAGCCTGTCAGCCGGCCTGGAAAACAGCAGCTGCTGCGCTCTGCCAGCCGGCCGGGCGGCCGCTTGGCCTGGGAGCAGTGGGCAGGCTCCCTGGGAGGTGTTGTGGAGGCAGTGGGCATGGCCCTTCTGCTGGGGCCCTGGGGTTGGCAGAGAAGTGGCAGCCTGGAGTCCAGATGTGGCGGGGGCAGTGACACTGGGTAGGGAAGTGAGCAGGGTGTCTTTGCTGGGCCTGCACCTGGCGTTGTTTCCACCCATCCCGACTCATCCGGCAACAGGAGGGGGATGGACTTAGCTCCACCTGAACCTGGAGGGAATTGGCGGCCCTCTGAGCCTCACAGGGCAGCTTCTTTTAAGTTTCTGAATAAACCTGGGCTTCTGCTGCTTCAAGCGTGTTGAGTGACATCCTCTAGAGTCTATTTGCTCAAGGTCTGAAGGGAGGTGGGCTTTCCTTGAGAAGCTCATGGTTCTCCTGAGAAGGGGCTGCTCTGGGATGAAGGAAACAGAGGTCAGTGTCCCATCCCAGGACTGCAGGAGAAGAGAAGAGGACAGAAGTGACAAGGCCTTCCTGCACCTTCCCTGTCAGTCTGGAGTGAGGGCACTGCTCTGACCCCGATTTGGATTCTCAGAGCAATATGACCCGTGGTCTTGGAGATTCTTAGGAGGTTGGAAATTCTTACAATGATGGAAATGATTCAGAACCTCTGCAGTATTCAGTTCTCAAAGTGTGGGCCCAGGACCAGTGGCATCACTCACCATGTTAAGGAACTTATTAGAAATGTGCATCCCCAGGCCCTGTCCCAACCCTACTCAACCAGAAACTGGGAGGGGCCAGCAATAGGTTTTTACCAGACCACCCCTTCCCCAAAGCACTGCACAAGCCAGCACAGGGCTCAGTCCACTCTCTAAAGCCCTGGGCTGGCTTAGAGGCTTCAGTTTGCGCCACGTGTGACAAGGAAGAGTGAAATGGGGCAGAGAGAAAACAGGTTATTAGGGAGTGCCCCAGCAATCTTTCTTAACAAATACCATCTTTTCACTTGTTTCTTTGCCTATGACTTCCAGGAAATAGCTGGACTGAGAAAAGACTGAAATAGTCCAAGGAGTTGGGGGAGCTTTCTGGACCCTGTGAGTTGAGACTGTCGTGGAGTGGTGAGGGGTAATGCGAGTGTTGGCCCGGCATGAGGGCCACTGTGTGATGCCAGAGGAGTGCTGGGTCGCTCAGGAAAGTTGCGTTGCTTCCTCTCCTGCTGACCCCTGGGGACAGAAGAACTGTCCACAGCCTGCCTTTAGGGTAGGAGAGATGTGTCCTAAGTCTGAGCCCAGGAAGCTTGCCCCTTCCCCCTGGGAGCTCCCCCAGAGCCTGAGGTCTGGGAGCAGCCAGGTCCTGCCCCCTGTAGCCAAGGGAGATTGACCCTCCTCTCCCTCTCCATGAGCATGACATGAGTCTGCTGAAATTTGTTTCTAAAAATAACCCCGGATCCAATCCAGCTGCTAAAAAGCCCCTTTGTTCCCTTGGAACCAAAAAGTGGAAAAGCCACAGCAGCCCCAAGAAAGGCAATCTATGTTGTCCAAGAGAGAAGACATACTGAATACTTACATGTCACTGCCCAAGGTCTGTGTCTGTCTGTGGCCTAGTCGCTTCCTGTACCAGTTCTTAGAGGGGAGAAGCAGATACTCTGGCAAACCCTGATCCTGGGAATTTCCCACCATCCAGTGGGAGGGGTGGGGGAAGCTGCCCGCTCCCCTGTATTAAACAATAGCCCTTCTGATGGCACTGTCACCCCCACCTGAAACCCACTATGGTCCTTCTTAACCAGCAGAAGGATGTGGTCAGCATTGCTTTCGTCTTCTACATTTTTTTGAGCTTAAGCTTGCTGTGACACCACACACACACACACACACACAGCCACAGGAGGACACAGAGGTGACCTGGGCCAATGTGACCCAGATTATTGGGAAGATGGTATCTTCACCATGGCTCTGGGCCCAAGCGACTGCTATTTCTTTTTCTTTTCTTTCTTTTTTTTTCCCCCCTCTCAGTCCTGGGGCTCAAACCCAAGGCCTCACATGTGCTAGGCAAGTGCTCTATCACTGACTACATCCTCAGGCCCCCTTGATTGATGCTGTTTTAGGATGGAGCTGGGAGTGACACTGACTTCTCAGGCATATTCCTGCTTCCTCCCACCCAGGGTTTCCCTGCCCACACTCTGGAGCTTCCTGTCTTCATCTGGGTACATCCTGGGGTCTCTGACCAGGGCTGGAGCTGAGAAGGCCATGTGATCAGGATCAGGCCACCAATGGGGTCAACTCTCAGTATCACTGTTCAAGGACATCTTGTCCTGTCTATGACTACCTTCTCCTTGCATCTGGCCAGAATTTATAAGTTCTGCCAACATTGTCACAGATAATGTTGTCATATCCTAGACAATGCAGCCACTCTAAGACTGAGAGGTCTTAGCATCGTGGTGTGTTTTATTTTTATAATTTTGGACCTCAAGTGCAAAGGCCTGAGTCAGTCGAGGTCCACTATGATAGAGGTCCATCCCTGTGTGACCCCTCTCTTGCTCACTCTTTTCTCATATCCTATTTCTATTCCCTTCTCTGCCCATGAGCAAGCATTCTAATGTGCTAATATTTCTTTTTGTTTAAATTTGACCCTTCAAATGTGTAGTACTGCTTTAGATGAATGTATTTTAAATTTTTGTAAAAGCTGTGAAATCCTTTTCCTTCCACTAATCACTGTTTTTTGGTTTTTTTTTTTTTTTTTTGGTACCAGGGATTGAACTCAGGGGCACTTGACCACTGATCCACATCCCCAGCCCTTTTTTGTATTTTATTTAGAGACAGGGTCTCACTGAGTTGCTAAGTGCCTCGCCATTGCTGAGCCTAGCTTTGAACTCGCGGTCCTCCTGCTTCAGCCTCCCAAGTGCTGGGATTACAGTCGTGTACCACTGTGCCCAGCTAATCACTGTGTTTTTAAGATCAGCAGTATTGTCATGTATGCATCTAATCTGTGTTTCTACCTGTTGGATAATGCTTCATGTTACCTGGCTAGTATGTCTTACCTGTCCGTCACTGGGAGAATGGAGCTCAGGTTGCTTCCAACTCCATCTTCACAGATAATGAGTCCGTGAACTTATACAGGCTGCCTTCAGGGCCTAGAGGAGAATTCCTTTGTGAGATGCACCCAGCAGTAGATGACTAGGTCCACGGGCTGCATAAACTGAGTTTAACTAAGGAGTATGTGGTTTCTCTGGGAAGGAGGGATGAATTCTGGATTCCTGAGACCTGGGGGTCAAGGATTGACACATTTTCTCCAAACAGTTACTTTGATTGTAGCACTGATTTTCTGCAGCTCAACTGAAGAAGATGCTTTCAGACTAGACTTGGGGAGAGGGAGAGGGTGTAGGGCAGCCTTGTGCGCACCCCTCCTAACCAGGAAGCAGTGTTCTCATTCAGGAAGGAAGAACCCAGAACTCAGGGAAGGGAGCATCCACCAGAAGGCTTGGTTTCGGGGGCAGCTGAGTGTTGACATCAGGTTCCTAGGCCAGGCCACAGAGTGCCATCCTGTGGTCAGTGCAGAGGCCTGTTCTTGGTGCCCCAGCCCTCATTTGGCTTCCTGGCATGGGTGTGGCTGTTGGATGCTGATGATAAGCAGGGCCACCTACCACCTGATCTTGAGCCAGCACACTCTGCCTCTGACCTTCTTCCCATGCCTCCAAAAGAGGGTGTGTGCTCCGGTCAGTTCTGCAAAGCAACAGGCATTAGAGCAGAAATTAGGGCAGGGCGGGCACAGGCAGGGAAGAAAGAGGAGAGTGCCACAGTGAGGGTGGTGGCCAGACCTGTGTGATAGGCACTGGCCAGGATGGGCTGGAATCTGAGTCATGGAAATAAAGGGCCTGTAATGAGGAGGGACACAGAACAGCCTCTGAGTGGGCTTCCTAGCTTCAGAGAAAAGGGCCGGCCTGGGGTATTTAGGCTGCTGTCATCTCACCAGTTTTCCTGGCAGGGCACTGCCCTTGTGGAAGCAGAGGAGAGCCTGAGAGAAGGACAAAAGCTTCAAAAACTCCAAGTGATGCTCAGGAATTATCCCTAAGCTGGATCTCTCTGTGCCTCTCCCGGATCATAAGGAATCATAAGATCAAGAGCATGACATGATAATATGGAGGAAGCCCCAGCCCCATTCCTGGGCTCTTCCCAGGTGGGAATTGCGATGCTTGGAGCTGAGCCAGTCTAGGCCCCAGTGCATGCTGGTTCAGGGTCCTGGTGAGCAGAGGATGAAGGAGGAGGATCGGGGAGGGTGTCTGTCCCTGATAAGCTGTGGATCTATCTGTACACCTGCCCATTAAGAGGTAGGTGCTTTTCTAATCTATTTCAGAGCATTTTAGCGGTCCTGAACAAGGGGCTGATGAGTTTATGTGGGTCTTCTCATCAAGGTTTAGGAAGTAAATGCATAAATGCATAGCTTTTTTTTTTTTTTTTTTTCCTTAGAACATGTGTCTTGAAGCAGAGTGGCTTTGGATTCAGACCAGGGTGCAAATTCTGGCTCTCTGAACATATATATCCCTGCTATGAAAGGATGTCCATCCTTTTTATAGGATTGTTAGCGAGGATTCAGTGACATAGTATATGTAAAATGATAATAGCTATTGGGTACGGACCAACCTCTACATATCAGCCACTTTCCCAGGCATTTTTCCCAACATTATGTGTAATTGTAATGTACCAATATTTAAAAAAGGAAAAATATTAAAATAAATTACTTAGAAAAAAATGACTATATAATACTTGTATCAATACACATTTAACTTCTCACTGATTTTCACATACAGTGTATCATATGGCTCCTAGCACATTGCAAGTGCTCAAGAAATATTTGTGCCCTCCCTTCCCACCTCTCCCCACCACTACCCTGTTCCTACCTCCCCTGCGATGAGGGAGACTCTGGGACAGAGAAAAGACTGCAGACCCTGCCCCAGAAGCAGCTTCCGTGTCTCAGGACCTCAGGTAGGACCAGCCTGCCTCCTCCCCTCAGGGCCTCCCTCCTTCACTTCTCATGTCCTGCCTGGCAGATGCTGACACTCTGCCACGTGTCCCCAAATGCTACCAACTCGTCCCTGAGCAGAGGCTCTTGGTCCAGAGAAGAGGGCAGGGCAGGGCAGGGCACCCGAGTCTGCTCCGTGAGCAGAGCGCTCCCCTCCCTCACACAGCCGGAGGCCACAGTTGACTAGAGTCACTTAGTATTCTTGTCAGGTCGGTCTGCAGCACTGCACCAGCCTGAAGGCCTGGCCCCTGCCCTGGCCCACCGCGTCTCTCTCCCATTTCCACCCACACGTAGCTTCCTGCGCCTCACCAGATTCACCTCCCTTCCTCGAGGGAGGCTCAGGGGGTGGGTTCCTCCTATCTTCCAACATGGTGTACTCTGTAACCCACACAGGGTTACCCCTTCCCCTCATAGGCAGGGATGTATCTGTTCATTAGCACCCTGGGAAAGCTTCTAAGACTAAGGAATTCCGTGGACCAAATTGGAGGAAATTAGAGTGTCTGGCTGTTGTTATGGTTGGGGGGCTTAAGGAATCAGATTGTCTCTGGCAGCTCCTTGTTTCCAGAACGTGCTGGTGAGCCTCTGCAGGTTGGCTTGTCGGGAAGTGTGAGGTCCTATGAAGCTCCGTGTGTGTGCAGGCCAGAGGGGGCCTTTTTTGCCCTGTTCCCTGGGATATGATATAGTCAATTCTGAAAGGGACAGAGTTAGGGAAAGGGTGAGGCTTTCCTGCTGATGGAAGTAGGTATTCCTGGTCCCTAGAGATGTCTGCATTTTTAAGGGCCTTTATTGGAACACTAAGGAGTAATATGTTGCTGGGGGCCAGCCCCAGCCAGGGAAAATAACACACCAACACACGAGTCAGGCTGTGGAATCTTCTCCATCGCTGCTTCTCTGCCTTCGTACTTCGTTGAGCGCTCGCGTTGTACCCCCTGGCTGGGGCTGGCCCCCAGCAATTGGCACCCAAAACGTGGGGCATAACCGGTAAGTTCATTTACCTTTAAAGTATTTTCAAAGAGATTTAGGCAGAGGACAAGCTTCTTACCTGAAGTGCCGCGGACTTCTCAGTAGAGATAAGCTGAGTGAGGAAGGGTAAGAAAATCACAGAACTATTAAGAAAATCACAGAACTATTGAGAAGTCATATGCCATAAAGAAGTCTAGAGAAAGAAGATTCCACAGCCTGACTCGTGTGTCGGTGTGTTATTTTCCCCATCGCTGCTTCTCTGCCTTCCTACTTCGTTGAGCGCTCGCGTTGTACCCCCTGGCTGGGGCTGGCCCCCAGCAATATGTAAAAAGAGTACCAGGCAGTTCAGAGGATCCCAACGTGATATGTAATTGTATTGTACCAAGTTTTAAAAAAGGGGGGAAAAAAAGTTGAAGGAATAAAAAGCGTCCGAGGTAGTCTTCCCTGCCCTCATCATCTTTATCTGTGAGGTGGCGGTCCCAGCTGTCCTACCTAGAATGCATATGACAGTGCATTTGCATGACATCTACAAATTATAGAACAGCTGTTACAGAACTTTGTTGGGGGGGTGTTAAAAGGACTTAATGTAAAGTAATATGATTTTTTTGCCCCAGGAGAAAGGAATGAGAGAGTTCAAATTTGTGTCCTATCATCCTCTAGGTTTGCAAAATGCCAGAAATGGGGAGTGAGGACATACCTTACCCAGAATGCCCCAAGGCAAGTGACTAATCCTGACCTGACAAGAGGTAGTGGCTCCCAGGCTAAAGTGGCGTGAGCACTGCCAGACTATTCTTTGGCAGTTGCCTAATAAGGTTAGGGGCCAGGCAAGCTCAGCAGTTGCCAAGAGCTCGTTTTCTACAGAGCTCAGAGAGAAGCATGGCCACGGGATGTGCCGCCTCATTACAACAGAACTTCTATAGAGATCCCACCTCAAACCTGGGCCCCCAAACATACACTGCCTCTTTGACTTTGTGCCCACAGCTGGATACTTAATCTACTGTGTTTTTGTCTCTAGATCAATCTGGAGCATACAAACCTCCTCATTTTTCTCCACAGTTTTGTTTTGTTTTGTTTTTTAGTACTGCGACTTGAACTCAGGGCACTCCACCACTGAGCTACATCCCCAGCCCTTTTTATTTTTTATTTTGAAACAGGGTCTTGCTAACTTGCCTAGGCTGGCCTCCAACTTGTGATCCTCCTGCCTAAGCCTCCAGAGTCTGTGGGATTACAGGCATGCACCATTGTCCCTACTCAAATGTGTTCTTTAGCCTGTTGTATTCTAAACTTATGTGTCCTTTTCCATTGGTGGCTTGTGGGAGTAGAAAAATCTCTTCCCTTTGGTACCCTGAGGAGAGGTTCAAAGTAAGGAAATCACCCTTCTTATTTTCCAGAGACTCAGGACACATGTGCTAATGGTTATAACCCCCTAATGGCTATTGCTAAGAGGCTGCCTTGGAATTTTCCATTCTTTTGAGTGTGGGAGGGGGGTTCTTGGCAAGAAAAGATGGAGAGGCATATGGATCTTATTGCCCTTCTGCTTTCTGAAGTTCATTTATGTCAAATTAAACTTTCTCCCATCACTTGAGTGCCCTATACTGGACAATGGGCATCTCTCCAAGATTTTGAAGCACTAATTTTTTTTTTTATCAATAATCCCACTTATTACTTTTTTAAAAATGATATGAAAAGGTAGGGCTGATTCTCCTTACAATTAAAAATAGGAGGAACTAGTCCTAAGAAGGCTAAGTGATTTGCCCAAAGGATGACTGAAGAGAGAAGATCTAGATCTAGTTCTGAAGATGCTAGATCTAGTTCTGAATCTGCTACTGGTCATCCAACAACAGCAACACAATGTTAACCGAATGCCTACTCTGTGTGGGTTCTCTCCCGGAACTAGGGACAAAGCAGTGAACAAGACAGGCAGAAATCTCTGTCTTCATGGAGCAAACGCTATAGTGGGTGGGGGTAAAAATCTTCTTTATCCCAGTTTCATGTTCTATCAGCATTGTCCCGACTTCCTCTGGAAAGGTTAAGGAGTTCTGGTTAAGGGTCAAGATGAGTTTCTGGCTGCACAAGCCCCTCCCACTCCTTCCAGCCTTGGAGGAGAATCTAAGTGGAAGAGAAAACCCTGCGGTATAACCTACAACCGTCCTGCCTTATTGACAGGAGCTATATTCCCAGATACCCAGTGGAGACCTGAAACTACAGAGAGTGCATGTTTTTTCATAAACATACATGTCTTTATAAATTAGACACAATAAAAAATTAACAATAATAAAATAGAACAATTATAACAACATACTGTATTAAAGGTATGTGAATGTGGCCTCTCCCCACCCAGTCCCTCTCAAAATGCCTTACTATGCTGTACTCACCCATCTTTCCACAGTCTGTGGATCAGGAGGGAGTGCTGTCTGCCTGGCCAGTCTGAATAAAGGGTAGTTGACCCACTGCCTCATGTTCTTTTCAGGTTTTTCCCCAGGATTCCCTAGTGACATTTTAAAAGAAAAGAGAGTGTGATATTAAAACAAACAGACAACTGCTTGCTTAACTGTTTGTAAGGCAGAGCAGTCTTAAAATCTATGCTAGGAGGGGCTACAGGGGCATCTTGCAGGGGTGGGGGCAACAACCTCCATCCCAGAGGAACTTGTGGGGAACAGCATTGGTTGGAGTCAGCAGGGACTTTGGCCACATGTGATTTTTTTAAAAATATTTTTTAGTTGTAAATGGATCTTTTGTTTTATTTATTTATTTATATGCAGTGCTGAGGATCGAACCCAGGGCCTCACACATGCCAGGCAAGTGCTCTACCACTAAGCCACAACCCCAGCCCCACCACATGTGATTTTGAAGAAAGTAATTTATAAAAGAATCAAATGCTTATCGGATGGTTCTCTGCTTCTTCTTTCAACTTGTAGAAGTGAGGATGTCATCTGTTTATTAGATAGGCTGAACAGAATTCCTCTCCACCTCCTGGCAACTAAACTAGAGTTGGTGGGGACTATTGAATCAGGACCAGGCTCCACATATTCTGGTGCTGCACTCAGGAAGAGACCCTCCTTGTTGGAATGGCTGATGTGAGACAGTAGCTTCTGCATGGCACACAGCTAGCCCCTGCCTGAAGGCGAGCACAGGGCTCAGGATCAAACTTCTTCCTACTTTCAGCTCTCAGTACCCTCACTTGCACATACCTCCTCCCCACACCTTAGTCTGTTGGGTGAGAGGTAACACTTATCTTCCTGGTGGGGAAATGCCGCCTTCCTCTGACATATTTACTGTGGGGATTTGAGGCCTGCTGGTGCTCAGTCACGTGCAGGTGAGCTTGTCCCTCCCAGTGACCTTGCTGGGGCCCCATGCTCTAGCAGAGCTGATAGCTGTCTTATCCCTCCCACACTGGAGAAACTCTAACATTCACAGCCTTCAAACTCACTATCTTTCCTTCTCAGAGGTTCTTCTGTCCCTTTATAAAAAAAAAAAAAAAAAAAAAAAAAAAAAAAAAAAAATCCACCCTATATTGAAAACTGCCAGTGTTACTCTCTCCTTCCCCACAAAAGCCTCTTGGAGGAGAAATGGGGCTTAACCTCAAGAACCAAATTTGATACCTGACTTATTAACAACTGCCAGCGGCTGCCTAATTTCCCTATAGCTGAAGATTGAGTATTGAAAGGTTCCTTAAAGGATTCAGGCATCTTCTATCAAGTTGTCTTCCTGGTTTGTAAATGTCTACATTGGGAGTGGGGAAGGGCATGGGGTGTGGCAGAAGGTAGCAGACTGGCAAGCCACCCTCCAGACCACTTGGGCCTGATCTCCTTTTTCTGACCTCTACTCATCTCTTAAGTTTCTTTAGTCTGGTAAAGCCAGACTAAAGAACCCTGTAGTGGGTCCCTCAAATAGTAAAAGCATTAGAGTCATTAGAGGTCATAACCTTTTATTTCCAAGTCTCTAAAGTTGTGAGGTTTATAGGGCTTGGTTTAGGAGACTGAGACCTAAAGACTGGGGTGTATCTGAAATGACTTGTCTATTGTAGTTTACAAGCTGCTGGGCCCTTTAAGGGAACAGCCCCCGCCCCCTCCAGTCAGTTCCGTCTGTTCAGGCCTTAGCTATCAGTTCAGCTCAGACATCAACTGTCACCTAAACCCTTGTGCTAGAGTGGGTACAGTCTGCCCTTGCAGATGCTGAATCCTCATGGCTGTTCTAATTGTTTCTTTTTTGTCTATCTTGCCTCCATTCCAGAGATCCAGCTGTCATCGGTGTCCAGGGAGCCCTCCTCTTCCTCCTCCTGCTGACACTCTACCATCGCAGTTGCTGGTTGTTGCTAAGGTTGCCTCCATGGTAACATGTATATCCTGTTTATACCTTCATCTGGACAAGTCAGTCTAAACTAGGAACCTACCTACTCTGGACAACCAATTCCATCACCACCCAGGGGACACCAATCATCGTGACAGAAGGTCCGCCTTCTACTCAGTTCCCCCATCCTCTTCCTCCTTTCACTGCCAGGCTTCATACAAAAGAAAGGATCTAGGTTTGGGGTTGCTTACCCTGAAGCTTACTGCACAAGATATAGTCAATCGATATTCTAACTGGGCCCCCAGAGAAACAAGAAGCAGGAAGAAGTGGGGACAAGAAGGCAGGAGGCACTGATTTGTTAAAGGGAAACTCCTCATCTTCTCTGGTTGAAGGGCTGGTAACCGCAAGCAAAATGACGAACCCATTAGAACATAACTTGCGGGCCAACTCAATAGCCGAAAGTTATGAAGGGGAATTTGGCTGCACATTAATGGAACTGAGGAAGCTCATGGAGCTGCGTTCAACTGATGGACTGAATGAGATCAATGTCCGCTATGGAGGTGTACAGAATCTCTGCAATAGACTGAAAACATCCCCTGTGGAAGGTAAAGGCCATTTCAGGGGTGGTGGAATTGGAGAAAGGTAGCTAATGCCTCACAATCTTGTTTTCCAGCTTCTAGGGAAGGTACATTTCTGGAGACCCCACTGGTATATTTTTGTCTGGTGGGGAAAGTGTGGCATCTAAAGCTCTAAAAGGAGGTGAGGCCATGAAGAGCCATTATTTTTCCCAAAAAAATGATATTTAGGGACTGTGGCATTCCATGAAAACCATTCCTTCCTCGTTTTTCTATATCAATGTACAGAAAGGAGGTTATTTATCTTATAAATGTTTATAGTATAAATGCTTTTATCAGCAAATAATCATCTGGTCCCTTATTCTGTATCAGTCTGATTACGAAAGAGTTCCAAGATAATTCTTCCTCACACTGATCTTAAAGTGTAACGGGGAAAGGGCACAAAAAAGTGAATAGTCCTTCTACACATTTGAGCACTTTGTTGTACACAGAAATGGGGTGGCATATTATAAAGTATCCATATCTTTTTTCCCACTCTTTTCTGTCAGGGAATTATAAATGATTTTTTTCCCAGCCTGTCTGATATACTATTAATATAGTTCTTTGTTCTTAAAAGAGAATGAAAAAAAAAAAATGTAGCTTCATGCATGCCTAACTCTGCCCAAATGCACAGTACACCATGGTGTTATGAAATTTTGCCTCATCAAAATGTAGAGGACAAAAGAGAACTTGCTTTCTCACTTTGGCTGGGTTGCAGCATCTTTGTAGCAAATTCTTTGTTGGCCCTGTGTGTCAGGCAGTGCATGATTGAGGAACATGAGTTAGAGCAAAGATCCTATCCTTTAGAGGCCTTCAGGCTCTTGTGGTCTCCTATTTCTGAGCTCTCCTCAGAGGTCACATCATATTTCTAGTGAATTCTAGGAAAAGGTTTTGACTCATAGCCATCACTATATTGTAA
The DNA here is from genome assembly GCA_025594165.1 of Tamias sibiricus. Classification (NCBI taxonomy): domain Eukaryota; kingdom Metazoa; phylum Chordata; class Mammalia; order Rodentia; family Sciuridae; genus Tamias; species Tamias sibiricus. The sequence continues at coordinate 36,746,669 of CM046669.1, forward strand.
GTTAGTCACTTGGAGTCTAGACTCTGTGTGTGTGGGTGGGTGCGTGCGTGTGCACATATGTGCTCAGTGCTGGGGATAGACCCCAGGGCCTCCTCGTGCATGCTAAGCAGGTGCTGTACCACTGAGCTACACTCCCATCATGACTTTATGATAAAAGAGAGGGAGAGATTTTTACATAGATATGTGCACATTGCCCATCTCTTGTTTTCTTTGCAACCTAAGAGAGCTTCCCTGCATGTTCTATTTTAGAATTCAGTTTCCTATCTCATAAGCTTTGAGTTCAAGTATTAGTTCAACCATTTGAATAGCACAGAACAGTTTACTCAGCCTCCCTGAATCTGTTTCTTCTGTGAAAATAATGTTGATTATACCTAGCCCACAGAGTTTTAGGGATTAAATAATATAATGTATGTATATGTCCAAATTTATAATAGGTGTTCAACAAATTAGTTGTCTCAGGTTAAAATAGAGCCATGTGTCTGGAGATATTTGCCAGAATGAGTACATTTGAAGTGCAATTATCATATCTGTTGAGGTGACTACATGTGTAACTGCAACTTCTTTCTATTTCCTCCACTCACTTCAGGATCACAAAAAGACACCTGGTGAAGGCGGCTTTCATGTGGCTCAGTCTTTGCCTTTTTGCTGGTATCTAATGACCGCCCTTTGGGCACTGCCGGGCTCTTGTCAGCTGAATTTCTTTCTTTTTTTTTTTATCATTTATTTATTTGTTTTAGTTGTACACAATGCCTTTTTATTTTTACATGGTGCTGAGAATCGAACCCGGGCCGCGTGCGTGCCAGGCGAGCGCTCTACCGCTGAGCCAAAACCCCAGCCCCATCAGCTGAATTTCTTTATTTGGTAACTTTTGTAGCACTACTGACCTTAATGAAAGTCTGTACCTAATTATGTTCTCACTGAGATTAGGCAGTGTTTTACAAACACCCATCAGAATTTAAGCAGGATCTTTCTTTTTTCCCTTCTTAGGCTGTTCTGGTCAGTTGTTTCTCTTACAAAATGGAACTCAGGGTCCAAATAAGCTACAACCTGGGGAGCTCCTAATAGCAGGATCCAGATTTTTCTCCACTTTTCCACTTTCCCAAATCCTTTTCTAGAGCTGCAACTATTTACTCTCTGGTTCTCAGAAAGCTTCCATCCCAAAGGCCAACATATGTTGTACTTTTCTCACGGCATTGGATATCAAATGTTATAAACATAGTTAATGCTTTTGGATTCTTCACCAGTTCCTGTTTCAGTCCTATAGCTAAAAGCCACCCCTTCTGGTGGCAGGAGCCTCTCTTGCTATAGACTCTGGTGGTGCCAACATTTCAGGTCTCCTACCACTGACACAGTTGTCCACTGCCATGCTTCTGCTTCCTTAGATCACAAATATGTATCCTGATTTGTTTTCATGTAAGATTTACCATAGGGTTTATTCTGCAGCTAAGGAGACAGGGTATTGGGAACAACTTTCCATTAGTAATTTTTAGCCCCTAATTCAACAGTGACCCCCTGGGATGGGAGACAAAGGAATGGGAACAGAGGACGCAGAACAGCTAAGGCACAGGAATCTCTACACAGGCAAGAGTGATATTGAACTATTTAGTTGCGCAGGCAGAGAAAAGAGGATCAGTATCTGGGTACCCACCCTTGATCTGATGCTGTTAAAAGCCAGCTTATTCACAGAAGACCACACTCAGGTGCCTGACCTGTGGGAGACCCCTGTAGACTAGTAATAGGAATAAAGATATTTACCTGTGTTTGAATTCTGGTTGGAAACCAAGGTAAAGTAAGATTGGAATGTTTGGAGCTGGGTGCTATAATACATACCTGTGATTCCAGCTACTCAGGATGCAGGGGCAGTAAGATCTTTCAAATCTACAAGTTCAAGACCAGTTGAGGCAACATATAGTGAGACCCCATCTCAAAAAAAAAATGGGGGGAGCCTGGGCACAGTGGCACATACCTGTAATTCCAGCAGCTCCAGAGGCTGAGGCAGAATGAGTGCAAGTTTAAAGCCAGCCTCAGCAACTTATTGAGGGCTTAAGCAACTTAGGGAGAACCTGTTTCAAAATAAAAAGGGGCTACACGGTGACTAAAGTGCTCCTGGGTTCAATCCTTGGTACCAAAAAAAAAAAAAAAAAAAAAGGATGGGGGAATTGGTTCATAGAGTATGGCCCTTTTATTTTGTTTTCTGTGGAATGATTGCATATTTAATATAGATTGACAGCTATTTTTTGTTTTTGTTTTACTATAGCTACTAAGGGGCCCTATAAAACTTGAGATTTCTAACATCTCTGATACTGACATGGTTTTATTAGCCTATATTTACACAATTCTAAAGGCAGGTGGGACTTAATTTTAACATTCTCTCTCCTGGCTAAAGTTGTTACTGCCAGGTAGAAGGTGATGGAACAGTTCACATTCTCTGGCTCATAGTCTATGCTCTACTGCTCTGCCCTCTCATCTAAAGCAGCAACACAGAGACTCTCAGAAGCATGCAAAATTTTAAAGTTTGTTTTGCATTTTAATGACTGGTAAAGTGTGCAGTGGTGACCGGATGCTCATGTTAACACTATGTTCCCTGAGTGTACATGGGCTGGTCGGAGTATGAGGAGTTGCCCCAGTGGCCTAGGGTTGAGTAGACTCAGGAAGACATGGAGGTGCTCAGCCATCTCAGCCTTCAACAGCAACCAGAAGCAAGGCTGAAAGTGTGAGCAGAAAGGGGAAATTTTGGGGAAGCAAGAAGAGGTGGAAGAGACTTGAAAGAGGACATATGCCTAAATCTAAGTGACTAAAGATTTCGGTCTTTTTTTTTTTTTTTTTTTTGGTACTGGGGATCTAACCCAGGGGTGCTTTACCACTGGACTACATCCCCAGGCCTTTTTTATTTTGACATAGGGTCTCACTAAGTTGTGGAGGGTCTCACTAGGTTGCTGAAGCTGACCCCGATCTTGCAATCCTCCCACCTCAGCCTTCTGAGTGGGATTACAGGTGTACACCACTGACCCCAGTTGAGATTTCAGTCTTTATGGATAAGTATAAACAAAAGCTAAGATGTAGGCCTAGGCTTCAACTCCTGAGTAAGCTGTTGTCTTGGGTTTATTAGGAGGAAATATGTGAGCATTTTGCACCAGTAGAATCCTGTTAGTTTGCTTGCTTCTTTCCTGAGTCCAAATCTTCATCCCCTTCCTGTTATTGTCTCTTCATCTTTTCCTACCCCTTTGATACCCCAGCCTCTCCAGTCCCCAAATATCTGAGCAGTTCAGTTGACTAAAGCCAGAAGATAGCTACTTAGCTTCTGCATGGTCCCCAGGGACATGTTCTTTCTTCCCTATAGAACTTTACCATGTTGGTCCTCAGCTATGCTACCTGATTTGGGAGGAAGAATGATATTTTCTGAAGAGGAGCAAGGCCAGCAGTTATAGGGAGTATCTGGGCCTAGAAAAGAAAGAGCAGAGATGCGCAGTCTTGAATAAATAGCAAATATAGTAGATCACTGATGGTTGGGCCTCTTTCATAAGGCTAAAGACAATTTCTGTTGAATTTGGATGTAGAAGAATATTGGTAGGGGGTGGGATGAAGCTCAGTGGCAAAGCACTTACCTCACATTCTCAAAGCCCTGGTTTGATCCCCAGTTCCAAAAAAAGAAATATAAGACAAAACAAAAGAATATTGGTAGGAGTCCATTTTGCATTCCCTTCATACCCGTCTGTTGTCTGTTCCTCTCTGTAGTGTGATAACAGCCCTCTGATCCCCTTTCAACAACATACAACAAGTATTTAATGCCCACTTGGTGCTGGGGGCACAATGGTGAACATGACAAGTAGTCCCTCCTTCCATAGAGCTTAGAGAAGTTGCACACAAGTGAAAGCAATTCCAGAAATATTGGCATAGTGCTATGTTGGGGAAGAATAGGGTGTTATGGGAACACACACTATGAAAACCTACACCAAGGGACTTTGCAGAGAGGAAGGGGGCTTTAGAAGCTGAAGATTAAACCCCTGTAACATCTCGGGGTTTCCTAGGGAAACTCTGGTGTGGCCATGCTCTATGGTAATTGTACCAATTCCCTAATGTCCCTGGCTCATGATGCAAACATCATTGCCTTTCATAATTACTGAGTATCTGCTGGGATACTTTGGGGACCTGAGATTCTTTGGGGAGTAGACAACAGAATAGGAGAGAATCTGTTTTAAGACAGCCTAAATAGCCGGGCGCGGTGGCGCACGCCTGTAATCCCAGCACTTTGGGAGGCTGAGGCAGGAGGATCGTGAGTTCAAAGCCAGCCTCAGCAATGGCGAGGCACTTAGTAACTCAGTGAGACCCTGTCTCTAATAAAATACAAAAAAAGGGCTGGGGATGTGATCCAATGGTCGAGTGCCCCTGAGTTCTATCCCCAGTACCAAAAAAAAAAAAAAAAGATAGCCTAAATTATGATTTTTGTTCGTTAACTTCAGGTTTTAGAATAATATCTCCTGCCACCTTAAGATCTCTGGGACTTTACTGTGTTCCTGTCACTATGCCTTTTGAGGGCAGTGGCATGTTTTGCCAAGAATTGTCCATGCTGCCACTAGCTGGGACATATTGGGACTGGGTTCTTCTTCAGCATGGCAGACTGAAATTTCTTTTTCTTCCTTCCTTTCTTCCTTTATTTTTTCTTTCTTTCTTTCTTTTTTTTTTTTTTTTTTTTTTGTTTGTTTGTTTGGTGGCACTAGGAGTGGAATGTAGAACCTCCTGTGTGTTAAGCAAGTGCCCTACCACTGAACTATATCCCCATCCCTGAAGTTTCTAATAATGTTGTCAGCCTAAGAGGGAAAAAAAAAAAAAATCAAACACATACCCCCAATAAACATTCACCTACAATATGTCTATATTACAAGTATTTCTGACTCTGAAAAGTCCTAATATTTTCTCCACACTCCAACAGATGCATGTGTGCCCCCCACTCAGAGACCACTGCTTTAAGGGACCATTAGTGTTGGGGAAAGTGAGGGCCAAGTAAGTGAATGTAGAATGGAAAAGATGGGAGAGGAAGACCGTGACTATCTTCTTTGATTTTCCTCCCTCTCTTTAAAGCTCGTCACTGTGAAGTTGGAAGCGTAGCTGTCGCCTACCTTCATGCCCTTAGCGTGGTAGCCATCTCCTTGAATTCTTCCCTGCTTGTCCTAAAGGTGCCAAACCTCTTGATAGCAACTCACCTGGGTGTGACTATAGAGATGGCATTCTGTGGACCACTCTGCCCATTACACTTTGGGCACATATGTTAGCACTAGTTTTGAAATGTGAGAAAGACTCACCATAAGAATATCTTGGAGGGAGGGGAAGGAGTGGAGGTGGGCAGCCAGCTCCAACAGCTGCAAAGGGGCCATCTCACTGTGATATTAAGTAGTAGAGGCAAGGCCAAAAGCTTATCAAGAAATTCTTAGTTCTTGATAGAGGGGTCAGAAAGTTTTTTTTTAAAAAATTTAAAATTTGTTCTCATTAGTTATACATGATGGTAGAAGGCATTTTGATACATTGTACACAAATGAAGCACAACTTCTCATTCCTTAGGTTCTACATGGTGCAGATTTTTGTTTTTTATTTTTATTTTTCATTTTGAGACAGGGTTTTACTAAGTTACCTAGGCTGGCCTTGAACTTGCGATTCTTCTGCCTTAGCCTTCCGAGATGCTGGGATTACAGACATGTGTCACCTGGCTCAAAAAGGGTTTTGTAAGACATGGGAAAGCGACATCATCAGCCAGATGGTAGATGAATGGGGAAGACAAAAGAATGAAAGTGCCCTCCTTCTGTCCCTCCTCCCCCACAGGGAATTCCCTAGTGCACCCTGGGAATTCCCTGTCTGATTTAAGTGGCTAGGACTGAATGAGGCTGGGACAGCTGTGGGCCTTTTCTCCCCAGCCTAACCCTGAGCTCCATGGATTCTTCTCCACCAGCCCCTTGCCAGAGCTGGGCTTCTGGCTTAGCTGGCACAATGCTGCCAGGCAGGGGCAGCCACATCTTGATGGGTACAGTGTGGCCAAGTTTGGCTTGATTTGATTTCATTTTTACTTATTTATCTATTTTGCAGTACTGTGGATCAAACCCAGGGCCTACTCAAGCCAGGCAAGCACCCTACTACTGAGCTATATCCCAACCCTGGTTTGATTTTTTTTTTTTTAACTTTCTTGAACCATCCCTGGGGTGGGAGAGAGATGGCATTCCCTCTTTGGCTGAGGCAGATATTACGTCTACTCTTAAAAATGGGCCTTTCACTCTTTTTATTTAGCTCCAAGGTGTGAGTACTGGGAATGTGACACTGGATGGCAGGAAGCACATGCATGCGGTACAGGAGAAGGTGACGGAGCAGAGGACTGGGGACAGTGCTTAGGGAGCTCTCTCTTCCCTGTGCCAGAGCTAGAGTTTTTGTTTGTTATGGTTGTTATTGTTTTTGTTTTTGTTTTTTTAGAAGGCCTAGAGCCAGGGTCCGGTGAAGGGAGTCTTGCCCTGAGGAAGCTGCTAATCTCAGGCAGGCCAGGCTTTGTGGACCAGAATGAGGAAAGGAGACAGCATTGTTTTCTAGTCCCTCATCCTCTGCTGTGACCTTGAGTCGATTGCTTTATCTGAGGGGCTGGCAGTTCAGCAGATAGAGAATATGTGCCATGGGTGTGTTGAGCTAGAGATGCTAAAGTAGGGAAAGTGCTCCGCAACCCTTGGAGGAGTGGCATTTGGTTTACAGCAGGAGCTGGCACCCTCCTGCAGGCCCTTTGATCTCAAGCCACCCTTCCCCTTAGTCCGGGGTTTTAAGGTAGGACTTGAAAGACTCACCTCTCACTCATGCTGGGGATGAAACCCAGAGCCTCACACATACTAGGCAAGCTGCCTACTGATGAGCTACATCCCCAGCCCTTGAAAGGCATGCTGATATCTGTACTAAAAGAGCACTGCCTGTAAACCAACCACTTCTATGTCCTCTCTGTGTGGGAGAGGCATCTGCTGCCTCCTTTGGCAAGGTATCATAACTCAAACAGCTGGGAAGTCCCTCATGATGTCTGAACTAGCCCCACCCTTTCTGGGGCTGAGCCGGTTCTGATAAAGGGTACTCTGCCTCCAGTGTCCTTGATGTCCAAGGGAAGCTGACCCTTCCCTGGGCTGGGCTCCACGTATCTTCCCTGACCCTGGGCCCTGCACAGACTCACAGCAGATGCAAACGTTCCACTACTGCTGCCTCATCCCGCCCGGCCTGGGCAGGGGCCTCACAACTTCCAGCCTCGGGTGGGGGTGATGACTTCACGGCCTAACATTCTCTTTGCCTCTCCCAGCTCATGTGCACAGTCTGGTTCTTAGAGCCAAACCCACTCCTGAGTTGGGTGGGGCTTTCTCTTTTATGTGCTTAGAAACAAAGTTTACTCTCATTTTCCTGATGAATTTCTCAGGGAAACCCTTTCCTGTGTTTCCAGCGTCCACTCCTTGCCAAGTCTTTCTTCCCCTTTCCAGGAGGCTGGGTGAATATTTGAGAAGCCACTGCAGAGATCAGGGCCCAAAACATTTTTCTGGGCTGTACAAGTATTTGTGCAAAATGAAACTGCTGAGATCAGGGCCTGAAAGCTTCTCTAGGGCTGAAAGAATTGGAATGGAAAGCCCCAAATTGGGGATTGGCTGAGCTCCCGGCCCCACATGGCTTTCCCGTGCCCCGCCACATGTCAGAGAGGATTCCCAAGGCTACTACAGCTCACAGCCCAACTGCCCTGCCCTGCTGCAGGGCATGCTGGGAACTAGGACAACCACTTGACTTCTTAGAGTAGCTATTATACGAGATCTTGGTGACTTAAAAGTGGAAAGAGAAATGAGTGGAAAATGGCAAAAAAAAGAAGCAAGTATGTGACTTTGAGGGTATCCAGGCAAGAGCAGGCCTGACCTTGTGTGGTTTCCATATGTCCTTCTTCATTGCCTGGATCCAAACAAAACCCTAAGGAGCCTTTTTTGAGCACAGACTTTATAGGACTCGGACGGACCTGATACCATCACCCTGATGACCGGAAATAGAGGACTAACCATCCCAACTGTAGACCATGGGAGCAGTGCCAGCTTGCTCACAGGTGTAGAAGAAAGCAGCACATTGGCCTGCCCCTCCCCCAGTGTAGGAAGTAGGGTGGCCTGTTTGCTGGGACCGAAGAGCATTCCCAGGAGGCAGAAACTTCAGTGATAAAACCGGGCAAGCCCCAACAAAGTGGGGCAAGTTGGTGACATCAGAATGAAGCCTCAGCTGAGCACAGATACCTTCACACCTTACCCCTCTGGATATAGGTTACCATCCAGCTGCCTCTTATGGGGATATAGCCTGCCACTTGGTAGTTCAAGGAGTCCCATAACCTCTCCAGGCCTTGGTTTACTTATATGTAAAATGGGGTTCATAGTAGCTGCCTCCTGGGGATTGTGAAGTTTTCATGGAAAGACATAAATGTGCCTGGTAAAGCTTCCAGCACATAGTAATCATTTAAATGTTAGCAATCTTATTCATCACTCATTCATTCAGTTCATTCAACAAATTTGTATGTGTACATTGTGCCAGGCACGCTATGGGCCAGAAGATCAAAAGCAAAAGTCCTACCCTTGTAGAGGGGGACAGGTAAACATGCAGTGAATTAATCATACCCACATTAGATGAGAAGACCTGTGGCAGGAAATATTTAGCAGGGTAAGGGGAGTGGAGAGTGCTGCCGCAGAGAAGTTGCCATTCTAAACACAGTCAGCTAGGTCAGTTTCTCCTGAGGGGATAGCAGTACAGAGACCTGCGGGAGGTGAAGAAGTGGACCCTAGCTCAGGAAGAGGGCATAGCTGGTGCAGACGCCTGAAGGCCAAGCCCGTCTGGTGCTTTCAGAGAACAGAAGGAAGCCTGGCTGGGCTGGGCTAGAATTTGGTGAACATGGGGAAGAGCAGGGAGAGAGTATGGTGGCTCGTAAGGGACAGTAGAGGCCATCGTAAGGTTGTTGTGTTCAGTTTCACTCCAAGCAAAAACCAGAGGATTCTGAGCAGATGAGTAGCATGTACTGCCTTGGGTCTTAAAAAATATCCTTCTGGCCACTGTGTTGAGAACAGGAGAGCAGGGTGGAGCCAGGAGACCCCAGAAGACAGCTGCAGTACCTCAGGCAAGACATGCTGGTGGGAGACCAGCATGATGGCGGTGGAAAATGGGAAGGGATTGGGCTTTGGATGTAATTTGAAGGCAGAGCTGACAGGATTTCCTAATTAAAAGAGTATAGAAGATGTGAGACAGGGGGCTGGGGTTGTGGCTCAGTGGTAGAGCGCTTGCCTAGCACGTGTGAGGCACTGGGTATGATTCTCAGCACTGCATAAAAATAAGCGAATAAAATAAAGGTCCATCAACATCTGAAAAAATTTAAAAAAAGAAGATGAGAGAGAGCGTGGGAGTCAAGGATGATCATAAGGTATTAATGTGAGAGCTGAGAGGGCAAATAGCCCTGCCCTCTATACCTTAAGACAGGTACTATTGGAATACCCCTTATGATGTTTAATATCTGATGTCCTGGTTTACCCTCATAATGGTCTACTAACCCTTGTTGACGGAGGAAAGGGCATCTCCTCCCTCTGCATTGTGAATAGTACTTCTTTGAGGAATCTCCCAGGTAGATTAATAAATTATCAGAACTCCTATTTGGCCCTCCAGCCCAGTAATCCCAAGTTGACACAACCCTGCTACCTCTGGTTCCTGGAAGAAAGAACCACTGAGACCCTGCCCACCGGCCACTCTGCCCTGCCTGCCTGGGCACCCAGATGGCCTTCCAGAACACGCCTTCTGCAGGCCCTTGCTTTCTTTCCTACTGGAACCTGATTTCTCAGGGTGGAGGAGGCAGGGGCATCTGGCAAGCAGCTCAACTTGCTTCTGGAGCTTTGGCCAAACGCTGCTCCCCTGTGGAACTCAGATGTGCCACTCAGCTAGAGGCCAGGTAAGGTGCTTGAGCACTGGGCAGAAGGAGGCCCTGGATCACAGCTTGGGACACAAAGTTCCTAGCCAGAAACCTGTTCTCTTTCCTAACCTAGCAAGGGCAAGTGGCTTCCACGCCCTCAGTGTCGGCTGCATAAGTGTGGACCACAGCTGATCCCCCACCCCCACTCCATCACCAGCAGGTCCCTGCTCCCCAGCCCAGACGCATGAGTATCTTAAGAACAGCTGCTGATGGTTTTGTTCTGGATGGGAAATGGAGGCATCTCAGACCTGCAAACAGTGCACCCTTGTGTACCTGTTTTCCCATTTTCAAAATCTTCCAGTAGAAGAGCCCTTCATGTTGACTGAGTATAAAGATGTCCTCTGGCATTGCTGCCTCCATTTTGTTCTTGCAGCTCCTTCCAACAAAGTATCCCCCTCCCCTGAGTCCCCGCAGCTGCTAAGTTTGCCCCACCCTGCCTGTGGGGATCCCATCAAACCAGCAGCCAACAGCTTCCAGTGCCAGAGCCAGGACTAATCTGCTGCAGTGTGTAAACAACTCAATGAAATGCCAACTGGCATTAACCACCACATTGGGATTCCACCCCTGCCTGAAAGAGTAACCTTTCTGGGGTCCAGGAGAGGGGCCTAAATTCTTAGGAAGGCACTGAAAATAACTGCCTATCTCTTTTCCCTACAGTGTGTCCCTAGAGTGTGTGTGGTGTGTGCAGTGTCGTGTGGTTATGTGTGTTTTGTGTCTGCAGTGTTTGTTGTGTGTGGTGTGTGTGCATGCAGCTATGTCAGCATACATGTGCGTTAGTAGGGAGGATGCTGGGAATCAAGAACTGTGTAGTATCTGAAAACTTTGTGGCCTTGCCTTTCTTATTTTCTTTTTATTCAACCTGAATATCAGTAGTACTTCTCTTAGTACCTACTAAGTACTTAGCTCTTGGTAAAATAGTAGTACCTCTTAGTGGTGTGTGTAAGAGAGAGACAGACAGAAAAGCAGGGGCATGTGTGCTTAAAGGGTATGACTATTCAGTTATAGTCTCAAAATCTCTGCTCTGATGATCTATAGTCCCTGGAACTTGGAATCAGGACACATGGGTGGGCTCTGCCACTGTCTTGAGGTGACCTTAAGCAGGTAACCTGTTCTTTTTGGCCTTTGCTGTGAGCTAGTGAGTGGAAGCTGATGCTATTCAAGTCATCACCAGCATTTCCATATCAATATGAGAGAAAGTTCTGTGTGCATCACAAGGAACATCTTAATGTTTATGTTCTAAGAGCTGGAGCCTGCAGCATGCTCCTTGAAGAGGAAGTAAAGTTCTGCATCTAGGTCAGCTTACCCTGGTTACTAAGAGAAGCCAGCAGCCCCTGTCCTGAGGCCAACTTGTCATACTTTGCCCATTTTTAAACTAAAAGTTCCACACCTCCCAAGTCCTGGGCAAATTGGGATGGTTGGTCACCCTAGCTGGGTCTTATATTTGGGTGGATTGGGAAGCGAGGAGCCCCACCCCTTTTTTTAAACATTTATTTATTTGCTTTAGTTGTACACAATGCGTTTATTTTTATGTGGTGTTGAGGATCAAACCCGGGCTGCGCCTGTGCTAGGCGAGCACTCTACCGCTGAGCCACAATCCCAGCCCCTTGAGGAGCCCTTTTTTTAAAAAAGGCTTTTAGCTAGGCGTGGTGGCACATGCCTGCCTGTAATCTCAGCAGCCCAGGAGGCTGAAGCAGGAGGACCACGAGTTCAAAACCAGCCTCAGCAACTTAGTGAGGCCCTAAGTAACTCAGTGAGACCCTGTTTCTAAATAAAAATATAAAGGGGCTGGGGTTGTGGCTCAGTGGCAGAGCGCTCGCCTCGCGCGTGTGCGGCCTGGGTTCGATCCTCAGCACCACGTAAACATAAATGCATTGCATTGTGTACAACTAAAGTAAATAAATAGATATTTTAAATATATATATATATAAAAAAAAGGGCTGGGGATGTGGCTCAGTGGTTAAGTGCCCATGGGTTCAATCTCCAGTCCCGCCCCCCCACCAAAAAAAAAATAGAGGGCTTTTAACAGCCTTGTTATCATTCTTTTGTTCTCATTCTTGATCCACTTTTGTCCTTTTCAGGTCTCTCTGGGAACCCTACAGATCTGGAGAAACGTAGAATCGTGTTTGGACAGAATTTCATCCCCCCAAAAAAGTCCAAGACCTTCTTAGAATTAGTGTGGGAAGCCCTTCAAGATGTCACGCTCATCATCCTGGAGATTGCAGCCATTATATCCCTGGTCCTATCCTTTTATCGCCCCCCTAGTGAACAAAATGAACGTGAGTGTCTAAACAGCTCAGCATGACTTGGATCTGGGTTCTTTTCACTACCACCAAACCATGCTTAGTAGTGGCTGACAAGCTATAGCATTACCCCCTCCGCTGCCCCCATCATCCATTGGGCTCTCCAAAGGAAACCAGCTAGCAGCTAGTAAGCTACTCCTTGAACCCATTCTTACTCCAGGGTTTCTTACCTTCTCCTGTCCCATCAAATCCTTATTGAGAATGCCATGGTTCCACTGCCCTTACCCCAATCAACAAAGCCCTGCTTCTCCAAGTGTGCCCACCTCTTTTCTGGCATCAGGGGAACTAGCAGGAAGAGCCTGACCCCACTGGGAATCTTAAGTTCTTGACATGTATCTTGCATTGGCATATTTTGATCTGTTTATACTCAATCCTGCTAACTTCTGATTTCCTTGGAGGATAGCTCTTTTGCCTGGGTTTTATCTTATTTATTTGTTTGTTTGTTTATTAGTGGTGCTGGGGATTGAACCCTGGGTATGCTTGGCAAGTGCTCTGCCATTGAGCTATATCCCCAGCCCCAGTGAGCTTATTTTCTATTATTCTCTTTTCCTAACTGTCCATTTTGTGGGGGCCATGGTAGTGTTACCCTCATTTCAACAAAAGCTCTTAGTAACTATTTCTCTCCATTCCCTGGCTAGTGTGTGGTGACTCCACAGCTAGCCCAGAAGATGAAGGGGAGGCAGAAGCTGGCTGGATCGAGGGGGCAGCCATCCTGTTCTCAGTGATCATCGTGGTGTTAGTGACAGCTTTTAATGATTGGAGCAAGGAGAAACAGTTCCGGGGGCTGCAGAGCCGCATTGAACAGGAGCAAAAATTCACCATTATTCGAAATGGTCAGCTCATTCAGCTCCCTGTAGCCGAGATTGTGGTGGGTGACATCGCCCAAGTCAAATACGGTAAGAGCGCCCTGTTTCCCAGACCTGGGTCACTCCCCACCCCAATGTTTGAGGTGTAGGTCCTTTGGCAAAAGGGGGCTGGGAATTGGTAAAAAACCTAAGATAAGCTCCCAAATTGTGTTAATGTCTAGGTTAGAATTTAAAGAAATTGTGGAAAGGAATTTCAAAGAAAGCAATGGAGAAAAACTCTCCCCAAAGACTGTCAGACTTATATCCTAGGTGCCTTAGGATTAAAAGCATATTGTTTGACTTTATAACACCTGGAAGGGAAAAGGAATCTTGTCCAAAGCTGTACAGAGCTGAAGTTATCTTTCTTTTTATTTTTTGTGGTGCTGGGGATGGAACCCTGGACCTTGTGTGTGCTTAGCAAACACTCTTCCTCTGAGTCACACCCCAGCCCTAGAGTTGTCTTTTAGAGGCTCTCCAGGTCCTGCCTGGGCCATTGCCCTGTAAGTGGGGCCTGTGCGAGCAACCCTAAGGGGGAATGGAGGAGTTGGAGGTCCCCACCCTCTTCCAGGCTCTTACCTGCTCTCCTTCACTATCCCTTTCCCCTTTGTGCACCAGGTGATCTGCTGCCTGCAGATGGAATCCTGATCCAGGGAAATGATCTGAAGATTGATGAGAGCTCTCTGACAGGGGAATCAGACCATGTCAAGAAGTCAGTGAACAAAGACCCCATGTTGCTCTCAGGTATAGTCTCTGGCTGCCCAAGTTTCCATTCTGCCTCCCCCAGGACAGCCAGGCCATGGGTTGCAGATCCTGCTCTCTCTTCTAGCTCTGTCCCATCTCCTTTCCTTGGGTTCAGCTGTGGCAGTAGCATATTGGTGGGTTGCATACAAGGATATCAGGCAAGCTGAAAGAGATTTTCTATGAAACAGATGCTGGAGTGATCTTGGAGGAGCTCTGGGGGGTTGGGAGGGGGATGAAGAGAGGGCTAACTCTAAAACAGATACACCTTCCTCCTTACCCTTACTTCACTTGGTCTGTTCTAAATGTGCCTAGCTCTTCACCTTTTCTTACTATCTGCTAAGTGTATCCTTATCCATGGGGGTGGGGAAGTACTTTTTTTTTTTTTTTTTTAAGTTTCTGTTTCACACCAAGTCATAGCTAGGAATAAAAAGCAATACACCTTCCCATCTTCTCCTTTCCCATATAGGGACCCATGTAATGGAAGGTTCTGGCAAGATGGTGGTGACTGCTGTGGGGATCAACTCCCAGACAGGAATCATTTTTACCCTCTTAGGGGCACGTGAAGATGAAGAGGAGGTGAAAAAGAAGAAAGGTGAGGGGCACTTGGGCATTCACAGTGAGATTCTTTTCTTCTTATCCCCACGGGTGAGCTAGAAGCAAGGGCTCAGATCTGGATGGAAAGCCTGGTTGTGAGAACCTGATGGAATGAAGAGGGCAAATATCCAAACTCCATGCCAAGATGTAAATGTAAACTGTGGCTCCCGGGGAGCTCTGATGAAAACCAGACCCTGCTCTAGGCTCCTGAATCAAGCCACTTTGGGGCCTCAATTCCTGTGTCTTTGGCGGGTTGTAAAAGGTTAAGTTAAACCTGCCCAAAATGAGCTAGCCAGCCGGTGAGACCACCTAGCATTCTCCAGGTACTTCTCCCCTACATTCTTCCTCAAAGAAAGGGAAGCTGCTAAGAGGAAACTGACCTGAAGAATAAAATTGATTCCTGCTGAAACTACAGGCTCTTGGTGGAAGAGACACAGCTGGAAGAGTGGGACAGAGAGGCGAAGCCAGTCCAGTCTTTGCCATTCATTTACTTGTTCCGAAGTAGGGATAATAAGAGAAAGAGGAAAAGATCTTAAAACAAAATCTAGACTTTCCCTGAGCATTCCTTCATCCTTTGGGAAAGAGAAGGATTTCTGCTACTTGGCAGGAGGATCATCTTGGGCTGTTCAGTGGAGGGCAGTTTGTGAGCAGGAAGCAACACGCTCCCTGGGAACTAGACTATTCATTTCCACAGCCATCTGCAGGTGAATAAGGAGGAAGCTTGAACTGACATAAAGACACCTTTCAGGGCCTTTGCCATCCGGCAGAAACAGTTCCCACCTCTCACTTCCTAACCCCCGCCCCACTTTTCCGAGAGATCTGACTCCCGCCAATCACCCTCCCTCGCAGCAGCAGCCGTGCTCCAAGAGAAAGCAGTTTAGGTGTGAACATGCGTGCACCTGCATGAGTGCTCTGCTCATATCCCAAGGACTCATTAGACCTCTGGGAAGAATGAGAGCAGAGATGTGAGCTTCCTTTACATTTATTTGCCTTCCCTGCAACCCCCTCTTTCATGTGGCCCCTCTGGGCTCAGAGCAGGACAGACAAATTGGATATCTGATCTCTTATTAGTCACTTTGGGTCTCCACCCCACTTTTTTCTTTCTTGTTTAAACAGGTAAAAAACAAGGAGTCCCTGAAAATCGCAACAAAGGTAACCTCTCCACCTATTCATTTACCATCTCTACCTGTCCTTGCTCAAATCAGAATTTCCAGGCCATCTGCCTTCTCCCCTTTCCTCTTCATCATTTGTTACCTGCTGTTCTGGCCCAGATATTGAGGAAGGTGCAGAGATGGGGTGGGCCCAAGCCCCAGTCCCAGTCTGAGACGGGACAGCAGCACTCTCTGCTGTTAGTCCATGGAACCTCATGTTGTGGTTTCTCTTGGTTGTGGGATTGAGCTGCTCTTCCCAGGGTATTGAACTCTGCTTCATTGCCCTCAGCCAGCCAGATTTAAATGCCAACAGTCATCAGTTCCCGGGTTGGAAGGTCTGGGGTTTCCAATGGTGGGGGGCGTTGAGGAGGGAAGTCCCTGCACCGTCCTCTTCTGATCTGAATACCTTCTCTGCGGGTCTTCTCAGAGGTCCTTGGAGAGAGCCCTTTCTCTCTGCCTCTCTCCCCACCTCTTTCTTTGTTCTCTCCACAGTCTGTTTTGTTCCTCTTGGTCTGGTGTGTGTTTTCTCTTGGTGGCTGTGTTTACATCTTGTCTCTGTCTTGTTTGTGAGTCTGACAGCAGAGACTATCTCAGGAAAGGCATCCTAAGCCAAAGACTGAGCTCTGCTGGGCTGAAGCTGGATGGATGCTAGGAGCCAGCAAGAATTTTTTTTTCTTTGTAAATAATATCATAGTAGTCTTTATAAAGTAAGTCATCATGTTGGAGATCCAGGGCTAAGCAAAACTAATTCTTTAATTTTAGGTCTCTAACTCTTCTTTTAAAAGCACAATGGATTTATATGTCTGTCTTCATCCCTGCTTCCTCTTATTCTAGGGGGTCCCGTTATACCAGCTTCTTCCCTCTCCCCCAAAAGACTTCACCCCAGGTTCTACTCTGTATCTCCTTTTCCCTACCTTTTCAGGCAGGGGAGAAGGGGAATTTTCTTCCTGTCCTTCAAATTATATAAGAAGGAGCTGGAAAATACCTTGGGTCTTGAGTCGAAAAATGAACCTTTTAACAGAGCAAATAAGAACCTCATGCTTTAGAAACATTTGACAGCCTTCCCCTTCAGCCCCCTTCTGCAGTAAATATAGTGATTTTTAAATACTGAATTCCAGGAAGGATGGTTATTGGTAATAGCGTTTAGTGGCATGATTAATCCCCTTGATGGAATAAACCTGGCTTGGGGCTCTGAGGTGGTGCCAGGAAGCTGCCACTGAAGAGGAAATCCAGGCTCTAAAAGCACCCCCTCTTTCATTTCCAGTTGCTAAACTACCATTGTAAAGGCCCTAATAGAGCATTGAAGGCAAATTCCGTGTCTGGCATGGGGTGAAAGTGGTCAGAATTGACGTCAGGGACCCAAGGTATATTTCTGGAAGAAAACTGAAGGGTTTTCCTGTTTCTACCTGTCTGTCACTCATTGCTTCCACCTTTCCTGCTCACTTGACTATTTGTGTGTGCACCCTAGCAAAGACCCAAGATGGAGTGGCCTTGGAAATCCAGCCACTCAACAGCCAGGATGGGGCCGACAATGAGGAGAAGGAGAAGAAGGTAGTCAAGGTGCCCAAGAAGGAGAAGTCGGTGCTGCAGGGCAAGCTGACGCGCTTGGCTGTTCAGATCGGGAAAGCTGGTGAGTCTGGTGGAGCCTGCTTCCTGTGTGTCGGGGTTAACAGCCCCGAGGTCTCTCTTCATCCAAACAAATGGGAAGTGCAGAGCCCATTACCACAACAGGGAGATTGACTTTAGCCAGGAAGAAGCCTCCAATAACTAAACCTGTCTCTGGTTTGGGTTTATAAATACCTTCAGGATACAGGAGGCTGCTGTTTGCTAGAGGCAGTTCCAATGCATATTGATAGCATGTGGCCCAGCACAGAGCAGTGAATAAAAAGTAAAGACTGGAGGGAAAAAGAAGACAGTGGTTAGAGAGGCTCTCTCCCAGAGCCGACCACCAAGTGTGTTCCTGAGCTGTGTGTGTGCCTGTGTCTTCTCCATCACCCTCCTGGGCACACTCTACCACCTTCTTTCAGAAGTAGGGGAGGGGTGTGTGGGAAGAGGGAGCAAAAGGAAGATTGCTCCTCAACAGAATGTCCCCCAAGGTGTGATCTATCCCACTCTATGATCTCTGAGCCCACCCTTCTGTTTGCCACCATCATAATCAGCACATCTGTATGTATGTGGTTCACCTGGGTTTCTTGTTGAAGCGTAGATTTGGTTCAGCAGGTCTGTAGTGTGGCGTGAGATTCTGCATTTCTAACAGAAATGTCCCCCCAGCAGGACAGCACTGCTAATCCACTAAGCATGCACTGGGTAGCAAAGATCTCTGCTGCCCACTACAGCAGCCACTAATCACATGTGGCTCTTTCCATTTAAATTAATTAAAATAAAATAGAGTGAGAAATTCAGTTCCTCCATCACATTAGCCACATTTTAAATGATCAATAGCCCCATGTGGCCAGTGTTTACCTTATCAGACAGCACAAATTGAGGACATTTTTAAGCACTGCAGAAACATTTTTAAGCACTCTATGGGAGCGAGTTGGCCCAGCCTATTCATTCTGTCTAGTACCCAGCTAATTTTAATTACCTTGAAATCTCTTGCATATAAACTCTACATGGATGAGGTGAATTGAAGATGCAGAAGCAAGTTATGGAGGCTGATACATGGGTTTAAAACACTGAACAGACATCACCTAACCCTGTTGTTCTCCCCATCCCTGCCTTATCCTTCTTTGGGGGTATGAGCTATCTGAAAATTGGCCACTAGTTTCCTGCTTTTGTATTTCACATATTGAGCCAGGCCAGGACTGGAGTGGGAAAGAGAGGTACCTAATTTTATACCACAGGTGAGTGCCTTTCTAATTTTTTACTGCAGGTGCCTTGCTTCCTCTCCCTAGACATGCCCTAATCAAGTGAAGTACAAATGAATGTGCTTTCACTGCTGTCATCGTCCTCTAGGCTCACACTGAGGTCCCTGCATCATCAGGCCCTCAGGCAAAGCCAAGGCCAAAACCAGAGCATGGTTTCAAACAGAGCTTTAGTCCCAAACACTGTGCAACAAACAGGTACAGGTATGCCCAGATATTGATCCTTTCAGCCCTCAGGGTAGCCAGTGGGGTTATTTTTTTGGGGGTGGGGGGTGTTTTGAATTTTTTTAACACTTGAATAGATTCAATGTGAATTAAGGTGATCAACTGTCCAGGTGGCTTGGGTCTTTCTTGATTTTAGCACTGCAAGTCCCATATCCCATGAAATTGTTTGGTCTCAAGCAAACCAGGATGATTGGGTCACCCTCCCAGTGTGCCATTCCAGAAACCTCTCAGTGTCTTACTTTTCCCATCTTAAAAAAGAATGATAATCAGAACCTATCTCATGGGGTTATCATAAGGTGGTTGTAAAGGGCTTGCCTGGCCAACAGTAGGTGCTATATAAATTTTGGCTATTATTATCATCTTCTGTGTATGCCATAATAGGAGAAGGGTTGAAAGGACCATTTCCTAGGGTTAGTCACATAGGTGATGTGCTAGCATCTCTGACCGAGTTGTGAATTTTCTGATATTTCATGGATAGTAGGGAAGAACTCATAATCCATAAACTGCTAATGAATGGACAAACACAGTCACTACATTATGAATTGTGGGATAGAGTCATAGAATACTATTTTGGAAAGCAGACCAAACCCCTTATTTATGAATGAGGAGTTTGATCCAAGACATAAGGCCAGAGAGGTCAGTGACTAGTCCAAAGCCATGAGTCAAGTTAGTGCCATGCAGAGAAGAGAGCATGTGTCTTTGAAACCACTGTCTTTCCCTCTCACCACAATGTACAAGCAATAGAGAGTGAGTAGAAGATTTTAACATGACTTCCTAAATACCATGGTTTTAAAAATTAGTAGAAAGACTTCAACTCATGCTGATCCATGGCAATGCCCCCGAGCCTGTGTTCATGCACTTGTTTCTCTGGACAGGTCTGTTCATGTCTGCTCTCACGGTCATCATCCTGATTCTGTATTTTGTGATTGACAACTTTGTGATACAGCGAAGACCATGGCTACCTGAGTGTACCCCTATCTACATCCAGTACTTTGTCAAATTCTTCATCATCGGTATCACTGTACTGGTGGTCGCTGTGCCAGAGGGGCTGCCACTAGCTGTCACCATCTCACTGGCCTACTCTGTGAAGGTGAGACTGGAACAATACTGTTTCTTCTTTGGGGACAGACATGGGAGAGGAGGACACCGTGTAGCCTTTGGTGAAAGGATAGAAAGGTCATTCTATCCTCTACAAACTTTGGGTGGCCTCACAAAAGCAATACTTAGCACTGTGGAAGAGCCATGTCAGTGAGCTGCATCAGCATTTAAATAAATCAGTAGAATCTCAAGAGAGTAGAACTGGAAAGTGAAATGTGGAGAGATGTTAGCTAGGCCATGACCTTTGACCTATGTTCAGGAGAGCCCAGTGTGTCCTCACAAGCCTTTTCTCTTTTCCTTTGTAGAAAATGATGAAAGATAATAACCTGGTACGGCACTTGGATGCTTGTGAGACAATGGGCAATGCCACAGCCATTTGCTCTGATAAGACAGGCACGTTGACCATGAATCGCATGACAGTGGTACAAGCTTATATTGGAGGCACCCATTACCATCAGATCCCAAGTCCTGACAGCTTTCTGCCCAAGGTCCTGGACCTCATTGTCAATGGCATTTCTATCAACTGTGCTTATACCTCCAAGATTCTGGTAAGCTCTCCATTCGCCTGGACATTTGGAATGGGTAGTTGGAGGGAACATTAATTTTCTCAGGGACAAATCCCCTCTTATTTATTCTGCCTGACTTGCCATCCTTCATCCCGTTTCTCACTCCTGATTGGACATGATTGGGGTGAGACTAGAGAACAATCCATGGAAGCAGATGGAGGGTCGGGTATAAGGACCTGTGGGGATCTATGGCCATGAAATGCTCTTCAATTACCACGTAACAGCACTGTCTCTAAGGAGGGACCTCATTCTCATAGCAGACTAGGGCTTATCGTGAGTAAATTACTCACTTTCCATGAACAGAGAGAAGGTATTAGAATAAGACCCATATAAGGATGAGATGTCTGCACTACCCCTGGAGCAAATTATCAAATTCCTAAAAGCTTGATGGTTTTGGGATCAAGGTCATTACTGACCACTGTCTGCTGACACTTGCAAAAAAAAAAAAAAAAGAAGTAAGTCTGCCTTTGCCACAGGCTCTGAAAATAACTGAAATTTTTGTAAGGGAGTCCATACCTTTCTAAGTTTCCTCTCTGGTCCAAGTATCTTATTCACCAGCCCCATGTCTTTTTTTTTTTTTTTTTTTCCTCAGCCTCCAGAGAAGGAGGGAGGCTTGCCCCGGCAGGTGGGCAACAAGACCGAATGCGCTCTGCTGGGCTTTGTCACTGATCTGAAGCAGGATTACCAGGCAGTGCGCAATGAGCTGCCCGAGGAGAAGCTCTACAAGGTGTACACCTTCAACTCAGTGCGCAAGTCCATGAGCACGGTCATCAAGAAGCCCGGTGGTGGCTTCCGCATGTACAGCAAGGGCGCTTCCGAGATCATCTTGCGCAAGTGAGCACCCTTGGGCCTTCTTCCCTTCGAGACCCTCCCCTAGGAAGGTCTGGGCAACATGCCCCACACTGAACACATCTGAATGAGTAAGCCCCCAGTCAAGAGGTGATATCTAACTAATATCTGAGCTTTTCCTCAGGCCAAGCATTGTTTTTAAATACTTTAGGTGACTCCTTTTATTTAATCCTCACAACTCTGTGAGGTGGGTACAAACATTACCCCTAATTTACAGATGAGGAAGCAGAAGTACAGGGAAGTTACATAACTTGCTCAAGGAGATGCAGCTGACAGTGGTGCAGCCAGGATTCAGATCTGGACCACCTGAGCTTCCGTTTCCTAATGTGAAAATGGTCATACTCAGAATGCTACCCATCTTACTGTGGTTAAATGATTCAATGAACGTGAAGTGCCTTGCACATAGCAAATACTAGTAATGTTGATTCTGTTTCCTTTTCTTTTCCATTCTTAATTCTAATTACAGGGAGGTTGCATAATTAAAAAGTGGCTAGGCTACCCATGGGTAAAAGTTGACCCAGTTTGGGTAGAGGGCCAACAAGGCTGAAATAACCAATGCTTCAACTTGGCTTTAGCCACCTTCTTTTAATCGATGCATTCTTCTTTAGCACCAACCCCATGCATTATTCTAGATTGAGAAAGTCTCTCTGCTTTTAAGAAGTTCAAAAGAGCAGGTGATCCACAAGTCACTCAGCCTTGCATTCTTACATGGGTAAGAACAAATGGCATGGAAAAACCACACTCCCACCCACCCAGCCCTTACTCAATCCACAGACCACCCCACCTTAGAAAGAGGGACTCAGCTACCCAGCTAGATAGATAAAGGAGATATTGGACCAGGGAATGATGTCTTTCGGAATAATGCAGAGTTGCCAGAATGTCTGTAAATGATTATAGAACCATACGGGTAGAAAGGGAGAGGCTGCTCTCTGACCATGTGCTTCCCTAGGTGTAATCGGATCCTGGACAAGAATGGGGAAGCAATGCCATTCAAGACTAAGGACCGAGATGATATGATAGCCAGTGTCATTGAGCCTATGGCCTGTGAGGGACTCCGGACTATCTGCATAGCTTACCGGGATTTTGATGACGAAGAGCCCTCCTGGGACAATGAGAATGAAATTCTCACTGAGCTGACCTGTATCGCAGTGTTGGGCATTGAGGACCCTGTGCGCCTGGAGGTGAGGCTTTGTGTTGGAGAAAGAGCAAGACAACATAACTGACAGTCTCCGAAAGGCTTCTGGGCCCAAGTACAGGCCCAGTGCGTGCTAATGAGAAGCCACAGGAAGTCACGGGAAGTGGATGCTAGTGCTTTGTCTAGTTATGACCCCAGGCAAGTTGCCTAACTGCTTCTCACTTTTAGACCTAGATGTTCCTGTGCCTGCTGCTTCCCACAACTGCTATAGTGTGCAAATCAGCAGAAAGTGGCGTTCCTAGGGTTAATGCTATTCAAGTGCTAAAAAGCAAAGGTTTTATTGGCCTTATTATTTGGTACTTATTATTTGGTCAGGCCTGGCGTGGTGGCACACGCCTGTAATCCCAGCGGCTCCGGAGGCTGAGGCAGGAGGATCTCAAGTTCAAAGCCAGCCTTAGCAACTTAGTGAGGCCCTAAGCAACTTACTGAGACCCTGTCTCAAAATACAAAAAGTGCTGAGGCTTTGACCCAGTAGTTAGGTGTCCCTGGGTTCAATCCTTGTTACCAAAAAGAAAAAAGAGAGAGAGAGAGAATGGTCAGGAGGCAAAATTAACTGGGGCACCAACTTTGTCTTTAGTAGCCTTACTTCAACCAGCACCTTCTTTTCAAATAGCCCCTAGGTGCTGAACTCTATTCTAACACGAGGGGATTGAAAAAGTCTCTGCTTTAGAGAAGTGCAGACAGATGGACTGGTGATTGTCAAGGCCAAGCCTGGCAAGGGTGTCCTGCGTTTGGGAGATGACAAAGAACTGATATGGTTAGAGCCAAAGCCAGGCAGGTCGAGAGTGATCAGAGCTTCTGCTAGGGAGGAAAGTAGTGGCCACATCTCCAAACACTGTCTATGTCCTGTCAGGGAGTCTGGATTGTAGGTGGAAAGCAAGCATTTGGCTTCAGAAGCAAATTTCTCTTTGAACTCATGGGACAGTTGATGAAATACGAATATGACTATTGTGAGTTGGACAGAAATGAGGTGGCAACGAGTGTTTCAAAAATAGCCAACCAAACGTAGCCCATGCCCCATGGCACAGCTTCTTGTTGAAGGGACAGCTGAGTAAGCAGTTTGCCAGGTGTTCCATTCCCTTGTCCACCTTTCCTTGTTCTTTGCTCTTCACAGGTACCGCAAGCTATTGCCAAATGTAAAAGAGCTGGCATTACTGTCAGAATGGTGACGGGTGACAATATCAACACAGCCCGAGCCATCGCCAGCAAATGTGGCATTCTGACACCTGGAGAGGACTTCTTGTGTTTAGAAGGCAAAGAATTCAACAGACTCATTCGCAATGAGAAGGGCGAGGTAGGTCCTGGGTGGGAGGAACCAGGACCTCACTTGACAAGGCAAGGGCTGATGTTGGCATATGGCAACTGGGACACGCGGGAGAAAGTGCATGCTTCTAGACTGAAATCTATTTACAGTCAAAGCAGGCCTTTCTACCAAAGCTGCTCAGATGGTAGTGCGGGGAGTTGTCTTCTCATTGTCTTCATTCACATGTTATCTTTTGAGTCAGTGTCACTGACTTTTCATGTCTTTCCACTTTTTCAGTCACGGGATGATTTTGTACTGATTTTCCCCTCCTCACCCCTCCCACGTCACTGCCCTGTGGTGACTGGTGGCACAGGTTTGTAAGAGAATGTGGTCTGAATGTGGAGCAGACCAGATCTTCCTGGTCTACACAGAGATCAAACCTAAGACCTCAGAAGTACCACTTGAGCCACCTGAGTGGCTAACCCTGAGCTAACCCTGCCCACCTCCTGTCAAGGGTCTAAGAAATAAGGACTGGCTCCTAGGCAGGAAATGGGAGGCAAATAAGACAAGCGGGGCCTGAGTGGTTACCACCAGTGAATCCTCCCTTGGAGACAGAGTTGGTGGTTTCGTCTTCACCCAAAGCCAGGATATGGCTCCCTGATGGGGCTATGGAATTCCAACTCTCCCCGAAGCTCAGATTATGTCGTGAAGTAAGCTCTTCCTGCATAGCTGATCTGAGTGTGACTGATCTGGGTGTATCTGGTGTTGGCAGGTAGAACAAGAAAAGCTAGACAAGATCTGGTCTAAGCTTCGGGTGCTGGCGCGGTCTTCCCCCACTGACAAGCACACGCTGGTGAAAGGTGAGGTTGGCTCCTAAGTAGGTGCCTATGATAGATGAAGACAGGCTGGGGCCAGGACAGGTAAAAGCCAACAGCCAAAGCAACCCACCTGTTCTGAATAGGGAGTCCCGGGAGAACACTTGGGCTAATGCAGAGAACATTCAGTTTAGCAAACATCTGAGCCCTGGGTATGACATGTAATAAAGTTGGGTTTTTAAACATTACATGTCTTGTGTGCCAGTAGTACTGAGCTAGTCATGGCAGGTAAAGCCATTCTTGGTTTGGTTTTTTTTTTTGTTTGTTTGTTTGTTTGTTTGTTTTGGTTTTTGGTTTTGGTACTAGGGATTGAACTCAGGGGCACTTAACCACTGAGCCCCATCCCCATCCCTTTTTTATATTTTATTAGAGACAGGGTCTCACTGAATTGCCTAGTGCCTCGATAAGTTGCTGAGGCTGGCTTTGAACTTGTGATCCTCCTACCTCAGCCTCCTGAGCTGCTGGGATCACAGGTGTGCGCCACTGTGCCCAGCAAGCTATTCTTGTTTTGTCAATAAGGAAGTTGGATGCTGAAAAGACAAGTAACTTACCCCATTGTCCTACTGGTAGGCAGAAGTTGTGTGACACCCAGGCCTCTGCATTCCAATCCATCTAATCCTTTTTTCACTACCTTAGGGCACTAGATGAGGACTAACTTTCCTAGCTCAGAGTGCTACCCATGAAACAATTATGCCCTTCAGGGTTTGCTGCTGTAGAACCTCTAGCATGGGGAAGAGGGAAGGAAAGAAGGGAATAGAAGGAGAAGAGTGACCCATAAAGCACCTTTCATGGGGAACAGTGCTTGCCAAATAACCCCAGATGACCCACGTGTGTTGACTGTGGTATGTGTGTTTTTCCCAGGTATCATTGATAGCACTATTGGGGATCAGCGGCAGGTGGTGGCTGTCACTGGTGATGGCACGAATGATGGACCCGCTCTAAAGAAAGCAGATGTTGGTTTTGCCATGGTAAGTGCAGCAGTGTCCCCCCCACCCCCATTTGCAAGCCACCTCTGCCATCAGGAAGCCAGGACAGGCTTCTGGTTGTCTGCTGCTTCCTGGGCCTTCACATGCCAGTGTGTGCTCTTTCCTCTAACTCCATCTCCCTTATCTGCCTGGCCAGTAATAATATGTGTAAGGGGGTACCCATCAAGTATGAAAACAAGATGACAGGCAAGGAAATCACGAAAAGGAAATCAAGGAAAACAAGACCAACTTAAACTTGACCATGAACACAATGATGTTGTCTAACCAGGTGAATTACAGCAAACTCATGTTCCACAAGAAATGTATACTGTGTGGCAAGTGTTGTTTAGTATTCTGCTTTTCACTTGTAAGTCCAGGGGCATCAGAATCACTTGGAAAGTCCATTTAAAATCACATGTTTAGGGCTGGGACTGTAGCTCAGGGATATAGCACTTGTCTTATCACTACAATCAAATAAAAAAGTTGGACACATATTCCAAAGTTGAACATCTTGGTTCAGTAGGGTCTTGGGTGGGTACTAGAAATGTTTAGAGTTTTGTTTTGGGTTTTGTTGTTGTTGTTGTTTGTTTGTTTGTTTAGCAAGCATACCAGCTGATTCTGATGTTCAGGGAGTTTTTGAATCCCCCAGACTGCAAAATACACCCTCACAGACAAGTAGCTAATGGCTGTGAGCCTCCCATACAAATTGAATTGTTGGTGGGTTTCTTTGTTGATTGGTTGGGTGGGTGAGTGGGTGGGGGTTTTGTTTGTTTGTTGAGACAGAGTTTAAATTGCTCAGGCTGAGAACCTCCCAAGTAGCTGGGATTACAGGCGTGTACCACCACACTGGGCTCTGTTGGTGCTTTTCAAGCAGTGGATGGAAACTCAAATAATCTGTATGTTTATTTTTTATTATTCTTTTAAAAAACAAACTTTTAATTCAAGGAAACTTTAAGAATATGTAAAAGTAGTAAATCCCCAAATACCTATCACTGAACTTCAACAATTACTGACATTTAGCCAGTATTTCACTGACACCTCCCATACCACTGCCACCATCAACTTTCCCCATCTCCAGCTGAATTATGTTGAAGCCAACCCAAGATATGCCTCATTTCATCCATAAAAATTTTAGTACATATCTCTAAATGATAAGTTTCAGTAAAATATATCTTAAAAAATCATAATACTTTATTCTACCACAGAGCTACATCCCTGGGCCTTTTAATTGTATTTTTCTTTTTTTTTTTTTTTTTTTTTTAATTTTGAGACAGGGTTTCACTAAGTTGCCCAGGCTGGCCTCAAACTTGTGATCCTCCTGCCTTAACCTCCAGAGTCTCTGGGATTACAGGCGTGGCCACCGCACCTCACCATTGTGTATATTTCTTATCCTAGATCTGGAATCATCTATTTCTCCAAGGAGTTCTGACTCACTTTAGTAGGTAATGGTATTTAGAGAACACAATCAGAACTCAAGGGTGCTTCTTTCTACTGAGTACATTGTTTCTAGGTCTTATCAGTAGACAAAACTAAGAAATAGGCTTTTATTTCTCATTTTTGTTTTGTGTTTATTTTAAAAATAGAATACTTAGTGAATTTGTACTGATATTTCTCATCCAAATTTAGAATTATAGAATTCTAACTTCCTGTTTTCTAACTTTCTCATTTTATCTAACTTCCCTGATTTAATGTTTATAGCTCTAAAACTAAAAATTTTGATTCATAATGGTATTAACATAATTGTTTTAACATACGTAATAGTTTTAAAACAACAATAATATTAACAATAATACAGTTACTTAAAAAAAGTTAAATATGTTTCTTGTGGTTCTTTTTATCTGTTGGCATAACCTACTAAGAAATTACTATGAAATTTATAAGAAAGTATGGCTTTTATTTGGAAATTTAAAATTAAGTAGTTGAAAGTCATTTGCACCATTTTTATTTTCTTTATTGTTTTTATTTATTTATTTATTTATTTTATTCAAAGTTGTATTTATAATAGTAGTATGCATTACAGTTTATAGTACAGGTATAAAGCATCATTTTACATAGCACTGTTTGTATACACAGTATATTCGTACCTTTCAAGTCTTCAATCATGCATTTAGGATAAGGATATCCATCTTATTCAACCACCTTTTCTTTTTTTTCCCCTCCATCCCCCCTTGCTCCCTTCCTTCCCCTCCCTGCCCTTTGACCTTTCTAATGTTCCTCTAATCCTCCTATGTACCCCTACCCAACACCACTGTGAATCAGCCTCCTTATATCAGAGAAAACATTTGGTATTTGGATTTTTGAGATTGACTGACTTCACTTAGCATTATATTCTCCCAACTTCATCCATTTACCTGCGAATGCCATTATTTTATTCTCTTTTATTGCTGAGTAAAATTCCATTGTGTATATATACCACATTTTTTTTATCTATTTATCTACTGAGGGACATCTAGGTTGGTTCCACAACCTAGCTATTGTAAATTGTGCTGTTAAGGTTTAATGAATGGAACCTTGAAGTGGCTGTGTCACTGTAATATGCTGTTTTTAAGTCCTTTGGGAATAGACCCAGGAGTGGGATGGCTGGGTCATAGGGTGGTTCCATTCCCAGTTTTCCAAGAAATCTTCATACTGCCTTCCATAATGGTTGCACCATTTTGCAGTCCCACCAGCAATGTGTGAGTGTGCCTTTTTCCCCACATCCTCTCCAACATTTATTGTTGTTTGTGTTCTTAATAGCTGCCATTCTGACTGGAGTGAAATGAAATCTTAGAGTAGTTTTGATTTGCATTTCTCTAATTGCCAGCGATGTTGAGCATTTTTTCATGTATTTGTTGATTAACTGTGTATCTTTTTTTTTTTTTTTTTTTTTTTTTTTTTTTTTTTTTTTTTGGTACCAGGGATTGAACTCAGCAGCACTAGACCACTGGGCCACATCCCCAGCCCTTTTTTTGTATTTTATTAGAGACAGGGTCTCACTGAGTTGCTAAGTGCCTCGCCATTGCTGAGGCTGGCTTTGAACTCGCGATCCTCCTGACTCAGCCTCCCAAAGTGCTGGGATTACAGGCGTGCGCCACCGCGCCCGGCTAACTGTGTATCTTCTTCTGAGAAGTGTCTTTTCAATTCCTTAGCCCATTTATTGATTGGGTTATTTGTTTTTTTTTTTTTTTTTGTTTTTTTTTTTTTGAGTTGAGTTTTTAAAGTTCTTTATATATTCTAGAAATTAGCATTTGCACCATTTTTCTTTTGTGCAGTTGTGATGCCAATTGGCTGCTGCTGTTCATTTATATCACATTGCTTTCCATTTTAGACATTACCTTTTTTTAAATTTTTTTAGTTGTAGGTGGACACAGTACCTTTATTTTATTTATTTATTTTTATGTGGGGCTGAGGATCTAACTCAGTGCCTCACACATGCCAAGCATGTGCTTTACTACTGAGCCACAACCCCAGCCCCTAAAGAGTACTTTTTAAATTTAATTTTGTTTTCAATTTATATAAAGTAGTTTCTTTGTTCTAAAGTAAAATATGTGAAGCAAGGTATATTTATATAAGCCTGGCTTCTGTCCCTGTTGCCTTTACCCTGTCAATTGCCTCTTAATCCCTCAGGTAACTTTTTTTCTTATGTTTTTAGTTAATTCTTATTTTGCTTCTTCAGACTGTAATCAAACATACAACATATTTATATCCCATCCCCTTAGATAAGTGACCATACAATATATTCTTTTCTACCTTACTTTTTGCAGTTAACAGTGTAAGTTGGAGATTATCCCATAATTCTAAGGATTAGTCTTAGTACTGATTTATCCTACAGTGCACTCTACCATGTGGAGGTACTAGGGAATGCTGATGGAGAATTGAGTCATTTGGTCTATCTAATGGATATTTATTTGTTGCCATCTAGATAGGAAAATAATACTACCAGATAATGAGAACAAATAGTGTACTGCTACACACACCAAAGTAAAGGATGAGCTCCTGCAGGCTGTGGTAGTGGCAAGATGTGTGATAGCTGTGTGGTCTTGGGGCATTAGGGGTTATCTCAAGGCAGTTAAGGTTTAATGAATGGAACCTTGATGACAGAATTTAAATAGATGGAAAAAGAGGATGTTTCAGGCTTGGAAAAATGGTGAGAGTAGAAGTCTGGACTCAAGAAGTGAATGAGAGACTCAGGGGATTGTGAATGAATCAATAGGTTTTGAGCTGAAAGGTTACGTAAAAGCAGGTTATAAAATGAGGCGGGTGCACTTATTAGGGTCTCAGGTTTCTTAAAGGTGTGGGGGAGACACAGATTTAAATCAGATACTGGCAGTGGCAAAAGAAGTTTTAAGACAGGTGCAGTGGCACATGCCTGTAATCCCAGCAGCTTGGGAGGCTGAGGCAGGAGAATCTCAAGTTCAAAGCCGGCCTCAGCAATTTAGTGAGACCCTGCTTCTAAATTTATTTTTTAAAAGGTGATGGGATGTGGCTCAGTGGTTGAGTGCCCCTGGGTTCATTCCTCAGTACCACAAAAAGAGATGTTTAAGAACTTGGAGGTAAAACAGATAGATAGGACTTGTTCCCTACCTTCTAATTAGCTCCCAAGGAAGGGAGAGTCAGAGGGGAGGGAGGAAGGCTTATCAAAGATGACTGTAATCCCCAGCCTGCATACAGGAGTCAGGTAGTGCCATCAGACACCAGCCCTCTTCTGTACATTGACGGGGAATCATTGTCCCTTTGTTTTCTTGTGTGTCTAGTGTGCCCTCTGGTGTCCATGCCTAGTTCCAAGGCTTCTTGAGGTCAGGAAGTAGATTCTGAGGGCAGAAAGCAGATGAGCCCTGCTCTACCCACTTCCCCACTGTTGCCTTTCCCATCTTGCCTCAGGGTATTGCAGGCACAGATGTAGCAAAGGAGGCATCAGACATCATCCTGACAGATGACAACTTCACCAGCATCGTGAAGGCAGTGATGTGGGGACGAAACGTCTATGACAGCATCTCCAAGTTCCTGCAGTTCCAGCTCACTGTCAATGTGGTGGCTGTGATCGTTGCCTTCACTGGAGCCTGTATCACCCAGGTCGGGGGCACGGGGTGGGCTGAGATGGAAGTAGGGACTGAGGAACATGGGGCAGGAGGTACAGTGTATCTACAGAGAATAAGAACAAGTGATATTGAGGCAGGAATCAGCTCTACTAGGTCCACTGTATCCATCTATGTATGTGGAATGATAATGACCTACCTACCACAATTTAGCTTCTTGAGTCAGCCGCTATGAGATGCATGTATGTGTATTATCTCTGTTCTTCAGAAGCAAGCTTGTAACATAGTATTCTCCCCATTTTACAGCTGAAGAACTTGAAGCTTAAAGAGGTTAAGTAACTGGGGCTAGGGATTCAGCTCAGTTGGTAGAGTGCTTGCCTCGCGTGCACAAGGCCCTGGGTTCAATCCCCAGCACCACAAAGAGAGAAAGAGAGAGAGAAAGAGAGTTTAAGTAACTTTCTCAAGGTGACTCAGCTAATAGGTGGCCAGATTCAAATTTTAGATGGATATCCGAAGCTAGGCCATCTCCAGGGAAAGAGGGAGTGAGCTAGGGTTGGTTTCTGAGGAAAACTAAAAGGACTGGTTCTTCTTCCCACCAGGATTCTCCACTGAAAGCTGTGCAGATGTTGTGGGTTAATCTAATCATGGACACTTTTGCTTCACTGGCCCTGGCCACAGAGCCCCCGACAGATTCTCTATTAAAGCGACGCCCCTATGGCCGAAATAAGCCTCTGATCTCACGTACTATGATGAAGAACATCCTGGGCCATGCGGTCTACCAGCTCACTGTCATCTTTTTGCTGGTCTTTGCTGGTGAGCCACAGGTGGCGGGAGCAGTGGTAGGGGTGCTAGGTGGACATGGGTGCCAAGACTGGCCTGAGGAAAGAAGGTAGCATTGGAGCAGGTGGAACACAGTCTAGGCATAATAGCTTCACCTGCTGTCTCCCGGGTTCTTCTGCTACACAACTCCAGTGCAGAGTCTCTCTACCAGGCTATAGTACAAGAAAGCAAATATCAATGGAACAAACCAAGAGATAAGGTCAGATATTTGAGACCAGGGCTAACACTTAAATTATCTGAGTAATAAAGTATTGATAACTAATGTAATTCAGCATAACTGGTGGCCATACCAACATGCCCAGACTTGGTGTGAACACTCACTGAGATCACAGCTCTCCCCCATTCTTGCTCTCTCTCCACCAGGAGAGAAACTCTTTGACATTGACAGTGGGAGGAAGGCACCTCTACATTCACCACCCAGCCAGCACTATACCATCGTCTTCAACACCTTTGTGCTGATGCAGCTCTTCAATGAAATCAATTCCCGAAAGATCCATGGAGAGAGGAACGTCTTTGGAGGCATCTACCGCAACCTCATCTTCTGCTCTGTAGTCTTGGGCACGTTTGTCATCCAGGTGAGAGTCTATCTGGAGTTGGAGCAGGAGGTCTGGAAAGATGAAGGCCAGAGGCTGGGAGCCAGGAGTCCCTAAGCACCCAGGGAAAGGAGTAGCAGGGACTAAGGCTGTGGGGTGAGCACTTGGGGTTCCCAACTTGCTTCCAGTTGCACCTAGTTCTAGAATTGGAGCCCAGTGTGTCAGGCGCTCCATTTCAAGGCAGCACGTTGACTGCAGATAAAAAAAGACTTGTAGAATTCTTTCATGACCCTTCTAAATATACAGAAATTTTACAAAGTGACCAAGACAAGGGTGTTTCTTCTTTATCCCCTATCCGTGCTCCTGCCAGCACACGTGTGCATGCATGCATAGCGCAGGCCTTCCCTGTCCCTTCCCTTGGTTCTGAAGGGGCTCATGGTGGAAAATGCTGCACAACCCACGGAGGAAGAAAAGTAGTGACTGGCGTGGGTGTAGTTGACATCAGAAGCCTGACTTGGGCTCCACTGTGGGAACAGGAGTCAAGGCATGGCTGTCCTGGTGGAATAAAGATCAGGCCCCTTCTTTCTTGCCTAGTCAGAAGTACATGCAAATATCTGAGGACACAAGGGACTCTGAGCAGGCCGTGCTACAGATCCCCCTGCCTCATCCCTCCTAACCACCCTCAGCTCTGGCCTGGACGCTACATCCCTCTGTAGACCCCAGTACCTCCTGTATCATCCCCACCTTCAATTCCCCCCTCCATTGCCGTGCCTTTTCTTTGTCACCTACTGGCCATAGTCACAGGAGGTCTCTAGCTGTCCCCACTCTGCCAGATCTTATATTAATCTTCATCATAGCAGTCATAGGAAATATTTGTGTCTCCCCAGAAGACCTCTCTGTAAAGACTTTATATCTGTCTCCCCTTCCCCCTGTTTAGATCTCTTTTTTCCTGTTCCCCAGCAAGAAAATCAGGATCTACACCACAGGGATCCCTGGGCAGGGAGGTGACATGGTTTCAGTGGCCAGGGCTAGAGGGTTGTCTACCTGCTAGTCACCTCCCTGATAGTGGGCTGCCTCTTTCTCTGTTCTAGATTTTCATTGTGGAATTTGGGGGTAAGCCCTTCAGCTGCACAAGCCTCAACCTGTCCCAGTGGTTGTGGTGTCTCTTCATCGGGATTGGAGAACTTCTGTGGGGCCAGGTGAGTACAGGCATACACTCCTGTGCATCGCACAGTCTGCAGACTTCCTCTACATAAGGTGGAACAAGCGACTGTGGGGACTCCTGTTCCTTGTCTTTATTTTATCCTCTCTCCTCAAGTGTTCAACTTCATTCCACCTCATAGGATCCTAAGGTGGAAGGATCACTGCCTATCACCTCAGAGCTTCTAGATCTCTTCTCTAACCAGGCCTGGAGGCCAAAAAAGCCCTAGCTTCTCTGAGACAGAAGTGGAACTTTTCCGTGGAATTTTGCTTAAAAAAAAAAAAAAATGAAGGGTCTCAGAAGAGTTTACAAATGTCTCTATTGTATTGGCGCAGCAATCTGTTCATGGCTACTGTACTGACATATCCCAGGGCTCCCCAGCCTCTTCTGCTTCTCACCATGGCTTTATCTACACTGAATGCCTGACTCTCACCTGACATATGTTCAAATTTATAAGATCTCTAGAGAAGCAGGGTAGCATGTGGTTCAGAGCATGGCTACTGGGAATGACTGGGTTTGAATCCCGGCTCCCCTTTTCGCAAGCTTAATCACGTTAGGCAAGTTACAGAAAAGATTTAGAACAATGTCTGATACCTTTATAAGTATTAAAGTGAATGTTAGTATTAATTATAATAATATCAGGCCTGATAAGAATTTTATTCTTCCCTAATACCATCTTCAGCTCTGGCCTGGAATGTACTTCTCTTTATAGATCTTAAGACTCTGCTGATAATCCCTTTATGCCCAACCACCTGGATAATAGAGATTGTGCCCTACCTGGCCCTAAAAATCCAGGTGGTTGTTTCTGACACACCTCCTAGACACCTTCCTGACTGATCTCTATCCCGACTCCTAACCTACCTCCCATCACCCTGCTCAATTTGCCAAAGTTTATTTACCAGAGGGTCCCTAGAGTAGTTTTGCATTTAAGTAAAGCTTGGTTGTTTTACTGACTGTTTGGAACTCCCTCAAGTCTGGCCTTTATGTGACCATGTGGCCTTGATTCCAGATAACAGCCTTTATTCAGTATCATAGCAGCTTCTGCCAGCATCCAAAAGCAGAACTTGAACCTTCTTCCCATTTCAAGCCATTTGGCTCCAATTAGACTGCCCAGACAGTCCCTCTGTCCCATTTGAGCCCTTTTTGCTCCTCATCTGGTTCGTAAAGAACTGACTAATATGCATTGAGCTCACCAAGTGATTTATCTCTTATTGCAAGTCCAATCAACTGAAGTTCATGCCTTCTGATAATACTCATGTGTCTCTCTTTCCTCTTTCTTTCTTTCCTCCACCCACCAAGTATCAGGGATTGAATCCAGGGGCACTCGACCACTAAGCTACATCCTTACCCCCCACCCTTTTTTTTTTTTAACTCAGGTTGTCACTGAGTTGCTGAAGCTGGCATTGAACTTGAACTTGTGATACTCTTGCCTCAACAGCCTGAGTATCTGGGATTATAGGCATAGCCCATTGTGCCCAACCCATGTGTTCCTTCTTTCATATTCTGTCCCACCCACTTCCTTATTCCAACTATCCTTTCACTATTATAACAATGGAGCTACTTTTTATGTGTGACTAGGGAGGGGCTTTTTCCCTGTTAATTCCTTTCTCTACCCCTACACACACACACACACACACACACACACACACACACACAGTGTTTCCATCTTCTCTCCAGATTTATTTCCCGTAGGTCCTGGTCTCTGCCCCTTCTTATGACATTCCATGCATTATAGTTCTATCTTTCTTAAAAGACAGATAGCAAAATAAAAAGGAAGAACCGAGACAGGAAAATGTCTATAACGAAGCAAGTTATAGAATAGGTTACCTGGTTACCAGAATATAAGTTTTGTTTTGTATGTCCATAAATAGAAAACCTTCCTAAGAGCTTGACGGCTGTGGGCACATGGTAAATGCTTGCCTGAACAGATCGGTGCTCCCCCCGCACTGCTCTCCTGGTGAGCAGGGTGACTGAGCAGAGTAACCTACCCAAGGGCCTGACCTGGGTAAGTTGACTGATGGCTCTTCTCCTCCTGATTCTTCTGTCTCCCTTGTGCTGTGCCCGTCCTCAGGTCATCTCTGCAATACCTACCAAATCTCTGAAGTTCCTAAAGGAAGCTGGACACGGTACTGCCAAAGAGGAGATCACCAAGGATGCCGAAGGACTGGATGAGATTGACCATGCAGAGATGGAGCTGCGCCGAGGCCAGATCCTCTGGTTCCGAGGCCTGAACCGTATCCAGACTCAGGTACTCTACTAGTGGGAGAAGAAACCTCCCTATCTTGGGAGGTGTTGGGAGGGCAGCAATTCTTGGTGGCCAGCATTTCTCCCCTTCCTAAGGCTTACTACCAAAGGGCAGCCCTAGCTTCCTAGCTTTAGGACCAAGAGGGGCAGAAGTATCTGCATGGGCTCCTCTGAGAGGAGAGTAGTCCATGGACCCCAACCATGGGACCCTAATAATAGTCCCTTAGCTATAGGTTAGCCGTCAAGCCCACTGCCCCAGGCTCTGTTGCCCAGGCAGGCTTTCTGGGTAAGGTCTCTTGAAGCACTATTCCTGGCTCCAGGGTAGAAAACGTACAGCTGTGCCTGCCCTCCCAGAGGAAGGAGTGGGAGGGCATCCCTGTGCCAGTGCTTAGCAGTCACTTAATGTGACATCCTTGGGCTGCTGTTATGGTAATAGGTGTTCTTGAGAGGGATCTTTGTAAAAGGCTCGCCCTCTTTCATCTTTCCCATTTGAAATTTAAGGCCATGGTGGGGAACCTGATGGTCGCATGTGTATGAACAACATCACATTTCTGTGCCCCAGTATCTTTTGCAGGATTCAGACTTGCTTCTCAAAAAGGAAAAAGCTATTGTTTCTTCAAACCCTTTCCCTTCTTGTAATCTCTGAAATGGGATAGAAGTTGCTCCTGCTGCTCTTAAGTGCCCTGCCTATAGCCCCATAGTAACTTTTTTCCTCCTCTCCATGAATCAGTTGTAATTACCTCCCAGGTGAGTGGGTTGGTTTAGGCATTGTTTGTTATCTTACCCTTCTCCCACCCCAAACATCATTTTTTGTTTTATTCCCCAGATTCCCCATCTCACGAAATTATCAATCCAAAATTTTAAGGGTGCTCACCAGAGTACAGGCCTATTTCTCTTCTGATTGGCTAGAGATCCCCAAAGTGTTTAACTCTCAAAAATTAGCCGGGCGCAGTGGTGCACGCCTGTAATCCCAGCACTTGGGAGGCTGGAGCAGGAAAATAGAGAGTTCAAAGCCAGCCTCAGCAATGGCGAGGCACTTAGCAACTCAGTGAGACCCTGTCTCTAATAAAATACAAAAAAGGGCTGGGGATGTGGCCCAGTGGTCGAGTATCCCTGAGTTCAATCCCTGGTACCAAAAAAAAAAAAAAAAAAATTGGCCTTGCAGATGACTGAGAAAACTCCCCAGCAACCCCATCTCCTTAACACATAGGGAAGATAGGTAAAATGGATATTTTCAACTACATACCTGGTAAGGACTTGTCTTCCATAACCAGACTCAGGTACTCTGCTAGTGGCCTGCCCTCACCATGGGCAAGACAACAGCTGGAAAGCCAGAAGAGAACTAGATAGACCAAGAACCCTGGGGTTCCTTTCCCTTTTCTTGAGTTCCTCCTCTCAGGAAGGGAAATTGCAGTAGGACATGTACAAACTGCCTCAACTGTCCAGCATTCCCACAGCCCCCACGCTGCCCTCCAGGCTGCTGACTCCATCTAGTGCCCATAGAACCTGGCACCTTGGCTCCCGTCTCTGAAAGCACCCCCAGTGCTTTCCTTGGGTCTGCTCTTTTCAAAATAACCTCTTTGCTTTTCTTCCCTTTAGGATCACCTGCCTCCTCTTCTACTATGTGATTTTTTTTTCCTAGCCAGGATTCCCTCATTCCAGTGCCTTCTCACTCCTTACCAGTCTTTCTCCTGGATGCTGAAAGTCATGGGTCTTCCTTCCCCTCCACTGCCTATTTCCGTTCCCTCAGCCACTCTCCTCTCTGTTTGGTCTCACTGCCTACATAGCTTTAGGTTTACTACCTGTTGCTGTTAGATCATGAGGCAGTTGGCCAGAAAGGCATTAAAACCTAAACTTAAGCCCCAAATGCAGCTTGTAAAAGATGCCAGGATAGCCATGCCATTCTGGTGTCACCTGACTCTAAGCCAATGTACATCCTGGATACCTGAAGCCAGCCTCTGGCTCTACTCTTAAGCCTCATCAGAATTCTAACAAAATCCCCCGCCATCTGTTTGTGGAACCTATTGTCATTCTCTTTGTGACCCTTGGGGTGGGAGGACTAGCTGAGCTAT
Source organism: Tamias sibiricus (assembly GCA_025594165.1). Lineage (NCBI taxonomy): Eukaryota > Metazoa > Chordata > Mammalia > Rodentia > Sciuridae > Tamias > Tamias sibiricus. The sequence continues at coordinate 36,784,058 of CM046669.1, forward strand.
TGCTCAGTCCTGGTTGGAATTTCCTCTTTTCCTGGTTCTAGGCGGTTCTTCCCCTCTCCTTTACCCTTTAGTTTGTTAAAATCAGTAGAAAGGGGCTGGGGTTGTGGCTCAGCGGTAGAGCGCTCACCTAGCCGTGCGCGGCCCGGGTTTTATCCTCAGCACCACGTAAAAATAAATGCCTTGTGTACAACTAAAGCAAATAAATATTTAAAAAAAGATCAGTAGAAAACAAAAATTTGAGGAATTTGAAAGCTAGAAATTTTGAAAGATAAAGCTAGAATGCAATTTCAAGGCAAAGTTGGCCCCAGCAACCCTAATAAGCATGGAGGCAGGTGTCTTCACAGCCCACCCTCCATGGAGCTGGATCCCACCCCTCCCAAATGCAAACCTTTTCCTCCTACAGATTTAAGCCCCTGGAATTGGAAACTGTAATGTGAGGAAGGGGTGATGTTTTGTTACAAACTTTTATCTGAATCTAGAATCTAACCCTAAGCATTTTATGGCTTCTAGGGAAGCTTTGCAAGTAAGAACAACCAGCTGGGCTTGGTGGCGTGTACCTATAATCCCAGCAACTGGGAAGTCTTGAGACAGGAGGATCGCAAATTCAAGGCCAACCTGGGCAATTTAGTGAGGCCCTCAGGACCTAATGAGACCCTGTCTCCAAAGGGCTAGAGATGTGGCTCAGTGGCACCCAGTATCAAAAAATCAACAATCAATTCCCTGTACCAAAAAATAAAACAGATATGAACAGCTGTGTGAGTCACAAGACACCTGCTTTCCCATTTTCTGTGGAAAAGAAGTCAGAGTGACCAAATCAGCTCCTTTTCTACACTCTTGGGGGATTGACCCTTGGAATTAGATGTATGGGTGTTTCTAAGGAGATTCCATCGGATCCATGAAGGATAAAGGAATCCTTTTAATTCATTCCTTGTTACTTAGATGTCAGGGATAAGGATGGGAGATTTGATGGAGGCCCCAGATCAAGGCGGTTGTTGGAGAATAAATGACAGTAATTGCCTGTGTCTCTGAGGAAAAGCACATTGAAAATCAAAGACTGCCTGGGTAGGCCTAGAGCTGTAGCTGCTCACCACCACCACCCAGCAGCTCCTCCTGCTGAGCTCTCATCAGCATTTCTGCCAGATGTTTCAGGATCTCCAATGCATTGATTCAGCCTAGTGGCATTCTCTCTAATGGGTCTGGCCAAAGGATGCCTAAACTCTATATTAACCTGAGAAGGAGTATCTTACTTAGGGTGGGCACCCAGAAGAGAATGAGCCAAGCAACTCACAGACCAGTGGCCTTGCCACCATGGCCACCTATGTATGAGCTACTATGCTACCCGTTTTCTTTAAATAATGAATTAATGCTCCTGGAAATTTTGCAAAAAAAAAAAAAAAAAATCAGTAGTTGGTTAATTGGTTTAGAGGTTCCTGAGCGTTGAAATTCAGTAATAGTCATTTTGCCTTCAGTATCTCAAGTTTCATGTCTTATTTTTAAGAGTACAGGCCAAAACTGTGAATTAGCTACTAGACTCTGTCTAGCTGACAGGAGTGGTAGGTTAGGAGAAGAACCTCAGACACCTGTATGTCTAAAATGTCCACCATAGGCTATAGGGGGAAAGAAAACTGGATTGTGGCTGGGTGTGTGAACTCAATGGCAAATAGTTCCTTAAATGAAGTGTGGTATGCAATTAATGTTGTCCCCCCCTTTCCTTGCCATGGCTTTGTGGGTGAGGGAATCTCCTGTTTTCCATCTCCTATTCCCTTATTCCAGCTGGTTCCACCCCCTGTCCCCAGCCCTTCATGACCCCGTGTTCTTCTTTCTGCCCCTCTCTGACTGGAGCAAAGCTGTCTCACTCTCTGATTCTTTGCAGATTGAAGTAATTAACACATTCCAGACGGGAGCCTCTTTTAAGGGAGTCCTAAAGCGGCAGAGCATGGGTCAAGCACTTGATGTAAAACTTCCTAGCTCATCCTATGTAGCAGTTGCACCAATCAAATCTTCCCCCACCACTTCTGTTGCTGCTGCTGTATCATCTCCTCCTATTGGCAGTGAGTGATAGTCTCTTATGATGCATGATTTGCTGGAATGACCACAAAAGAGCACGTGGCATCCACTTTAACCAACCAACCATGGTTATCTTTTCCTTTTGTTTTTTATCTTTTGATCTTTTGATTTAAGGGAAGAAAAGATTTAAAAAAAAAAAAAAAAAAAACCTCTAAAACCAGGCTTATTTATTTATTATTATTATTATTTTAATGTTGGAAAACTGTTAAGCCTTAACTATTTTAAAGACAATACTCCTGTTTTCTGACTGTTTCTCTACATTGCTTTATTCTTTCTTTCCTTGAGTTTGTGTGTTTTGCTTTGCCTCAGGGGTTTTTTTTTGTGTGTGGGGGGGGTTGGTTTGTTGCTTTGATTGGATATGTTGTTGTTGCTCCTCTCCTCTCCTCTCCTCTGCAGCTCCTTTGGATCTAAACTCTACCCCCTTTAAGCTTAGATGTGAGGTTAGGTTGAATGAAAACCTAGGAACCCTCTTTATTTAGAGGAAGGCTTGGTACTAAACATAAAGAAAGGTAGGCAAAGAGCTACTGTGCTTAATTAAGCCAGTATTGAACTTGATCAATAATAATTGTCCTTCTGGCTACCATTGCATTGTTAGCTGGCAATATTAGCATAAAAGTTATAAGTAGATATAAAGAAAGGAAGGTAGTTCAGTTCAAATGCAGAAAGCTGAGCATCTTTGTTATCTTATTTTCCAGGGGATTTAAACTAAACTCAGATTTAAGAATCAATTGATTCCCATATGATTGTGAGTAAGAGAAATATATGAAAAGTTCAAAATGACATTTTTTCTTCACTTACAGAAAATTTTGTAGAAGTTTCTAAACAGCAACCCTTTTTTTGTTTCTTCTTTAGTTTGATTGTTCTGCCAATAGTCAGCCCTCTGTATATTATTTTGCATATAACGTTTTGAGAACCCTTTCTCCCATCAACCTTTTAATTAAAATGTTACTGCTCAGCCTCAGACCTGGGTTCTTGTTGGTAGATTATAGGACTTTAGCTATGCCTTTACCAAATGGGAAGCAGAGAGGAAGCAGCAAGTAATGTAACGGGTGGGGAAGGAGTTAAATATACTGTGGATTTGCCTGAGTGTTGGGTCTGTCCCTTCCTCCCCACTCCAGTCTTAGGACATGGGGAAAAGACAGAGCAGTTGTATTGCCCGAGGTTCACATGACTGTGAGCTGAGCAGACTAATCAGACTTAGATTTGTATTTCCTTTTTAGTCAAGTGTTCTGGGTAAGGTATGGGGGTGGGAAGCCATATTTCATTAGGTCTAACAGCAGATAAGAAAGCACTAAAAAAAACTTACCAATATCCAAGAACCTCTCATTCTATTCCTTCCATGTTCCATGTTTCTTACTTGATTCCTTTTTTTTTTTTTTTCTAGTTTTGCCATCTTTTAACCAGCTTCTGTTCTTGTTTTAATCATCCCTCACTGGTAGGAACAGTTAATGGCAGATGTCCTAGTGATTTGATGGTGCAAGGAGACTAAGTAGAAGCTGGTAGAATGTATGCACCAAGCCCTCAAAGGCTAGGAGATCAGAGGAGAGCCAGGCCACACCTGCTCTTTCTCCAGCTGTGCCTTCTTACCTGAGGTCCCAGAGGTTATAGTCATACATTTTAAAACCCTCTTTCCCATTCCAGATCTCCAAATGATTTTGACTATGTGTCCAACCTTTGTGAGCTAGATCTCTTAAGATTTCTCTCTCTAGGGAGGCCCTAATCCTTCTCTTCCCCTGGTTTCTGAAAAGGGAGGAAGCAGAAACCCCCAGAATTCCAGCTGAAGAAATGGGTCTTCCCCTGACCACTCACTGAGCTCTATAGAGTAATCTTTATACTCGTACCCATTCTAAAGTCCAGCTTAGTTGGGGCTCTTGAGTCATCTGGGACTTGTACTTCAATTAGCCCCAAGAAACTCTGAGAAATTTTCAGAAATGATGTCCAGGGAGGGAAGGGTCATTGGCTGAGTGAAGAATGTGCAGAGCTTCCATCACACCCATTTCACCAGCCCTGCCTTGTCCCCACCCACTGCTCACATACTGAGCACCATGCTCCAGGAAGGGAAGATGCCCGCCGTGAGGTGGATTGGTGGTGATATAGTGTGTAATGGTTTATCAGCTTGTGTTCTCTGAGCCAGGGTTGGCACTGGGGAGCAGTCTGCCACAGCCCTACCACCCTGCTTTCCACTCACTGGGCCAGGTGGCACCCCCTAGCCCTCAGACTCCTCTTCACTTGAGCTTCCCTTACAGGTGGCTGGTTCCCTTTAGACTCCAGAAGTCCTGCAGTCTTGCTGAACGACTGTTCCTTGCTCCCCCCAAAGAAGGAGGTTTCCCTATTTTTTCCCACCTACCCATCCCCAAATCACTTTTATCTCCCTCATTTGTTTACCTATAACAGTGTTATTATTGGTCGCCTCAACAGGTGGGAGGAAAAGCCAGAAAACAGAGCTCTAGACCCTCACTCCAAACTTACTTTTTAAAAATCTATTTTATAGAGGATTTCATATGTAATTGCTTCAATGAAGTATTTAATTGCTTTTCAAAAATATAAGTAGAAAGTTTTTTTTTTTTTTTAAATTCCTGATGTAGAAGATGATGAACTGGTGGTGTAAAGATAGCTGCCCTACTGTAGGACTTGTTAGAAATTTTGAGATCTCAAAAGTAGACCAAAAATGTGGACCGAGTTATCCCACCTACAGAAGCGGGATTGTTTCAGACTGGTCCATTGGCCAGTGAATCTGTACTAGAGCCATAGGAGAAGCACTGAATTTGGGCTCACTTACCCAAGTTGCCTCACTCTGTGTAGCTCACTGTAAACTTCTGAAGCTCAGATGGAACCCCCATTCCCCCGATCTCACTAGATCTGGAGTATAGGCAATGTGACAGGTGTTACCATCAGATGGCCAATAGGTATCATGGAAGGATGAAAAAGTGGCTGCTTGCTCTCTGTTCCGCATGGTAAGTGTGTGCCCAGGTTCCTCGGTTCTCCTTGGCTGAGGTGTTGAGCTGATACAGTGAGTGGCAAGGAGTCCTTTGCCTTCCGAGCTCTGAGCACCCTCAGCCCTGAATGGGTCTGGAAGCTGTGGAGGAGTGAGGCCACGTAGGGAAACCTTTAGCCAGCAGAGACCTGGGGCGAGGCTTCCTTGTGAAGTATTTTTGAAGGTTCTATTCAATGATAGGAAGTACTAGGACAGGGAATCCAACCAGTTTATTTGGCTAATGCATCATAGGCTCTGCTGCCCACAGTCTTGCCTCTTCTCCAGGAATATGTATTTTTGCTTAAACAGCAGAGGAATGAAAAAGGTGCCCTACCCCAACATCTGCCACTTCTTCCTGACCTCCCCATCTTAACTACTTCTCCTGTGTTACTTCCATTTCTTTTCTAAGGCCTTTTGGACAAGGCCACGATTGGCCACCCAAACTTAAAACTGTCCTATAATCCCTTCCTTTCCCCTGGCCTTCCTCTCCATTCTCTCTGGAATCTGACCCCTTCCCCATCCCAATTCTACCAACCTGGATTCTAAGTCACACCTCAGACAAACCTATCATTCAGAAAAGCAGCCACCAAAGGAGCTGGTACCTGTGGAGAAGCAAAAGCTGCTAACAGGGACCAGTTATGGTCAGTTTTTTCCCCATTGAATCTGAATTGCTTGCATTCCTTCCTTTCCATGCTGTAGAACAAAGACTTTGACACAGGGTCATGCATTTTGCTGAAACAGCAGATTATTTCCTTTCCTCCATCCTCTTCATCCCCCTCCCCATCAGAAAAGCCACTTGTCCGTGGCTCGCCTCCTGGGTTAAGTTTCCTCCTGGCCCCATGCTTTTCCCTTCCCCATGTAACATCATGCTCCTCTGTGCGATTTGGAAACAGCTGGAGAAAGCAGCATGATCAGGCACCATTGCTGTGGATCAGAGACGTGGACATGCATTTGAGTAGTGAGGGCCAGGTCTTCTCTCAGTAGGCAGAGGGAAGGCATCTTTTGACCCCTGTATGTTATCTACATCTTCTAGGGGAGGTAATGAAGGATTTCAGGGGAGGGGACGCAGTGGAGGTTGTGGAATGTAAATATGTGCATGTCTTCTGGCTGACAGGCAGATTATTCAGTTGGAGAGCTTTAATTTCCTGCATGCTGCTGAATGAAGATTGGTTTGTCTGCCTGGCTGCACAATACCCATGATTGCTAGTCACCAGTGTATACTATGTGCAGATTGGTGTATGTTGGCTCTTTGAGGGTTTTGAACGGATAACCAAACTTCAGTGTGTAATTCTTCCATTCCACATTCACAAACCGTTTGGCCTCAACACAGAAATCCACATGTGTGAATCATCTTTTAAGTTTGGCTGCTGATTTGTGCCTAGTTTCAACGTCCTTACCCTATAGCCAAAAGAACTAATAATGAATCTTTTTGTTTTCTGTTTCATTTTAAGAGTGGATTGTTTGGGAATGCTAACTTTGCTTTGGATTTTCTACTTTTTTTAATGCAACTTTTGAAACATCATTGTTTGCCGTCACTCACCCCACCCTAGTGCTTGATATTTGAGCCACATGACACTTCTAGTGCCCCATGATCTCTTCCATGTTTGGTTTTGATTGTTGAGTAGTCATGTTTTATAGTTTGGGTTTTGTTTCCTCAAGCCACTCATTTCCTTGTCCTGTGAGCCAGTTCTCACCACCTATCTTCTCATCCTCCTTTCCTTCCCCTGATACAGATAAAAGTGGTCAGAGCGTTCCATAGTTCTATGAGCCTTCAGAAACACGGGAACCAAGAATCCATCCACAACTTCATGACCCACCCTGAATTTGCCATGGATGAGGATTTGCCGCAAACACCATTCCTGAATGAGCAAGAACAAAATAGCCTTGAACATGCTCCTAAGACTGAGACTAGGGTGCTTCTGTTGGAGAGTGAGGTCACTCCGCACGCCAACCAGAACAACAACGCAGTGGAGAGCAGCCAAGTGCAAGTTGTCGCCTCCCACTCGGACAGCCCTCTCCAAAGCCTGGAGACATCAGTTTGAACTTCCATTCTCTGACTCCCATCCCTGCTTTCCCTATCTCCTTTTTCATCCATCTCATCTGTAAGGTGACGATGAGACTGTTCACTGTCATGTCAGCCGCTCCCGAGTGTGTGTGAGAACCCCCACCTGACCACAAAGAAGCAAGAGCACAGACCTGCAAGGATCCCAACTTAAACTTGAGCTGGGGTTTGTAGCAGGACCTAGTCAAGCACCAGGCAGATGATGATAGAATCTACTCCTTGGGTGTATCAGTTGGTCATTTCTAAAGAAGTCACAACAGTCCTCCTGACATCACCCCAGCCCAGGTTCTCCTGTGTTCACACACATGTCACCATCTCCTGACTTCTGGATTTTAATCCAGAGTATCTGCCATTTATAAGCCAAGTTGAGTGTTCAGAGAGAAAGATGATCCACAAATGTGTTGAGGCAGGAGTTGAATGTAAAAAATCAGCTGGAGAATGATTGTTTTTAAAACAATTTTGCCCATTTTGAGTACTTAGACCTAAAGGCCTCTGGCTCTTTCTGCCCTCCCAGTCAAATCTCCCCAAGGTTCTTTTGGTCTTTTGTAACCCTCATCTTCTTTCCTTTCACTTTTTTTTTTTTTTTTTTTTTTTTTTTTTTTTAGGTTGTTGTAATTAAGAGAATGGCAAGGGCATGGATGAGTAGAATCCACGTTGACCATTCCCCCTTCAGGCCCCAATTGAACCCTCGATTTAGTTCTAGAGGCAGGCAGATTTCTTTGCTAAAAGGGTCAAGAGCTGGTAAGAATGTTTCCCTCTCTTTGCCAGGTTAGCTTCTACTTCTGAACTGCCTTCTTATCAAGTATATGTGGTTTTTAAGTGCCAGGAAGGTCAGCCTTGACCGTGAAGCTTGCATGTATGACATATAGTTTTCCCATAGGCCTGAGCTTCCTCCTGTTCCTAAAGTGGTAACAAATGAATGAAGTGGGCATTGGCCTGCCTCCTAAATGGACTTAGATTTTGAGGACCAGAAGCTGACGGGCCTGGGATATAATAGACCATCACAGCAAACAATTATGGGGTCCTCCTTGGGGTGACCACTGCTTTCAAAGCCATCTGACAAGACTCTTCCAGGGAAGGACCCCGTTGTTGGGGAAGCGAGTGTTGAGAGGCCTTGGGAGAGGCCACAGAGCCACTCTGGCAGGATCTGAGAAAACCTCCCTGCAGGCACCCAAGACCTTGAGCTTAGGTACCTGGGGACCAGTTTCCACATTCTCTTCAGTCTCATTCTGCTCTTGCTGTGTCCCACAACTTGTTTAGCCTCAGCCTTCTGCACATATTCCAATTTTGCAAACATATATCCAAAGGGAGAGGCCCCTGCGTATTGTGTTGACTTAAAGGAGCAAAAGACCCACCCCTGCCTCCTCTCCTCCTTTCTCCCAGTGCCCCACTCAAGCCCCTCTCCAGCAGCACGCTCCAGCTGCTGCCCAGGAAAGCCCTGTGCCTTTTTGCCCTGAACACTGCCCAAAGCATCCCCTGCCCACCTGCCTCTCAGGAGTTGGGGACTTTGCTAGGAGACTTTTCAAAGTGTTCCTTAACTGGGACGAGGTGGAGCTGTATTTTCAGTAGCTCCATTTTTAATCCCTACTGTTGTTGACTTAAACTCTTCTGTGCAGGTGGAGCTAATTCACATCCCCAGTTCCCACTCCCCTTAGATAAATGAGCCCCCCCCCCAACACCCTTTAGTGTGAGGGCAGTAAGGAGAGGTCTCCTGAGCCTCTTGGGAACTGCCAAATTTCCATTTGGGAGAGGAAGGTGACCTGAACCTGTCCACTCCAGCCTTTTCTTCTAGACCCCTCCTCCCTCACCCCTTTCACCTGAGCTGTCCAAGGTGGGAAGAGTAGAGAAACAATACCCACTACACATCCCCATTACTACAGAATCCATCCTTGTAGGAAATAGGAAAACAACTTTGATTTGGGTTTCATGAGGGTTATAAGCTTCAGCTATCTTTTCTCTGTCTTAAGTACTCATGGGGGAAAAACAGCTCACCCAAGGTGTTAGGTGTTCACATATATATTTATTAAGTACATTGGAAGATTTAATTCTGTCAAGTCTTTTATTACCTCAGATCATTTTGAAAAGCAAGCCAATAACAAGCTTTGGAGGCCATGTTACCATTCCTGTTCCCAAGAGACTCTCATGGTGCCTGAGGGCTTGTGTCTACTTTTTTAAAGTCAACAGTTTTTTTGTGTGTGTGTTCTAGTTTCCAAAGTAAGAGAGAAAATATAGAAATATTATGCAAAAAAAATATAGTTTTCTTTAGATCAGAAACTGATATTTTTGAGTCAGCCATATGTATTTTGTTTAAAGGATTTAAAATAAAGTGCCGTCATGTAACTCTGTGGAAGGGAGTGCATAACCAGCTGTTCGACATGACAGGTGACTAGTATATTTGTAATTGGTTTAAAAACCAATACACCGTACTTCCTTTCTCCAAACAGCCATCTTTATACTTAAGGGGGGGGGGAATAAAACTTGTTGGGTTCTAAACTTTTTTAATATAAATTTTGTTGATATGGATTTGAGTAAGTTTAAGTGTTTATGTGCATATGTTTTTTATATATAAGTTTTTTCTATTCAGTTTCAGTGATCCAACTGGCAGTGAGCAAATATGGCATAAATTAATAACGCTTTTCCCCAAAATGGTGCTTTGGATTGGAAAAGGGTCTGATGGGGAGAAGGAGAAATGATCATCCTAGATTCCTCTCTTGATAAACCTAGAAAAATGGGTAGTATGGGCTGGGGTTGTGGCTCAGCAGTAGAGCACTCGCCTAGCACGTGCGCGGCCCAGGTTCAATCCTCAGCACCACGTAAAAATAAAGGCATTGTGTACAACTGAAGCAAATAAATAAATATTGAAAGAAAGAAAGAAAGAAAGAAAGGAAGAAAGAAAGAAAGAAAAGCGGGTAGTAATCTGAGGATAGTAAGGAAAACAGCCAGGAAGAAGGGAAGCAGCTGTTGGGAAATGAGCTAGCACTCCACTGCCCTGCCCGCCAGCCCACCCGCAGTGCAGATATATTACCAGGGTTGTTCGGAACTAGCGGCTAGGATCAGGACCCTTCTGTTGGATTTATGTTTCTCCAAGAATAAGCTGGCAGAGTGGCACCAAAGACATTAATCCCTCCTGGTCTGCAAGGACACTGATTTGGGGTATGTATTTTTTTATGGTTCTTTCACTTTGTTCCCCCTGGAGTTTTCCATTAGTGAGTTTTCATGCAAGGATCTGATTTGTGACTCCTTCCTTCCTCTAGAAAGATTTTGTGCAATATATTAGAAGGGAGACAGAGCTCCAAATGGAAAACAAAATGACTGGTTCCAACCCTGGGTGACAGTCTCAGGGCTTGGTCCTTCCCACAGACATCCTCTGTCCTCTGAAATGACTCTTCTATCCCTAAGTTAAGAGAGACCAGCCGAAAGTGGTGGCTCATGCCTGTATTGGGAGCCTGAGGCAGAAGGATCGTGAGTTCAAAGCCAGCCTCAGCAATGGCGAGGCACTTAGCAACTCAGTGAGACCCTGTCTCTAATAAAATACAAAAAAGGGCTGGGGATGTGGCCCAGTGGTGGAGTGCCCCTGAGTTTAATCCCTGGTACCAAAAAAAAAAAAAAGAAAGAAAAGAAAGAAAGAGACCACCTAGAAGTCCCTCTGGGCACTTGTGGATTCTTTGGGATTGAGTTTCTTCTTCCCTTCAGGTTCCAAGGGGAGAGTTTGCACAGACAAATCTGAGTGATTACCTCACTGCCAAAAACCCAGAGGGGCATGGCAAACTCGAATGTGCCAGAAAACCTCTTACTGCATCCCTTCCTTTCTTTCCCACGTCCCTTGCCTTACAATTGAAGCCGCCCATGGTACCATCCCAATATACACACTGCTCACCTTTCATATCTAGGAACTACCCGCTGCATTGGTGGTGGTGGGCGCTTATAGATACCTGCTATTCTTAAGCCATTCTAGCCTCTTCCTCAGAGTAGACCAGACCCCTTTACATTCAGCTCAGTGCCAGAACTTCTGCAGTTAGGCCTGCTGTCCCCTTTCCTCTTGATTAGGGGAGATGGAGGGAGGTGAGCTCCCGTGACTGAATTGGCCTTTGGTCCATGCTTTCTCCCCAGATGTATATATGCCATATATGAATATGCCATATATATGTGCCAACAAATCTATGTTGTTCCTTTAAATCAGCACGCAGATAGGACTTTTGAGTTTCTTCTTTTTTTTCAGTAACTAGTATAACTAGCACTGGTATTTTTGTACAAAAAAAGAAAACAACAAAAGATTGACAATTGTGGTCTGCATGACAAACAAATGTTGATATCAAAGCAATGTGTACCCTAGTGTGTGGCCATAACTTGCAGTTCAGCTTAACAGCGCACCCAACCTGTATTTGCATTTTGATATTATTTAAGCTCTATGTACAATGTTTTGCATGTATTTATATGGTTCTTAGGGGGAAAAAATGCTATAAACTGGCAAATCTGAAATTCAAATATGTTGTTCCACTGAGACGGGAAGAAGAGGAGTTTTAAAAGGGATAAATTTTTGGAATCAATAAAGCTTTTTGCTGATGAGCAGAAACCAATACTGCCATGCACTGAGAATAAAAACCCATGCCCACTTGTAACTGCCATGTTCAATGTGTCTCCATTTTGGGGTCATGCCAACGGGTACTGGTGAAGCACAGACCTATCTTGTTCTGGCCTCTGCCCTCTGAGGGGCTCACTGCCCTGCTTGCTGTTCTCAGGAACTTGTTGCACAAGCTCTGTTCTACCCACTGGAATAAAGGTGGTGAGAGTCTACACAGTGTAAGCGTGAAATCGGAGCTCTAGAAGGGATAAGCAAGAGGCAGTCCTAGGGCTGTGGATATAGCTCCGGTAGTAGAGTGCTTGCCTCGCATGCATAAGGCCCTGGGTTCCAATCCCCAGCACCACCAAAAAAAAAAAAAAAAAAAAAAAGCAGTCCTGGCAGACCTCTCTTTTCCTTCTCCTCTTTTTTAATGAAATACTTTGGGGCATTTCCCTTATATTGGCTGCTTTTCCCTCTGAGGTTCTCCACCACCCACCTCTTCTCCATAAGTGTTTTGTTATCAGACCCCAGTTTCAGGTCAAAACAGCTTCCTGGCAGGTCATTTACATTCTGAGTTTTCATATCTCCGATAACTCCTTCCTGCAGCTCTCATCCAGGTGCACAACCAAGTTCCCTGCTCTCTTTTAAAACACCACAGGTTTTTTAAAAAAAGGATCTTGTCTGCTCCCCAAGTTCCTTTATGGAAAGCATGAGCTGAAAAACAGCTCAAACTCCCCTGGAGGTTTTCACAGGCTGATTCTGAAGGAGGAGCCAGCCTTTGTTGGAAAAGACACCTTTAGCCCTGCATCTTCTCCCCACTTTTCTTGCCATAGGCAGGAACCTACACCCACTTAGTTTCTTAAAAATAGAGGCTCAGAGGGCTGGAGGCAGAGTGCTTGCCTAGCATGTTCAAGGTCCCGAGTTCAATCCCCAAACCACCAAAAAAAAAAAAAAAAAAAAAAAAAAAGGATTTAATTAGTTACTATAAAATAAATTTAGCCAGGTTTAGCAGCACAGGCCTGTAGTATCCCAGCTACTCGGGAGGCTGAGGCAGTAAGATCACGTGTTCAAGGCCAGCCTGGGTAACTTGGTGAAACCCTGTCTCAAAATAAAAAGGGCAGGGGATGGAATTATAAAAGAGTCACAACACCTGAAGTCTTTCCTTATGTTAACTTCCTTTCAAAATACTCTTGCTAGAAAGGATACCACACATACGCGCCTGCGCCTGTAGAGACCTTTCTAAAGCTTGGCCTTATATTTCCCTTCTTGAGCTCCCATCTTGTCTTTCTTGAGCCTTAGATTTGTGCCCCTCTTCTGTGCCAAATAGAGAACCTTAAAAAATCCAGCCTCCTGTAGCCAGGCACGGTGGCGCACACCTGTAATCCCAGCACTTGGGAAGTTGAGACAGGTGGATCCCAAGTTCAAAGCCAGCCTCAGCAATGGCGAGGCACTTAACAACTCAGTGAGACCCTGTCTCTAATAAAATACAAAAAAGGGCTGAGGATGTGGCCCAGTGGTCAAGTGCCCCTGAGTTCAATCTCCGGTACCAAAAAAAAAAAAAAAAAAAAAAAATCCAACCTCTTATCCCCAATCTATGGTAAGGAATGGTGAAGAATGAACCTCAACAGTGTCATTCTGGCAGAGACCCTGTATCCTAAGACACTGGCTCAATGGGGTATAAAGGCCAGCTCAGCTCCTTGGGTCAGGTGACTATGGAAGAGAGCATGCTCTTCTCTTCTTTTTCCCTGCCGCCAGTTCTAGAAAATAATTGCTTTGCCATCCATCTTAGTAATGGTTTGAGAGCTCTCCTTTCTCTATGACCACATACTCTCCCTGTGGTCACTGATTGGTTTGCAGTTCTCTGCCAGCCGTGCTTGGTTCCCTCCGAAGCATACATGTGACCAGACGACTCCCTGGCTTACTCTGTGGCAGATCCAAAGAAGATAACTCAGTGGGTATCAGGGAGGTGGTTTCCAGCCTCGGACCTGGATCTATTAGGGCATGGCCTTCTTGTCACTGACAGGATAACAATGGCGTGTCCTTCACCAGCAAATAATTTTGGAATCTGTCATAAATAAAACATGTAAACATGTTTCTCTGTGTGGCATCATGGACCTTGTTGTAGGACAGACTCCAACACAGGATCAGCATGCAGTGTTTTTTTATTATATTTCTCTCAGCCTTTTTATACATCTTCCAGACAAAGAGGGCAATTAGCCATCAGCAAACATTAATAGACAATGAAGGCAAATAGCCAGTAGCAATGACGAGCACAAATTTGCGAATCCGCAATCAGCCAGATAAACTTTCCCTAAAGAATATCTTAAACTAGTTAGGGCTAGAACACTTTGAGCTCCTCTTCTTTTCAATATAGAAGAAAACAAGAAAGAAACACCCTCGTTTGCAAGCAATGTTTCTTTACTATCTATTCTATATCTCTTGGCAAGGCGTTCCGTTTGCAGACACGCCCACCAAGGGCAACAAAGCCTCGTTTGCAAGAACTGTTGTTGCCAAACTTTCTGATTAGCCTCTTGGCATAACATACCGTTTGCAGTATGTTCACCAAGGGGGTGATAAGTGCCTCGTTTGCGAGAACACCTTCACCCATTACTTTTGATAAACTACTTGTTTCTTCTCTATCTGTTCTACACCTCTCAGCAGAACGTTCCGTTTGCAGACACGCCCACCGAGGACAACAAGGCCTCGTTTGCAAGGAATCTTGTTGTTCTTCTTTTGATTCTCTACATCTCCCCCTTTCTGTTTTCGTAAGATGCCAAGGCTGAAGCGATAAGAGCAGTTTTTTTGTCGTGGTTCAATTGCTGTTGTTTCTTATAGCGCTGGAAGACTATATACAAAACAAAGCATACAAGAGAAATTAATATAATATTACCCAAGGAAGTGAATAACATAGTAGAGTTATAACCCAATGGATTAAGATTAGCAATACTGGTGGTAAGTCCTTGAATAATGTCAGATCCTGTTATATCAGGCAACTTTTTACTAAAAGTGTCCATAATAGTTTTTTCTAATTCCATGATTTCCACAGTTAAATTTTGGTGTCCAGTCAAATGTTTCCGAACTTTGTCCCAAGATTCACTAATATTATAAGGCACAGGAGTTATGCAAAAATGAGAAGAATTCCAGTCACATTTCAAAACGCTGCGCGTGGCCAAAAGTGTTATTTGATCTCCAAGCCAGGATACCGTATGTTGCAGGTTAAGCACATCTGTAGCAAGCTGAGTGTCAGGTCCTTTTGCTGTTGCCATAGTGAGGGTTCTCTGGGTTGATAATTCCTGAAACTGTCTGATGAAGGGATTTCTCATCCTGCAACTTAAGAAATCTTGAAGGAATCCAAAAAGGTGCTCCACCTGTAGAAATAAGAGCAAATCTCCTCCCTATTTTATGTAACAATTTAGACATTTATTTGTTGTTTTTATTCTTATACCAAATAAGTATCTTGAACTGTTAAAATAATGTAGACCAAACATTCAAAAAAATTTAAAGTTAATAAAGTTCTATGAAGAATGTTTTGAAGTGTATAGGCTATCTGTATATCCCCCCTTTTTATTTTTTGAATATATTCATGAAGGGTATGGTTAGCCCTTTTAATAATAGCTTGACTTTGACTATTATAGGGAATAGCAAAAGTATGTGTTACATTAAAATGTTGTAAAAAATTAAATAACTTTTGAGAGGTAAAAGCAGGAGCATAGTTAGTTTAAATTTTAGTTGGTAGGCCCATAATAGCAAAATATATAATAACAAATAGAATTTAAAAAAAAAAAATTGATTTGACTTTAAAGATTTGATCTTAAGCATTTAGCAGATTAGTTTCATTAGTCTTAAATTAAGATCATTGGGTTTAAGTTTATAATTATATAGTTATTTTATTATTATTATTATTATTATTAATTTATTTTGGATCATATAGTTTGTATATATATATGTATACATATATATATATTTTAAATTGTATATAAGTGTAAATAGTAATATAAAACTTTATATCTTATTGATATTAGGTCCATTTATAGAACATATTTTAAATGATATAAATAAATCTTTAATATTATCTTTATAAGTTTTAAATTATTATATAACCCTAGTTTGGAGAACATCAGTTTGATATAATGTTCTTTTAAAGCTTTTATTTTAAGGTTTCTATACTTGAAAGATATGAACACATACAATATACAAAGAAGGGTATTATTTCATTATAATTATATTGGTGTTTTTATATTAATTAAGTTTAGTTCTTAAAGAATTTACATTATAATATTTTAAAATAGTAGTTATTGTTTAATTATAGTTGTATAATTTTTAATTTTTTTTTCTTATGTGTTAATTTCTTTTATTTCTTCATCTTTTGAAATAATTTTATTGTATTCTTAATTGGAATAGTGTTTGCCTTGGCAATAACGTTGGCAAACTTCAGTTGGTGATTTTCTGTTTTTCTTGGGAATAGATAAATTCTCTTTTAGCTTATGGTAATCTTTTTGAAAGTGCCCAGCTTTTCTACAATTGTAACAAATTTCTGTCTTATCAGGTTTCAAGGTTTCAGCTATAGCAGCAACAAAAATTGAGGCTTGATGTTTAAGGCCATTTACTCTAGTATAAGCTCTAATATATTTTCTTAAAGAAGCATTTTGCTTTTTTAATTTCATCTGTTTTTTTTTAAAAATATTCATCATTTCTTTTACTTCTAAATCATTATCAGATTTGCTAATATCATTCTCATATTCTGATTTTTGAGGATGTATTCCCATCAGACTCAGGGGGGTTCATCTACAGAGTCATGAACCCCTTCCTTAGTTTCGACTTTTTCACCAGATATTTTGTCTTCTCCTTTTATATGGCTCTGTGTCTCCTTATCACTGTTAGTTTCTAACAACTGTAAAGCTTGAGTAATAGCACTGCAAAGCATCCATTCTTTCACAGATATAACATTACCAGATTGATGTTGCTTCCGCAATTCTTTTAGGACAAGTTTCCATTCCCTTAAGTTTAATTGTACTTTAGTTTGATACTGAAACCAATAACAATGACTCTCAATTGTCTGAAATAATTTTTTTAATCTTTTTTGAGAGGTCTTTACCTCTATTGAATATAATAACCCTTGTAGTAACTCTATATATTGAGTTTTCAATGATTGGGAATTTCCCATTATAATGCCAAAAGGTCCCCCGTCCTTGGGGCGTTAACCCTTTTGGTGCAGAAACTGCATGAATTGGAATTCCTTAAGATAATGCCGAAAGTTCCCCTTCCTTGGGGCGTTAACCCTTTCGGTGCAGAGACTGCATGAATTGGAATTCCTTAAGATAATGCCGAAAGTTCCCCGTCCTTGGGGCGTTAACCCTTTCGGTGCAGAGACTGCATGAATTGGAATTCCTTAAGATAATGCCGAAAGTCCCCCGTCCTTGGGGCGTTAACCCTTTTGGTGCAGAGACTGCATGAATTGGAATTCCTTAAGATAATGCCGAAAGTCCCCCGTCCTTGGGGCGTTAACCCTTTTGGTGCAGAGACTGCATGAATTGGAATTCCTTAAGATAATGCCGAAAGACCCCCGTCCTTGGGGCGTTAACCCTTTCGGTGCAGAGACTGCATGAATTGGAATTCCTTAAGATAATGCCGAAAGACCCCCGTCCTTGGGGCGTTAACCCTTTCGGTGCAGAAACTGCATGAATTGGAATTCCTTAAGATAATGCCGAAAGTTCCCCGTCCTTGGGGCGTTAACCCTTTCGGTGCAGAGACTGCATGAATTGGAATTCCTTAAGATAATGCCGAAAGACCCCCGTCCTTGGGGCGTTAACCCTTTCGGTGCAGAGACTGCATGAATTGGAATTCCTTAAGATAATGCCGAAAGTCCCCCGTCCTTGGGGCGATAACCCTTTCGGTGCAGAGACTGCATGAATTGGAATTCCTTAAAATAATTTTAGAATTTTTAATAATTATCCCGAAAGTCCCCCATCCTAATTTATAACCCGGGGGCTTACCCTTTCGGTGCCGATCCTGCCGACTACGCCAGATGTTGTAGGACAGACTCCAACACTGGATCAGCATGCAGTGTTTTTTTATTAATTTCTCTCAGCTTTTTATACATCAGAGACCACAAAGCCATTTGTGAAGAGTAGCCAGTGGATTTTGCGAATCCGCTTTCCCTAAAGTTCTGTAGCTCCTGATGCACAGTTTGCAGCAATGTTTCTTTACTACAAATCAAGGCAAGGCGTTCTTTGCAGACACGCCCACCAAGGGCAACAAAGCCTCGTTTGCAAGAACTTCTCTAAAACTTTCTTTTCTTGGCAAGTAATACCCAAGGGGGTGATAAGTCCTCGTAGCCAGCACTGTGTCACTATCCTTAGTTCTAAGTCACAAACGTGTTTGCAGGCCTGGGGTTTGTGGATCTCTAGCGAACACAAGAGGTAATAACCTGCTAGATTCACAGAAAGCCTTTGTGAAGAGTAGTGGATTCCGCGTTCTGTATCCTGATGCACAGGCAGCCACAAACAAGTCTTTACTGCCTCCCTAGCCAGCACTGTGTCACTATCCTTAGGTCACAAAAGTGGGGCTGGGGTTGTGGCAATCACTCACAGCACCGCGGCCCGGGTTCACCTCAGTAAACATAAATGCATTGCATTGTGTACAACTAAAGTAAATAAATAAATATTTAAAAAAAAAAAGAAGAAGTCACAAAAGTGGAAGGGAAGGACCTCCCACTGCCATCTCCTAAGAGGAGAGTGCCAAATCAGAATACCATTTCATTACTTATAGTAAGAAATTCAAAGGCCCACATATTTGAAAAGTCATATGACAACCAGAAATCTAACTTCTGCTCATGAAGTCTAAGCAAGGCAAATACTTGAGCTGTCTGAATGGCTGGTGCCGCCATACTTACAGGGGCAGGGTGTATCCATCTCTACTCCAGAAGAGTGTTCAAGCTCAGGTGCCACTTGGTAATTTGACACGGGTCTCTCTTCAAGTTGCTTAAAGCCTCACTAAGAGGCTTTAGAGGCCATATAAGCCATCTCCTTTTAACATACTTTTTTCTAACACAGCACAGTTGTTTAGGTTAAGCTCTAAGGTGTGTGTGTGTGTGTGTGTGTGTGTGTGTGTGTGTTTTTAACTGGGGGATTGAACATAGGGGCACAGTACTTCTGAGCTACATCTCCAGCCCTTTTTACTTTTTATTTTCAGACAAGAGTCTCACTAAATTGCCCAGACTGACCAACTAGCTGGGATTATAGACATGTGCCATCCTACCTGGGTAGGTTAAGATTTCTTGCTGTGCTAGACATAAGAGTAATACATTGGAAGACTGATTAGTGTTTTCAAACTCCAGATCTTCATGTCTTAGGCTATTTGAGTTTTGTGTTTGTTGCAGTGCTGGGGATAGAACACGGGCCTCACACACGCTAGGCAAGTGCTCTACCACTGAGCTACATCCCTAGCCCATTAGGGCTATTTAAAGTTAGTATAGCCAGACACAGTGACACACACCAGCAATCCCAGCAGCTCAGGAGGCTGAGCCAGGAAGATCCTGAGTTCAAAGCCAGCCTCAGCAAAAGCAAGGGGCTAAGCAACTCAGTGAGACCCTGTCTCTAAATAAAATACAAAATTGGCCTGGGGATATAGCTCAGTGGTCGAGTGAGTGCCCCTGAGTCAATCCTCAGTACCCACTCCCCCCCCCAAAAAAAAGCTTAAAGTTAGTATATATGAAAACATATTTGAAAGAGGAAGTAAGGCTGGGGAGGGAAGATCTGAGAAACTATCAGTTGCCTTTAGTCATGCCTGAGAAGCAATGCATCAGTGGTCATCCAAAACCTTTCATTTGAGGCAGGAATCCTGCATCTTTCCTGTCAAACCTTTGAACTGAGGTGCTACTGACCAGGTAGGAAAGGGTTTGGCTATATTTCTATTCACCCTTTGGTAAAGGAAGTGAAATAATAAAATCAGAGAGATGGAATAAGCTTCTGATGGTTGGCAGAGAGCAAAGCAGGAGCAAACACCCTGATCTCAGCCTGCCCCTTTTCTGGCACGATATTCTACCTCTATAAGACCTATGTGAATGATTTTCAAATTACACTGTGAAGATAAGAAAAAGGCTCCTTAGAGACAATCCAGGGCCTAGAGGTGTTTAACAAAAACAGCACTTCCTGGAAAATATTCTTGGCTGGGCACAGTGGAACACACCTATAATCCCAGCGGCTCTGGAGTCTGAGGCAGGCAGGAGGACTGAAAGTTCAAAGCCAGCTGCAGCAATTTAGCGAAGCTTTAAGAAACTTGGAGAGAGATCCTGTGTCAATTTTTTAAAAATTTTTTAAAAGGGCTGGGTATGTGGTTAAGCATCCCTGGGTTTGATACTGAATTATAGTGGCAAGGGAGGGGGGATGAGAGGAATGAAGGAATGTTAAATAGAAAAAAAGGGGGGTGGGGAAGCCAGGCGCGGTGGCACATGGTTGTAAGTAATCCCAGCACTTAGGAGGCTGAGGCAGGAGGATCACGAGTTCAAAGCCAGCCTCAGCAATGGTGAGGCACTTAGCAACTCAGTGAGACCCTGTCTCTAATAAAATATTTTAAAAAGGGCTGGGGATGTGGCCCAGTGGTCAAGTGCCCCTGAGTTCAATCTCTGGTACCAAAAAAAAAAAAAAAAAAAAAAAAGTGTATTGGGAAGGGGCAAGGGGATAGAAACAATGGCAGAAGGAGTTTCACATCAATATACTAAGTGCATGTATAAAAACTTAAATGGTATGAAAATACTTTGAAGCCAGGCACGGTGGCGCATGCCTGTAATCCCAGCACTTGGGAGGCTGAGGCAGGAGGATCGCACGAGTTCAAAGCCAGCCTCAGCAATGGCGAGGAACTTAGCAACTCAGTGAGACCCTGTCTCTAATAAAATACAAAAAAGGGCTGGGGATGTGGCTCAGTGGTCAAGAGCCCCTGAGTCCAATCCCCAGTACCAAAAAAAAAAAAAAAAAAAAAAAATGAAAAAAGAAAATACTTTATGTAAAACCAATGACTTGGAAAACTGTGCTCTTCATATGTAATATGAAAGGAATTGCACTCTAAAAGCATGTATAACAAATAAAATAAAATAAATAAATAAATAAAAATTGTGCTCATTATATGTAACATGAAATGAGTTGCACTCTGCATATATGTATAACAAATTACAATAAAAAATAAAAATATATGAATTAATTAATTGATTAATTTTTAAAAATCCCTGGGTTCAATTCTTGGTACCAAATAAATAAATAAATAAATCTGGTTTGGAACTTGTTGGAATGGTTAGGAAATCCCAAAATTTTGCCATTCCATTGGCAAAATTAGAGAGGAGAAACAAGATGTGTCATGTGGAGTAAGGTGGGAAGAGCCTGGCCTGGCACAATCCTGACTCCTACTAGTTTGCTATGGGACCTCAGGGTCCTTCCAACTCCAACACTTTCTGTTCTTGCTCTGGCGTCTAGTTGTGGTTAATAGCACTGGGGAATGTCTAAATGGAATTTCTCTTTCATTGCTTTATCTCCCTGGGAATGTAGCATAACTGAGTGCATATTGAACCCGGCTGCATGCAGGGACGTGTGTGGGCAGACTTCACTTCAGGCTGAGCCCCTGATATTTGCAACAAAGACAAATCGCTCCATAATTTACAGAGCAAGAAATATGCTTCTTTCCTTTTCTCCATCTAATCCAGCACTAAACCAGCTTGCACTCACCTAGATCTGAGATCCCTCTTGGTCATTTTTACACTCTGGTCTCCTTCCTCCCCCATAGATATTATTAGTCTGCTCATTGAGTTAACAAGTACAATATTCACTGCGCCAGACACTGTTGAATGTACTGAGGATAAACAAAGCAAAGTCCCTGACCTCTTTCAATTTAGTCTCATGAAGAAGAGATAAAAACCCGTAAATATAGAACATGTCAAGTGTTGATAAGGACCAGGGATAAAAATAAGGTAGGTTAAGGGGAGTGGGGAGCACAAGGCATGAGAATAAAGAAGTCAGGGAAAATCTCGCTGAGAAAGAGACGTTTGTGAAGACATTTGGAGGAGGTAAGAGTGAGGCACAGGGCATGGTAGGTACAAAGGCCCTGAGACAAGAGAACTTGATTGGTTTGAGAACAAGCAAGGAAGCCAGGAGGTAAACTAAAAAAGATAAATTCTGAACCTGTGGGCCATTGTAAGTTTGGCTTTCATAAAACAAACTCACTAAAGCATCTTAACCAAGGACTGCAATGACCTAGCTTACAGTTCTACAGGGTACAGGGTCATGCTGCTAGTCATATGGCTGCAATCTGGAGAAAATGGAAAGACCATGGCAGCATCAGCTTTAGTAAGGCTGGGAAGAGAAGGGGAAGTAGGCCCAAGCCTCGTGTGTGTGTGTGTGTGTGTGTGTGTGTGTGTGTGTGTGTGTGTGTGTGTTGCTGGGGATTGAACCCAGGGCCTCATGTGTGCGAGGCAAGCACTCTACCAACTGAACTATAGCCCTGACACCTACAAGCCCCTTTTTGCTCAAAGGAGCCAAAGGAAATGCTGATTCAAAAAAAGAAAACAAAAATGAAATGAAAATATGTTGCTTGCCGCACTAGCCTGTTTGGGGCACTCTGGTCAATGGGACAATACTGTAGTTAGTGAGTGAGGTATTTTACTCAAACCTTAAGGACAAGAAGAAAACCACCTAGGCCCGTACCTTCCCTCCCTGGGCTTCTTCCCCCCTGGCACGTGTGTCTGCTGTCTGGTCCCCAGGCAGGCCCTCTGCCCTCCTCGCCTCCACGGAGACTCACTGTGGCTGCCACCTGCTTCCTGGTGTAACTGTCCACCCTGCTCCCTCCTGCCAGGGCCTGGGGCCAGCAAGCCTCTGCTCCTGTTCTGGGGGGAGGGGTGGGCTGCCAGTTCGCTCACAGCTCTGAGACAAGGGAAGAAGGGGCAGTCTTGGGACTGGTGGCAAACATTTGCTCTCTGGACGCACCTCACAGCCATTACTGCTCTGTGGCACTCTGGCCGGTGGGACTCAAGGGACATTGGGGAAGCTGTCAAACAGAGAACCCCAGAGGACTAGGGAGGCAGAGGCAGCCCTGCCGTTGGCTTAAGGAAAGAGTTTTCTTATCTGTTAGCAATACCAACCCACCCCCTCCACCGGAGCTAAGGCTAAGAGGGGGAACGAAAATTCCCCTAGTCTGGTCACATTCCTGACTTCCAAATACTCAAGAGGCTCTGGGGGAGGCGGAGCTGGGGGTAGGGGCCGGATGCAGGGAGCAGAGAAGTGAAAGTGAAGTTCTTTCTTTACCCTGCTCTCTCTTCAGATCTTTAACTTAAAAGGAAGGAATTTGCTGCCTTTGTTCTCTGTTTCAGACTTGTCTGGACTGGAGAGGCCTCAGGGACACGGGAAAAGAAGTGGAGGGCAAGGTGGGGTTGCCTCCATTCAGGGCTCTCAGTCATCCTATCTGGGTGTCCCAGCACCCAAACTTTCAAAAATAAAGCCTATTGGGTTGTCTTTCACACACGGCCACTTGGGCCTTTTTTTTTTTTTTTTTTTTTTTTTTTTTTTTGTCCAGAAGTACAACATCTGCTATTAACACTTCTGTAGGGCAAAGGAGACCAAACACAGGCTCACTGTGAAGGCAAGGGTAGCCTTTTTCCTCTGGATGATGAGTTCATCATCATCACTCTGATGATGAAACCAGGGAAAAGACTGACCACGGATTTTGTCCTTAATATCTCACTCCATTGCATATTCAGGTCACAAATTTACAGCAGCAAGAAGTGCCCAAGAGAACTTCTCAGAGGACCCAGCTGACTCTTCCAGTCAGTCACTGTGCTAGGTTCCAGAGAGGCAAAACTGAAACTCAGTCCCTGTCCTCAAGGCTTCAAAGGCTACTTAGGGAGACAGACATGGGAGCCAGGAATCTCGACAAGCAATACTGTCCCAAAACCGAACGCACAGTACTGGCCTACGGGCCACATTTTTCTCTTAATAATTTTTAAACAGAAGTGATGTTTGATCTTTGTAATCATTCAAGCAGTAAAAGTCTGAAGAAGAAAGTAATGAAACACCTCAAGACCTAAACCCAAAAATGACAGGAGTAAAGTTTCAAAGTGCAATTTTATTGGACTTTTACAAGAGAAAAAGAAACTGCTGATAAAATAAAGGAACTTGTGTGGGGTGGAGGATAAAGAAGAAAAGAATAGAAGTAAAATCAGAAGAGTAAACAAAGGGGAAAAAGGGAAGGGAGGAGGTGTGGAATAGGGAAAGTCAGTGAAATTAATATGACCTAACTTTCTTATGTTCATATATGAATATACCACAGTGAATCTCACCATCATGTACATCACAAAACTCAAATTTTTAAAAAAACAATTTTTATATTTATGTACATACGTATATTTGTAGACACAAACTGAGAGTTAAGGATACACTTTAAAAACTTTTATTTAAATAAACTATGTTGTTTATGATTATTAGGTAGTCAGATATGTTTTACTAAATGGATTTTCACTTTCTTGTCATTTTTTTCATTAAACTTAAAATTTCTTAATTAAAAAAAAAAAATTATTTCCTGGGACAGTGAGGCAGACTTTTCAGTCTTAGAACTACAAGAAGAAGTTTCAACAGCATAATGTTAATGAGAATATTTCTGGGCCAACCCTCTTCTGCTTAAATTTCCTTGATTTTGTCATTATTTTTTTAAAAAAATATTTATTTATTTACTTTAGTTGTACACAATGCAATGCATTTATGTGGTGCTGAGGATCGAACCCGGGCCGCGCACATGCGAGGTGAGCGCTCTGCCGCTGAGCCACAACCCCAGCCCTTGTCATTATTTTCCAAACCTAGTTCTCTAGATTTCTTGGATTCAGTAGGCTAGTTATAAATTCCCCCTTTTAAAGAAAATGCCCAAATTAAGTTCTATTGTTTGCAACAAGACTGTTGAATACCCTGGGCACAGCAGTGCATGCCTATAATCCCAACAGCTCAGGAGGCTAAGGCAGGAGGATTGCAAGTTCAAAGCCAGCCTCAGCAATTTAACAAGGCCCTAAGCAACTCAGTGAGACCCTTTCTCTAAATAAAACACAAAAAAGAACTGGGGATGTGGCTCAGTGGTTAAGCATCCCTGGGTTCAATCACTGGTACCAAAAAAAAGGGAAAGATTGTTGAATAGTACAACATACACAATATATACCACAAAGTCTTGTAGATGTACATCAAGGATTTTCCTTTCCTCCTTCCTTTCTTTCTTAGCTACATTATAAGGCCTTTAAAGACTTATTTCTCTTCCCTGGATTCTAATCCCCAGCACCACAAAAAAAAAAAAAAAAAAAAAAAAAAAAAAAAAAAAAAAAGAGAGAGAGAGAGAGATTTATTTCTCTTTATTAACACCCTCCAAAAGGCTACTTAGTATGCTACCTTGTACAAACAAGGCAATCAATGCCTCTTGTCTGAACTACACAATTAGTAAAATGGGATTCGTTGCTCATTTCTCAAAGTTTCTACACCTTACAAAAATACAAAAAAAGACCTAGCAAGCAAATTGAAAACAGAATTTGTGATATAATTCTGGGCAACTTCTTTGGTTACAATCATTTATATGCTTAGATAGTAGAAAAAATCACATATGTTTATTTTTACCTGATAAACAGCTTGCAAATTCCTTAATGGAGAAAAAATAAATAAATAAAAAAGGAATTTGTGCAAAGGCCCAGAGGACCAAGGGACAATGAGCCAGGTCTGCATTGAATGCAGGGCGCTGGCCGGCCACATAGCTAAACCCAGTGCCTGTTGCCTGCAGTGGGAGATGTCCCAGAAATATGTGTTTAAAGGAGAAAGCAACACGTGGAAGGTAGGCAGGAGAAGCATCAAGGAGGGAGCCAGGAAGGGATGCCAATGGGAGCAGTTCATTAAGCATATAAGTATGAGCTAATGAGACCGATGTCATAATAATAATACGATAGCCCCCATTTAAGAAGCACTCATATATGCCAAGTCTTAAGCCAAGCATTCTTCATCATTGGTCCAATTAATTTTCACAATAGCATTACATAAGAATTATTATTACTGTCATTTTATATCCAAGAAAAAGCCTAGAAAGAGTAGATGACCTGCCAAGATTCATCAGTTGGTGATTGACAATCTGAATCCAGGTTGATGCTGTTCATGCTTCTGTCCTCCTAAGAGGACAGGTTCTTGTGTTAGCAACATCATTACAATAGCACACAGTCCCCAAACCCCCTAAGAAGGCTTTGCTCCCAGCAGGGTGTGGTGTTGCAAACCAGTAATCCCAGAGGCTCAGGAGGCTGAGGCCGGAGGATTGGAGGTTCAAAGCCAGCCTCAGCAATTTAGCAAGGCCCTAAAGCAATTTAGCAAGACCCTATCTCAAAATAAAATATTTTTTAAAAAGGGCTGGGGGTGTGACTCAGTTATTAAGTACCCCTGGGTTTGTTCAATGCCATGTACCAAAAAACAAAAGGAACTAACTTTTCTTCTTTACAATCACATTCCATGCAACACCTAAAATCATTAGAAATGACTACAAAGAAACACTCCTGAACATTCAGGTTTAAAACGTGCACCTTTCCCAGGAATGAGTGTATTTCTACTGTTTTGATGAATCTTCTAGACACCTGCTTTTGGGTTTTTTTGTTTGTTTGTTTGTTTTTGTTTTGTTTTTGTACCGGGGATTGAACCCAGGGTGCTTTACCACCAAGCTACATCCCCGGCCCTTTTCATTTTTTAAGACTTTGCTCTAATGCGTTGGCTAGATATTAGTGCCATGGGGACAGACAGGAGGGCAGGATGATGGAGGGACAGCAGCCTCAGCATAGGACCCCTCTGAGGAGGTCATTCCCTCAGGTGTAGGGCAGAAAAGAATGGGAGGGCCAGAAGAAAGATCGGTCTGACTGCAGCAGGTGGGCAGGTAAAGGAGGTGGGGCTCTGAAATGATGACACACACCAGCAGGTGCTTTAAACATTTTGTTTTTCTTCTTTACATAACAGTCGGGGCTCTGCAATTTGGTTCTATCTGCCCTTTCCTTATCACCTTCCAGTTCCTGGTTCACACACTATCCCTCATTGGTTACAATGGCTAGGGCTTGTAAGAAGTCCTAATTCTTACTCAGACCTGATCCAAAGGAGATGTGGGCAGAGACCTGGGTGTCTGACAGGCACGGTGGCACACGCCTGTATCCCAGCGGCTCAGGAGGCTGAGGCCATTTCAAGACCAGCCTTAGCAATTTAGCAAGACCTGTCTCAAGATAAAAAAAATAATAATAATAAAAATGAAAGGGCTAGGGATGTAGCATAGTGGTAAAGTGCCCCTGGGTTCAATCCCCAGTACAGAAAAAATAAATAAATAAAAATGAAGAAAGAGCGGGGGGGGGGGGGGGGGCGGGCAGTTTCCAACCTAGAACCAGCTGTGGCAAAGTCATCTCTGTTTTCTGCCAGGTCAGGCTCCTGGGAGGGAGGCAGTAAGGGCCTGTGATGGCCAAGTGCCCTGGAGAGCCTGGCTGCCAGTCATTTCCCCGCCCTGTGAGAGTCTGGAGCATGGAGGGCAGGGTGTCTTGGGGAAGCCAAGGGCCCTGATGCCCTCTGGGAGGAGACAGGAGAGTGGTGTGTTGACCAATGCGTCTGGGAATCTACCTGCTTATGCAGAGTGGGGTCAGACAGGCTCTTCACATCCTCACAACTGTCCTAGAGGCCCCTTCTCACTGGGACTTCTTCCTAAGATGCAAACTTTTGGAGATGAGAAGGTTCTCCCTTTGAACAATCTTCAAAGCTTGGGGCCCTTCAGGTAGATCCTAGGGAAGAACCACCTGTCCTCTGAGATGGACCTGGGACTGGCCTGCAAAAGAGCCCTGCTAGCAGGAGGTAGTAGGCAGCCAGGTGCCCCGGCCACAGGTCTGGAGAGAGCAGGGGTGTAAGAAACGGCCTCCAGTGGACCTGCCAACCCAGGCTCACCTCTGTTTGCGGGGTAGTACCCAGAGCAGAGGTTGTCAAAGCATGAAACACAGATCAGCCCTGTCAACATCACCTGGAAAGCTATTTTTAAAGCCTGTCCCCCTGTACCCTTCACACCACACACACCACACACACACACACACACACGGAAGCAGGTGCCAGCTACACGCACTTCTCTCTCAAAGCACCTCCCAGCACTCTTTCTCCACGAAAAAGCACGATGACCCCGGAGGCTTATAAAACTCTTAAGTGTCGCAGAACCTAGGGTGGACAATCTCATCCCCGACTCTCCCGCCCCATTTCTAATCACGTGCAAGCCTTCCCGGGGAAATGGCGTGCTGAAGACGGGTTTCTTCTGTCTTACGAAGATCAGCAGCATTTCCTGTGCCTGTGCCTCATTAGCACATTGGTGTGTTGCTTCCTGTGGCTGACTCTGTGTTTCCATTCTGGCAAAGTGGTTTGCTGTTTTTGCTCTGAGGTTCTGGGGGTGGAGGATGACGAGTTTCTCACGGAGCCTTTCCTGGGCCTCTTGGCAGTTCCTCCCTCGGAGCCCCTCATGTTTCCACCAGAAGGCAGAGACCAGACGCTCTCCCTGAGCTGCCTCACGCTGGGAACACCAGCGCCCGGATGAGAGCTCCCTCCTCCTGCCCCAGGTAGAACCGAACCTGGTTTTTTTGTAGGTTGAATCTACTCAGCCTGGCATTTCAGGGAGTCTTTTGGGGGAAAGAAAGTTCTAGAATGGAGGGTTGGAAACTTAAGAAAGAAAATCCAAAGGCTATTTTTTTTTATGGCAAGGAACTTTGGTGCATAAAGATTTAGGAAGAGGAAATCTTGAGAGTAAATTTGTATATTAGGGAGTGTTTGGAGGACACAGAGATTAGGATCTCTGTCATTCTTATATTTTCTACAAAAAACACCGAATGGTTAAATTCAAAACACAAACCAATTTGCCTTTTCTCCTGGGAGTCAGCAATATAGGAAAAGTAGCAGACATGCTGGCAAGCTCGTTATGACTGAGGAAAGGCACAGGTGTCGAAGCCAGAGAGGACCTCAGAGGTTCTCCTACGATGGATGTCATCAGCACAACCCTATCGGATAGCAGGAGGACCTTAGAGCCCGGCACTCCGCGGGTGACTCTCGGCATCCAGGAAGGGTGAGTGATCTGGGGTGGTGAACCCCACTCTCCCCTGCATTAGTCAGAAGCCTCGTCCAATCCAAGGATCCTTTAACCCAGCAGTGTAGCTGCTCTTCACAATCAGGCTCAGGTCCACTAAGAACACCAAGCTTAGACTGAGAGACATTTGCTCAGAGTTGGTGGGAAGAAAGAAAGGAGATGTTGGGGGTGAAGAAAAATTGTTGGTTGGATTTCCTGGCCTGGTTGGATTTTTCTCCTCTCTGAGACCCTGATCTCTGCCCCCAATCTATAGAAACAAAAGGCCCATTGTCCCAAGGATGTGTTTTTAGATCCCAAAACCTAACCACACATAGAAAATATAATAATAGATGTAATAAAGCTATGTCTTTAGAATATAAAAACCTCACAGAACTAACTGCAGTTGTAAATTCCTTGCTAATGTTTTCAGTCCCATACAAACAAAAATAAAAGGTCCATCAGGAGTTGAAACTTTAGCAACAGAGGTAGATGTAAATTTCAGTGCTATGATAAAAATAAAAACCCAGGATCATAAATTTTAAAATTGCTTAGTTTGGGGAAACAAATGTTTCAACAGAACCAACACTTGTCACTTGCAGATGAACATGGGCATTGATGAGGAATGAATTTGTGAAAGTTGTTACAAGGCTGAAGGACTCCTCCAAAATTACTTCTTTTAAATTCAGTTTTTATGTTTTAATTGACAAATACAAATTGTATGTATTTATTGTGTACAACATGTTGATCTGAAATATGTATCCATTGTGGGATGGTTAAATCGAGCTAAGTAATGTATGCATTACTTCACATACTGTTTCTTTTTTGTGTGTATGTGATAACACTTGAAACCTGCTCTAAGCAATGCTCAAGAATACAATACATTGTTTTCAACAATGCCATGTTATATGATAGAGCTCTTGAACTTATTCCTTCTATCTAAATGAAATTTTGTATCCTTTGATCAACATCTCCACAGCCACTCTACCCTGCTTCTATGAGTTCAACTTTTTTAGATTCCACATACAAGTGAAATCATGCAGTATTTGTCTTTCTGTGTCTGACTTATTCCACTTCACACAAATTATCCTTCTGGTTCATCCACATAGTCACAAATGAAGATTTTCTCCCTTTCTAAGACCGAGTAGTATCCATGGCATATATATATGTCACATTCTCTCTCTCCATTCATCTGCTGATGGGCACTTAGATTGATTCCAAATCTTGGCTATTGTGAATAATGCTGCGATGAACATGGGACTGTAGACTCCTCTCAATAAACGTGTGAGTGCAACTGTACTGACTTCATTTACTTTGAATCTATACCCAGTAGTGGGATTGGTGAATCATGTGGTTGCTCTATTTTTAATTTTTTGAAGAAATTTTATACTGTTTTCCATAGTGGTGGTACTACCCTCAAAACTTTTTATATTCATTTCATTTATCATTTCACTCACTCGTTCACGTAATAAATATTCATCAGGCTCCTACTCAGTACTGGGCACTGTTGAAGGCACCAGGTGACCAGGACAGACAAGTCTGTGACCTCCTGAAGCTTATAGTCAAGTGAGAGTGTCAGATGAAAAACAGATAAACAAATGAATGTATAATATAATATCAATCAGTCATAAATGCTTTGTAGAAAAAAAATAGAGCAGAGTAAGGAGATTTCAAGTAAAAGTGTAGCCAGGGAAGACTGAGGAGGTCACATGTCAGAAGAGACTTGAATGAGATGAGGGACTAAGTCATGCAGACAGCTGGGAGAGGGAGAGACAGATCTGAGACAGTACTGTGCTTTGCACAAGAAGGAACAGCAAGGAGCCCTGGAGGTCAAGGTCAGAGGAGCAAGTGGCTAGCACTGGGGTAGGGGTCGGGGACAGGAGTGTGGGGCAGGGGAAGGAAGGTAGTAGGAAATGAGATCAGAATGTAGGCAGAGGCTAGATTATATGATAGAGCTGTAAAATCCTTACTGGATAGGGACTGTAGCCTTTCTTCCAAGGGTGATGGGACGCCATAGAGGGCTATAAGCAGAAGGAACCTGGTCTGCCTTACGGTTTGCAATGATCATGCCAGCTCCTGTGGGGAAGATGGTATGTGGGGCTGGGAGGGAAAGCCAGGACAGCCATTAGGAAGGTTATTGCAAAACTCCATGTACTCATGCTGGCTTGGACCAGGGTGGAGGCAGTAGAGGAACAAAAGGTGACTGGGTTTGGGGTAAAGCAGACAGAATGTGCTGGTTAACCAGAAGGAGGGCATAAAAGAAAGAGAGCAATCAAGGATGGCACCAAGGAGCCAGGCACAGTGGCACATGCCTATTATCCCTGCGGCTCAGGAGGCTGAGGCAGGAGAATCGTGAGTTCAAAGCCAACCTTGGCAATGGTGAGGCCCTAAACAACTCAATGAGACTCTGTCTCTAAATAAAATACAAAATGGGGATGTGGCTCGGTGCTTAAGTGCCCCTGGATTCAATCCCCAGTACCAAAAAAGAAAAGAAAAGAAAAAAAAAGATAGCATCAAGGTTTCTGATCATGCCACAAGATAAGAAATACCAGAAGAGGAGGAGCAAGTAGCTAGCACTGGGGTGGGGGTCAGGGGACAGGAGCGTGGGGCAGGAGAAAAAAAGGAAGTTAGATGATTAGCTTGGGATTCGGAAAACAAAAACCTTTCCTGGTAGTAATCTGGTTTCTAATGTTCAGTGGCAGTTCAGTTACTGATTCCTGCTCTAACCTCCACTGGCTGCTTCCTGTTGCAGTAGGCACAGCCGCCCGGGGTTGCACTCATCTGAATGCATTTCAACACCCAAGCAAACAGAGGGTGACTCCAGTCCTGCCAGGGAATTGCAAGGTAGCACAGGACTCGCATTGGTTAAATTCTACACAACAGTCGGGTGTTGCCTGGAGACCAGCTCCACAAATTGGGGGTTACTCAAGTTCATGCAAGTTGGACTCTGTCACAGAGCCACTCCCTAATTGTGAATTGGGTAGTCTTCTCCTCCAAGCAAGCCAGGAATCCCAGGAGTGGGAATGAAGAGAAGCAGGGGCAGAAGGATTTGATTTTTCGAGTTTGGAGGACAGTGTGGCAGAGTTGAAAGTGTCCATCAGCAGATGAATGGATAGGGAAACTTTGGTATATATACACAATGGAACACTACTTAGCACTAAAAGAGAATAAAATCATGGCATTCGCAGGTAAATGGATGGAGTTGGAGAAAATAATGCTAAGTGAAGTTAGCCAATCCCAAAAAAACAAAGGTCGAATGATCTCTTTGATATGAAGATACTAACTTATAAAGGCAAGAGAGAGGAAATGAGAGGAATGAAAGAGCTTTAAATAGAACAAAGGGGGGAGGGGGGGGCAAGGGGATAGGAATAATGGCAGACTGAGTTATCCATGATTACCCTAAATACATGTATGAAGACACAATTGTTATAAAAATACTTTATATTAAACCAGCAACTTGAAAAATTGTGCTCTTTATATGTAATATGAAATGAAATGTACTCTGTAAATGTGTATAACAAATTAGAATAATAAAAAAAAAATTAACCAAAAAAGAGCACTATCTTTAAACCTTAAGGTTCAGAAATATTCAATACATTCTGGAGTATGCAAGTTATTTGACCCTTTGTTTAATAAAGGGAAAAATGTTATAAAAAAAAAAAAAGCAGTTAGGGAAATTAGGACAATAGGAATTTTCTCTTTACTTCAACATTTTTGCAACCAGACTGGGTGAATGTTCTCCTGTGACTTTATATCTCAATTTGCCTAGGGAAGTCCCAATCTGTGCTTATTCTAACAATGTAATTAATAACAGTCCTTTCACTTTCAAATTTTTCCTAATTCAGATTATAAACTATTGCCTTGCTTTATTGCTTATAAAATTGTTTGATGTTTCAGAATGGGGGAAAAAAAAAAAAAAAAAAGAAAGAAAGAGCAAGGTCTTTGAACCCTCGTAGACCTGGTCTCACATTTCACCTCTGTGCCTTCCTACCTGTGTAATCTTGCACAAGTTACTTTTCCTGAGTCTAAATCTCAGGTTCCTTGGCCCCAAAGCAAGATAGGATTGTTCTAAAGACTAGATAAGTTACACATTCAAACCTCTAGCACTTGGTATGCATTCTTTTTTTTTAATATTTATTTATTTACTTTAGTTGTACACAATGCAATGCATTTATGTTTACGTGGTGCTGAGGATCGAACCCGGGCCGCGCACGTGCGAGGCGAGCGCTCTGCCGCTGAGCCACAACCCCTGCCCACTTGGTAGGCATTCTAAAGGGATCCTGGTTCTCTTCTGCCATGCCCAAGTCCCCTCTCCTTGTCATCGCTATTCAGAAGATAACCCTCTCGTGCACCCTTGGTGTACCCCACCTCGGCTTTCCTTGCTAGGGCTCCTGTTCCAAATCCTTGGGCTCTAACTCCTGAAGGAAACATTTTCTCCACCCACCTACCCACCACCCCTCAGCCAGCCGGAGCATGGCACTTGGTTTTCCTCCTAGAGATAACGACCAGAGCAGCAGCATCTTTTCTGGGTTTGTGGGACTCCTCGCCATCCTCCTGGTCATCACGGCTGCCTGCATCTTGTGGAACTGGAACAGACAGAAGAAGCGTGAGTCCCTTGTATATCCTGAGTTGAGACATAGTGGGGCTAACCCTCCAGCCTGGCATAGCACGGAGGAGTCCCCTGTCCTTACCTGGCACACTGGTCCTCAGCTGCAGTGGCACTGCTGATCCCAGTGCCTGGGAAGAAGATGGCCCAAGTGTCCCTGCAGCCAGTTTCATACTTGTTCTGCCTCTGTCTGTGAGTCCCCTATTCCTTTAGCTCAAATGGCACTAGGGAACAGTGTGGCAGAATTTCAAATGCAAATTCTGACTCAAGTCTAAAAAGATACTTTTTGATGCTACCTGGTATAGGTGGGGAACATTTCCAGGGACCATCTTGTCCCCAAGAGTCCTCACGGTTGACCTGTGCCATGATCCCCATCTCTCTCACTGCTTTGCAGGGCGGGTTCCTTACCTCCCGGTGACTGCCATGCCCTCACTGACTATGCCTCGACCCAGACAACGAGCCAAAAATATTTACGACCTCTTGCCTCAGCGGCAAGAAGAGCTGGGTGAGTTTTTCCTTCTGATCTGTGCAGTCCTGATGCTCTAAACTTCTGCTCCCAGAATGTGCCTCTCTCCACCTGGAAGCAACTTTCTCCAAGCTTCCAGGCCTCTCTGCCCTTCAGAGAGCACTGAGAAGAATGAGCTAGGTAGACTGTAAGCTGCCCCTCCAGTGGAGGTCTGGAGAGCTCTAAAAAAGGAAGCGAGGGTCATCCAGGCTTGGGGTTTCGGCTTTTCTTGATGTTAAGGCAGCAGAGGAGAGCCGCGGGCGCAGGTGTGGGGAAGACCTGCATAAGGAGACCATGGTGCCAGCATTACAGGTAGGGATGTGGGAGTGATCCGAGTCTCGGAGCACATAAGCCTGGTAGGTTCTGACCCTCTCGTCACAGAGCACCAGGCTCCATCTGGAAATACCAGGGGCCACACAAACCCAGTTCAGCCACCACGCAGGGGTAGTTTGGGCTGAAGCACACAGAAGACTGGCTAACTATCTTCAGGTTTCATTCTCTGTCATTTCAGGGAGACATCAGCCAAGGAGTATCCGCATGTTCAGTGCTGAGAGCCTCCTGTCCAGAAACTCTGACAGCCCGGAGCATATGGTAAGAGTCAAGTGAAGGACTGGGGTGTAGCTCAGTGGCACAGCACTTGACGAGCATATGGGAAACCCTGATTTTATCCCCAGCACTGGGGGGGGGTAGTGAAAAAGACGAGCCCCTGGAGAGAATGACAGGTCTCTGGCAGAAGAACTGAAGGGAATGAGTCCTAGGTCTCGGATCTGGTTTCACTACAAACAGCATGTCCTCTGGCATTCACCTTGCAGGCCTATTAATAAATTGAGATGACTAACTGCAGACCTCCCTACTGCCCAAGGAGAAAAATTAAGAAACACAGGAGCAAGTGCTTGGGGCTTTAAGAAAGGCAAAAGTATTCAAGTACATAATGTGGAACTGAAATTGACTATTTTAACAAAGATGTGATAATGTGCTTATCCAAATGAGTGTTGGTATCATTTTGAGTACCAACGGTACTGTTGGTACTCAAGACACTTAAAACCCAGCTATGGAGCTGGGCGCGGTAGCGCACACCTGTAATCCCAGCACTTGGGTGGCTGAGGCAGGAGGATCGCGAGTTCAAAGCCAGCCTCAGCAATGGCAAGGCACTTAGCAACTCAGTGAGACCCTGTCTCTAATAAAATACAAAAAGGGCTGGGGATGTGGACCAGTGGTCAAGTACCCCTGAGTTCCAAGTTCAATCTCCAGTACAAAAAAAAAAAAAAGAAAAAAAGAAAAAGAAAGAAAGAAAGAAAGAAAACCCAGCTCTGGGAATTACTGCTAGGGTTTGTGTCAAATTGTCTCAATGATCCTCAATAGCAAAAATCTCCATAAACCATTCATTCAGCACTGAAGCCCTTGTAAAAAGTGTTTGATTGAATGAAGGTGTCTTGGTCCATTTGGGGTAATTTCTAATGAACAGAAGTTTATTTGTCTTGCCCTTCTAAAGACTGCATCTGGTGAGGGCATTCTGGTTACATCATAACTTGATGAGGGAGAGCAAGAGAGAGAGAGAGAAGAGGGAAATATTTATCCTTTTATCAGGAACCCACTTCTGTGATAACTAACTGCCATGACAACAGCATTAATCACCTCTCAAAGGTTCCACCTCTCAATACTGTTACATCAGCGATTAAGACTTCCACGTATGGGCGGGGCATGATGGCGCAGGCCCAGCTGCTGGGGAGGCTGAGGCAGGAGGATTGCAAGTTCAAAACCAGCCTCAAGCCGGGCGCGGTGGCGCACGCCTGTAATCCCAGCACTTTGGGAGGCTGAGGCAGGAGGATCACGAGTTCAAAGCCAGCCTCAGCAATGGTGAGGCACTTAGTAACTCAGTGAGACCCTGTCTCTAATAAAATACAAAAAAGGGCTGGGGATGTGGCCCAGTGGTCGAGTGCCCCTGAGTTCAATCCCCGGTACCAAAAAAAAAAAAAAAAAAAAAAAAAAAAAAAAAACCAGCCTCAGCAAAAGCGAAGCACTAAGCAACTCAGTGAGACCCTGCTCTAAATAAAATAC
The DNA here is from genome assembly GCA_025594165.1 of Tamias sibiricus. Taxonomy (NCBI): domain Eukaryota; kingdom Metazoa; phylum Chordata; class Mammalia; order Rodentia; family Sciuridae; genus Tamias; species Tamias sibiricus. Next base: position 36,819,991 of record CM046669.1, read on the forward strand.
AAAATAGAGCTGGGAATGTGGCTCAGTGGTCGAGTGCCCATGAGTCCAATCCCTGGTACCCCCTACCCCCCCAAAAAAAAACACTTCAACACATGGACTTGGGGAGACCATTCAAATCATCATGAGGATAGCCACTGAGGTTTCGAGAGGAGTGTTAGGATTCACAGAGGTAGTCCTGTGTGTTTTATGATCTGGCTCTGAAGGTGGCTCTCAAGGATGATTCCAACAACAGTTTGGTGCAGAGGAACCAGAGACAGTGGGGCTACTTTGAACATCAGGGTTCTGATTTTTGTACACATGTTGTTTGGTTGTTAAAAAGCCAGTCCTTCTGGTTTTGTGGTCATCCTTGGGCAAGTGCAGTGAGGCTGCTGGTGGAGAGTCTGTTGTCACTCAGCCTGTCATCACCCAGTTTCCCAGAAGTTTAGATTCAATTACTATGCAGCCACCCCATGTCACCACCTTTGCTTCCTCTTCCTCCTCCCACTCACTGGCTGCTACTCCTGCTTGTAACTTCCTGGGTAGCAAATCTGAGTGGCTGAAAAAGGGCAGAGCAGGGGAAACGCCCTTGCCAAAGCCATTCAAGGACATGGGTAGTCCCTGAGGAGATTTTGCAGTTAGAGCTTAGGTCCCAATTTTTTATATTTATTTGTTTGTTTGTTTGTTTGTTTGTTTTTGGTACTGGGGATTGAACCCTAGGGTGTTTAACCACTGAGCTCCATCCCCAGTAATTTAATTTTTTTTTTTTTTTTTTTTTTTTTGTGGTACCAGGGATTGAACTCAGGGGCACTCATCCACTGGGCCACATCCCCAGCCCTTTTTTGTATTTTATTTAGAGACAGGGTCTCACTGAGTTGCTAAGTGCCTCGCCATTGCTGAGGCTAGCTTTGAACTCGCGATCCTCCTGCCTCAGCCTCCCAAAGTGCTGAGATTACAGGCGTGCGCCACCGCGCCCGGCTAATTTAATTTTTAATTAAATTTTAATTAGTTTTTTTTTTTTTAATTTTGAGACAGCGTCTTGCTAAGTTGCTGAGGGTCTCACTAAATTGCTGAAGCTGGCATAGAATCTGCATCAGCCTCCTGAGTCTCTGGGATTACAGGCGTGTGCCACCATGCTTTGTGATCCAAACTGTCTTAGGCCCACAAATGTGCTTGGTTTGTACTCTGTAGTGTTTGAAGAACATGTTGAATTAATCACCAACATTTAAAAATTGAAGACATTACAGATCAAAAGTCCAGATGTCCAGCTTTTCTCGAAAATTCAAAAGTTCTGGAAACATCAGACCAAGATCCCTAAATGGCAATAAGCAGCTGAATCTGTGCATCGTGTCCCTTTAGAAATAATAGCAAGAAGCTGGGAGCGGTGGCGCACACCTGTAATCCCAGCACTTGGGAGGCTGAGGCAGGAGGATTGCGAGTTCAAAGCCAACCTCAGCAATGGTGAGGCACTTAGCAACTCAATGAGACCCTGTCTCTAATAAAATACAAAAAAAAAGAGCTGGGGATGAGGCCCAGGGGTCGAGTGACCCTGAGTTCAATCCCTAGCACCAAAAAAAAAAAAAAAAAAAGGGAAAAGAAATAATAGCAAGCATTTCTTAGTGTTGTCTGTGTGCTGTTCTAAGCAGAATATATGTGCTGATCCTTTTTTTTTTTTTTTTTTTGTGGTACCAGGGATTGAACTCAGGGGCACTTGACCACTGGGTCACATCCCCAGCCCTTTTTTGTATTTTATTTAGAGACAGGGTCTCACTGAGCTGCTAAGTGCCTCGCCATTGCTGAGGCTGGCTTTGAACTCGCGATCCTCCTGCCTCAGCCTCCCAAAGTGCTGGGATTACAGGCGTGCGCCACCGCGCCCGGCTATGTGCTGATCCTTTTCTCTCTCATAAAAACCTTTTTGAAGTTGATATGATGATGATCCCCATTTTACAAAGTAGGAAATAAAGGCAAAGAGAGGTGAGGTAAAGTGGTCAGACTCGCTCAGCACAAATGTAAGAATTTACCTTTCGTCTTTGTGCCATATTGCTTCTCAATGTGATCTGGGGACACAGGCTCTCTCTAGATTATGACACTTCCTTCCCATTACCCATTGAACCCCACACTATGGCCAAAAGCCAGCTGCAGCTTGTCATCACATTTGCATGATTGCATTTCTCAAACTCAGTCCACTTCATTCATACCTGCCTGGCGGCTAGAGCCTTGTAGTCTTAGACCCCAGATAAAGGACTGAATGAAGAAACTGACAGCACAGTAGTGGTGTGCAGGGAAGAAGAGAGACTTTGTCCACATTTCTGCTTCCATCCTCTCACGTTCTCTTCTACCTCACAGCCCTCCCAAGCAAATAGCACCCTCCAGATGCATACAGCCCATATCCACGCCTTGGGATATGCAGTTGGTGTCTATGACAATGCCACAGTGCCTCAGATACGTAGGAACGTCACTCCCACGATGCACTACATCAATGTCAGAGCTTCCAGGGATGTCTCGAGCACTTCTTCAGAGGAGTCAAATGATTATGTCAATGTCCCCACAGCAGAAGAGGTCGCTGAGACTCTGCCTTCTAACAGCAGCCTGCCTGAGAGTCTCTTTGTTCTTTCAAGTGCCCAGCAGTTGGACTTAACTGAGGAAAGACACGAGGGCTGTGGAGGTGCCAGTGACTGTACCAGCTTTTGGTCTCCAGGGACTAAGGACAGTGATCCACTCAGCGATGGGGAAGATTCTTCGCAGACCTCAAATGACTATGTCAACATGACAGGTTTGGATCTCGAGGACATCCAAGAGGAGCTGCCCTTGGTGGCTTTTCAGTGCTGCAGAGATTATGAGAATGTCCCACCAGCAGATCCCAAGGGAATCCAGGAACAGACTGAGGGAGAAGGGACATCTTCAAACACAGGCCATGAAGAGGGAAAGACAGATGGCCCAGGGACTGACCTCCACACTCTCACAAGGAATTCCCCATTGTCAGGGCACTGTGTGGCTTTCCAACTATCCCCACTGAGTGAGGACAGTCAGATGAAACATGAAGAAGAAATGTCACACGAAGAAGACACTCATGACTATGAGAATGTGCTGACTGCCAAGTTAGGAGACAGCAACCAGGAGCAGGGACCTGGTACTCAGCTCCCTCCTGATGAATGAATACTGTTGTCCAGCTGGGAAGCCACATGAAGTGGTCTATGCTGTTGCTTCCTCAGCCACTGAAGAGTCTCTAGTGGAGACCCTTGACCACCCTCATATGTCAGTGGATTCCCTTGGTTAGATTAACGAGAGGCTGAAAGGAGCAGGAGGTTAAAAGGCTGCCCAAAGGCAAAGGTTTAGGAAATCCAGGAAGGAATTCTTCTCTAGCAAGGCGCTGTTGTTGCTCATGCCAACCTAAGAATGTCTGCTGGCACTGCCCTACAGGACGGTTGGAAAATAGAAGCAAGAGAGTACTTAGCACACAGAGGAAGAGGGCTCATCACCTTCACCAATACCAGCAGGTGGCAAGTTGTGATCCAGGCAGAGGCCTAAAGGAAAGGAGAAGTTCTTTTAAAAAGTGTGGGCAACAAAATGCTGGTGAGGATGCAGAACAACGGATCTCTCATTGTCGCCAATGGGATTGCAAAGCAAAGCAGCTATTTTGAAAATTGTCTGGCAGTTTCTTGTAAGGATATAGTTACGGGAGGAAGCCATTCCACTACCAGAAACTGACCCAAGTGAACTGGAATCTTACACTCACACAAAAACCTACATGTGACTGTTTATAGCAGTTTCATTAATAATTGCCAAAAAAAAAAAAAAAAAAAAAAACTATAAATAATCCAGATGTGCTTCAACAGAAGAACGGATAAACCAACTGTGGTTATCCAATCCACGAGTGGATATGAGGCTGTCCATACTCAGCAGGAAAAAGGATGAACAATTGGTTCAAATAACAACGTGGACAGATCTTAAATGCATTTTGCTAAGTGAAAGAGGCTTAGACTTAAAGAGATACATATTGTTCAATTTCATTGGTAAGACATTCGGAAAAAGGCAAAGTTATAGGAATGGAAAATACGTCAGTGGTTGCCAGGTGTGAGGAAAGGAGGCGTTCACGATGAGGACCTGCACAAGGGAATCTTTAGGTGACAGACTGTTCTACATGGTACTTCGGTGGTGGGTTTATAACATTTATCAAAATACAAAGACGCATATACCATGAAGAGGGACTTTTATTTATGTGAATTAAAAAAAATAATAACCAGGCTGTCAGGGGGACTCAGAGTATGACAAATGAATCTAATTGTGTAAGAAATGCATGACATAACCTCATTGAAGGGAGTGAGGGATTAAAAATAAAAAAAAAAAAACTAACCTTAACCTTGGAATGTTTTGGCTTGAAATTATAAGATGAAAAACAGAAAGAACTGTACACAAACAGTGCAGTATTGTTGGCAAATTGTCTTGCAGAGGTAGGGGTTGGCAATTATGAAAGTACTTTGTATACTAGGGTTGTACAAATAAATAAATCTACTGTAGATAAGGGAGAGAGATTTCTCACTGGCACAGAAAGACATAACAATTAAGTAGAAAAAGCTACCAGGAACCCTGTGAGGTTGCATTAGAGTCGGCAATACAGCTTGAACTCTTGTTTATTTTAATAAGTATGCAAATAGACATAGAACTATATAAAGAAATAAATGTGTGTACATAAGCGTGTACAAACACACTTCCTAGTTCTGTCCATTAAGAGGACCCAGAAGTAATGACACCTCAGCAGCAATGACTACACTTAGCACCCAGATCTTGATTTCAAAATGCTGTTCTCCAACAAAAGGAACCAGAGTTCCTTGAAGAAATGGCTAGTTCTAGGGCTGAGACAGAGAAAATGCAGGATGAGCGGGGCATGGTGGCGCACACCTGTAATCCCAGCACTTGGGAGGCTGAGGCAGGAGGATTGCGAGTTCAAAGCCAGCCTCAGCAATGGCGAGGCACTAAGCAACTCAGTGAGACCCTGTCTCTAATGAAATACAAAAATGAGCTGGGGATGTGGCCCAGTGGTCGAGTGCCCCTGAATTCAATCCCCAGTATCAAAAAAGAAGAAGGAGGAAGAGTAGGAAGAGGAGGAGGAGGAGGAGGAGGAGGAGGAAAGAAAGAAAGAAAATGCAGGATGAGCTTGTGTATTTTATAGGAAAGGAGAGGAAGAGAGAAAGAGAGGGAGGAGCTCATCGCATGTCAAAAAAAAAAGCCACCTGGCCAGGCATGGTGGCACATGCCTAAAATCCCAGAGATTCAGGAGGCTGATTCAGGAGGATTGCAAGTTCCAGGCCAGCCTGGGCAACTTAACAAGATATCTTATCTCAAAATAAAAATAAAAGGGGTTGGGGTTGTAGCTCAGTGATGGGGTGACCCTTGGTTTAATCCTCATTACCAAGGGGGAAAAAACAAAAGACCCAACTAAAAGAGCTCACAAAGACAAAGCTGGAACAATTTGAGCAACAAAAATAAATAATTCTAATACTGACTGAGTTCAAACCCTGGTTCCCCCCACCACCAAAAACAAAATAACATTGACTAGCTGGGTGCGGTGGTGCACGCCTGTAATCCCAGGGGGAGGCTGAGGCAGGAGGATCGAGAGTTCAAAGACAGCCTCAGCAATGATGAGGCACTTAGCAACTCAATGAGACCCTGTCTCTAAAAAAATACAAAAAAAAAAAAAAAAAAAAAAAAGGCTGGGGGTGTGGCCCAGTGGTGGTTGAGTGCCCCTCAGTTCAATCCCTGGTACAAAAAAAAAAAAAAAAAAAAGAAAAAAAATTGACCAATAATCCAAAGAACAAAATAAAAATCCATGACAAGGTTGAATAAATAAATTAATTGGAGGAAAGGGTACATTTTCTTTACAGATTAAGTCTAAATAATATATATAGAATGAAGGAAATAAAAAAAAATCTCCATTAAGATACCACAGAATAGCCGGGCGCGGTGGCGCACGCCTGTAATCCCAGCACTTTGGGAGGCTGAGGCAGGAGGATCGCGAGTTCAAAGCCAGCCTCAGCAGTGGCGAGGCACTTAGCAACTCAGTGAGACCCTGTCTCTAAATAAAATACAAAAAAGGGCTGGGGATGTGGCCCAGTGGTCGAGTGCCCCTGAGTTCAATCCCTGGTACCACAAAAAAAAAAAAAAAAAAAAAAAAAAAAGATACCACAGAATAATTGCTACAGGCAAATCTACTGATGAATACTAAAATTAGTGAGTAATAGTTTAAGGAGAAAAAAGACAGTTGCACATTCTCAAAAAATCTTCCTCAATGCCGGGGACAGTGTCATACACTTGTAATCCCTGTGGTTCGGGAGGCTGAGGCAGGAAGATTGTGAGTTCAAAGCCAGCCTCAGCAACTTAGTGAGGCCCTAAGCAACTCAGTAAGAGCCTGTCTCTAAATAAAATACAAAACAGGAAAGGGACGCTGGAGTTGTAGCTCAGTGGTAGGCAGCGCTCACCTAGCATGTGCGCGGCCTGGGTTTGATCCTCAGCACCATGTACAAATAAATGCATTGTGTACAACTAAAGCAAATAAATAAATATTTAAAAATAAATAAATAATAAAGACATTGTGTCCACATACCACAACAACAGAAGGCTGGGGATGTGGCTCAGTGGTTGAGTGCCCTGGGTTCAATCCCTGGTACCAAAAACAAACAAACAAAATACCTCTCTCAAATTAATGTGGTAATTTGTTTTTTTTTTAGAATTTAATTTATTTACTTGTTTGTTTTTAATGTGGTGCTGAGAATCAAACCCAGGGCCTCACTAATACTAGGCAAGCACTTAACCACTGAGTTACAACCCCAGCCCTTACTGTGGCGATTTTAACACGTGTCCACAAAGTTATTTGATTCTTCCCCTGGAGCTTAGTTCTCCTCTCAGTTTTAGTATGACCTGGATTTAGTGGCTCTTTTCTTATGGCTAGAATATGGGAAGTGAAAAATAATTAATTAACCTTAACCAACTGACCAAGGTCAACTCATCAGTAATAAGTCATGTTGTTATCATGTGCCCTCTGACATGACCAAGAATACAACCCCCAAATCCATAACCCTAGTTTTATCATCAGAAAACCCAAATTGAATACCATTGCACAAATATGTGACCAGACTCCTAAAAGGTCTCACAGAGTAGAAGAGACTAAGGGGACATGGTGACTCAGTACAACCTGAGGTCTTGGTCTGGATCCTGAAGAGAAAGAAAATTTTATCAGAAAAACTGGTGAACGCCGGGCGCGGTGGCGCACGCCTGTAATCCCAGCACTTTGGGAGGCTGAGGCAGGAGGATCGCGAGTTCAAAGCCAGCCTCAGCAATGGCGAGGCACTTAGTAAATCAGTGAGACCCTGTCTCTAATAAAATACAAAAAAAAAAAAAAGGGCTGGGGATGTGATCCAGTGGTCGAGTGCCCCTGAGTTCAATCCCCAGTACCCAAAAAAAAAAAAAAAAAAAAAAAAAAGAAAAACTGGTGAAATTCCATACATGTCCACATTTCTGGTCAGTTGTAGCGCATGAATGTTAATTCCTTCATTTTTTACAAATGTACGTTGGTTATATAAGATTATGACATTAGAGAAAGTTGGGAGAAAGATACATGATAACTCTCAGAACTATTCTTGCAACTCTTCTGTAAATCTAAAATTATTTAAAAATTTCAAAAAATAACTCTAGGGCCTGGCCATAGGTGGGAGAGAAGACATCTGGATCCATTCCACTTAAACCAATGTAAGCCATTCTGTGTATTTATTTTTTCTACAAAATGAAAAAAAAAAAAGTAGACAGCTCAGTTGGTAGAGTGCTTGCCTTGCTTGCCCAGGGCCCTGGGTTCAATCCCCCGCACCTCAAAAAAAAAAAAAAAAAAAAGAAAGAAAGAAAGAAAAAGTAGTCACAACTATTACAATCATAAAGCTTTTCATTGGTGTGGACAAAAAAACCTGACAAGAACAACTTAGAAGAGGAAAAGTTTATCTGGGCTTGAATTTTCAGAGGTTCAGTCCATCATCAGCTGACTCCCTTGTTCTGGGCCCAAAATGAGGCAGAAAATCATGGTGGAAGGGCATGGCAGAGGAAGGCAGCTCAGAACATGGTAACCAGGAAGCAGGGAGAGCTTACGTGCAAATAGCCAGGGGTAATATAATACCCAGTTACCTACTTTCTCCATCCATGCCCTACCTGCCTACAGTTACTAACTACTAATCCATTCAAGTTATTAACTCATCAAATGGATTAATCCACTGATTGGGTTACAGCTCCCACTGAATCGTCTTGCGCGTGAGCTTTTAAGGGACACCTCATATCTAAACCACAACATCTAATCCATTGCAGTTCTTTAATTAGTTAAATATAGTGAACTGATCATTCAAATTTGTATTTATTGTGTTTTCTCATTCAGAATACTGCTTAATATAAAATACAAAAATGTACTAAGTCAGCCGGGCGCAGTGGCGCACACCTGTAATCCCAGAACTTGGAAGGCTGAGGCAGGAGGATAGCGAGTTCAAAGCCAGCCTCAGCAATGGTGAGGCACTAAGCAACTCAGTGAGATCCTGTCTCTAATAAAATACAAAAAAAGGGCTGGGGATGTGGCCCAGTGGTCGAGTGCCCCTGAGTTCAATCCCCAGTACCAAAAAAAAAAAAAAAAAACAAAAAACAAAAAACTGTACTAAGTCCCCTCCATCCCTCTAAAAGACCCTATACTCTAGTGGTGAGCAGAAGACAAGTCTTGCTGTCCCTCTAGCATCCCAAACACCCCCTTTGTATCATGGGGCTTTACCATTATTTCTAGTTTTCCTGTGGGCTGAGGGCTGTACTAACTCGTAAATACTTCTAGAAACTCTGGGTCAATAAGCCAGTGACCTCTATCCTGATTTGTTCCCTAGGGGACCATTTATAATCTCATGACTTTAAATACTGTATGCAGGTTCATGACTCCTCTAAAATCCAAAATTTGCATCTGATTACCTACCTGAAATATTTAGTTGCTTCACTAATAATATCTCAAAATAAAAACAGAACTAAGAACTCTTACTTCCCCACTCCCAGACCTGTTTCTCCCTGTGCCCCACCCCCACCCCCATCCTGGTAAGTGATATGCCATCTACACGTCTACTTGCTTAATCCCCAAACTCAGGAGTCATCTCTGACTCCTCTAAGGCTTGTCAGTTCTACCTTCAAAATTCCTCTCGATTCCACCCACTTCTGACATATCCTCAGCCTCCACCCTAGTCTAAGTGAGTACCATGTCTCTCCTGGATGGCTGCTAACACATAATGGTTCCCTTGCTTCCTTTTCCTCTTCCCCTTTTCTCCCCACCCCACTCATGCTACTGGGGATTAACCCCAGGGGTCTCTACCACTGAGCTACATCCCCAGACCTCTTTATTTTTAATTAATTTTGAGACAGGGTCTCACTAAGTTGCTGAGGCTGGCCTTGAATTTGCAATCCTCCTGCCTCAGTCTCCTGAGTCACTGGAATTACAATTGTGCACCACTGTGGCCAGATTGTCCTTTTTCTTCTCAGTATATGTTCTGTACTGTAATTTTTAAAGCAAAAATCAAATTATATCACTCTCTTGCTTAAAACCCTTAAATGGTTTCCTGCCACAATTAGAATAAAACCCTGCCCAGTCTTCTATGGCCCACAGACCATGCTTGACCTGGTGTCCGTCTCCATCCTCCTTTCCCGTCATTCTCCCATCATTTGTCACCTGGCAGCCACAGTGGCCTTCTTTCAATTCTTCAAACACACTGAGAATCTTGCTGCCTTTGAGCCTTTGTACTTGTGGCTCCTTCTGGAATGTTCTTCCCTAGTAGTACACCTGGCCAGCTCCTTTTCAGCCTTTAGTATAGCATGGGCCACTCAGAGGCCCTTTCTGACCAATCTAACAGTGTCTTCCCCATTGTCCCTACCTCATGATCCTGTTCATTTCATTTCCTTCCTAGCATTATAGCTCTTTTCCCAATCCGTAGTTACCTTATTTGTTTATTATCTGCCTCCCCACTCGATTGTATTCTCTTGAGGACAGAGTTGTTTGCTGACTTATTCATGGTTGTGTTTCTAGGACCCAGACAAGTTTTTAGCACATCATAGGTACTCTTTAAAGATGGAGGTGCTGGGGGCTGGGGATATAGCTCAGTTGGTAGAGTGCTTGCCTCACATGCACAAGGGCCTGGGTTCAATCCCCAGCACCACACAAAAAAAGAAGATGGAGATGGTGGCCCCAGCCCTGGGGCTCCAACAACTGGAAGTTGAGTGAAGAAGAGCCGGCAGAGAAGACTAAGAAGGCAGACCATGGAAGTATGTTATTAAAGAAGCCCTGGAAGGAGAAGCTTCCAAGGAACAGCGGTCATCCAGAGCCAGTGATGTTAAGAGGCTGAGTGAGAAAGGGCAGGGACATGTTTTTTGAATTCACCAACATAGACAACATGGTGACTTTGGTTTCTTATAAAATCAGTTGTTCTAAGTATTATAAATTATGGGGACTCTATATCTAAGGCATCATTAGCTTGACTTCAAATGATTTTATTTTTGTAATTACATTCTATCAGTGGCTCTCAAACTTGAACATTTCTTAGAAACACTTGGAGAGCTTGTTAAAATGCAGATTTTTTGCAGGTTGTGCTGGTGCAGACATGTAATCCCAGTGTCTTAAGAGGCTGAGGTAGGAGGATCACAAGTTTAAAGCCACCTGGGCAATTTAGAAAGACCCTGTTGCAAAATAGAAAATAAAAAGGACTGGGGATATAGCTTGGTGGTAAAGTGCTCCTGGGTTCAATCTCCAGTTCCAAAATAAATAAATGATAAAATAAAATACAGTTTTTCTTGGGCTGGTAGCTCAGTGATAGAGTACTTACCTAGCTGGTAAAGGGCCTGGGTTCTATCCCAGCAAAAACACACACACACACACACACACACACACACAGTATTTTTGATACAGTAGGGCTGAGGTTGGTCCTGAGAATTTGCATTTCTAACAAGATTCCAGGTATTGCTAAGCCCTATTTGCTGGGCCAATAAGAAGTTGCAGTCTTTTCTGGGGGTTACCTTCTTCTCTTGTTTTTGGGACTCTCCATGACAATAGTATGTCCATGATTAGCCTTGGTTACTGCTTATTACTTTGGTTCCCTGAAATAGTAAGCCTTACCCTGTAATTCCTAGACCTTAATAGCTTTCAGATAACACTCTAACCAAGTCACTTATGCCTTCTGGTCTCTTCCCCAGCCATAGGCAACCAGGTACCTGCTGGCGTTACTTACAATGGAAACATACATTCACTGCTCAGTAGAGCTGGAAACCTGTCACAGCATTAGTGTCTTTTTTTTTTTTTTTTTTTTTTTTTTTTAGTACTGGGGTTTGAACCCAGGGGTGCTTATAACTACTAACCCACATCTCCAGCCCTTTTTATTTTTTATTTTGAGACAGGGTCTTACTAGGTTGCTTAAGGTCTTACTAAGTTGATTAATGCCTCACTAAGTTGCCAAGGTGGGCTTTGAACTTGCGATCCTCCTGCCTCAGCCTCCTGAGCTGCTAGGATTACAGGCATGCACCACCATGCCCAGTTAGTGTCAAATTTTTATCTCAAATCCCAGAAGTCCTGAAGAAATAAAACTAGCTTATTGACTCGCAAAAGCCTTAGTCTGGGCCTCTCTAAACATTGACACTTGTGGAATGAGAGGGAACATACTCCATCTTCATTCAGCCCAGTCAGGCTGTCCCATGGAAAGCTGTCTGGTCTCCACGTGGCACAGCACATTCGCTTCACACACATATACTCTAGAGTTACCCCCTTCTGCCTCCATCTCAACTCCACCCTCAGGACATACTATGCACTGTGAAAGGGCCTCCTTCTTAGGCCTTTGAAGGGAGTCTCATTCAGTGGTCCCAAAGCCATTTAACTCCTTGGGAACCTGCTTGTCTTCCTGAAATCAAACTTTGGCTGAGTCTTCCCAATCCAGACATGGCTTTTTTTTTTTTTTTTTTTTTCCCTAGTACTGGTAATTGGACCCAGGGTTGCTCTAGTACTGAGCTACTTCCCCAGCACTTTTCTAAAATTTTGAGATGGGGTCTCTCTAAATTGCCCAGGCTGGTCTCAAACTGGAGATCTTTCTGCCTCAGCCTCCTGAATAGCTGCTAGGAGTACAGGCCTGTGACACCATGCACAGCTCAGACATATTTTTATAGTCTTAAATCTTAGTGGGGTTAGAGTTCCTGCTCACTTTGTTTTTTGGGATGAGTCAGTTTCTGAATAAATCTGTGGCTATAGAAAGATAGAAGGGATTCCACTGAAATCTACCAACTGCTGGATGCGAAGGTGCACAGCTGCAATCCCAGTGGCTCTGGAGGCTGAGGCAGGAGAATCAAGTTGAAAGCCAACCTCAGCAATTTAGCGAGGCCCTAAGAAATTTAGGGAGAGCCTGTCTCAAAATAAAAAAATAAAAAGGGCTGGGTTCTGGCTCAGCGGCAGAGCGCTCGCCTCACACGTGCACTGCCCAGGTTCCATCCTCAGCACCACGTAAACATAAATGCATTGCATTGTGTACAACTAAAGTAAATAAATATTAATAAATAAATAAAAAAAGGGCTGGTGTTGTGGCTCAGTGGCTAAGGCCCCCTGAGTTCAATACCTGGTACCTAAAATAAATTTTGAAATAAATAAATTAATTTAATTTAATTTAGTTAAACCAACTGAGCCCCACAATCAAATAGGCGTGCTGGGGGAGGAAGACTGTTAAACTCTTTTCAGCAAAAGGTAAAGATCCTATCCAGACAAAAACGTCTTTCTGGGCCTATAAAACACCTGGTAGGTATTTTATACTTAGTGAGAACTTTTCTCAAAATGAAAAAAGCAAGAAGCCAGGCACGGTGGCACACACCTGTAATCCCAGCACTTGAGAGGCTGAGGCAGGAGGATCGCGAGTTCAAAGCCAGCCTCAGCAATGGTGAGGCACTTAGCAACTCAGTGAGACCCTGTCTCTAATAAAATACAAAAGAGGGCTGGGGATGTGGCCCAGTGGTCGAGTGCCCCTGAGTTCAATCCCTGGTACCAAAATAAATAAATAAATAAAAATTAAAAAATTAAAAAAGCAAAAGTCTGGGTTGTAGCCCAGTGGTAGAATACACCTGGGTTCAATCCCCAGTAAGAGGATGGGGCGTGGCTAACATGCCACAGTACAAATGACAACCATTGTAAACTCATCCTTCTCCCTAAACCAGTTTCCCTTCGGGCTTTTCTTACTCATTCCAGGGCTGCAGTCCTACTCTTCACACCCAAAATTTTCCCAACTGCTGACTATCTGATATTAAGTAATACCTAGGGGAGGTCATTGTTTTGGTCTGAGCTCTGGTACTAGGCCCCAGTAGACCAGATTAATCCAGAACAGAGTCACTTGTATAGATGCCATGTCATCAAACTGAACTTAGAAATAGGCCAGTTTTCAAAATAACAACCAACCCAACGGCCCAATCAACCTGAGAGGGCATGATAAGGAAGTCCCCTGTCCTTTAACCCTGTAAGAAAATTAACTCCAAAATTGTTAGAATCCTCGGCCAGAGGCCTGACTCTACAGATCCCAACAAATCAGGTCCAGCTACTCACTCCAAAAAGCAAATGGATAGCTGGCCGCGGTGGCGCACGCCTGTAATCCCAGCACTTGGGAGGCTGAGGCAGGAGGATTTCGAGTTCAAAGCCAGCCTCAGCAATGGTGAGGCACTTAGCAACTCAGTGAGACCCTGTCTCTAATAAAATAGAAAAAAGGGCTGGGGATATGGCCCAGTGGTCGAGTGCCCCTGAATTCAATCCCTGGTACAAAAAAAAAAAAAAAATGCAAAATGGAAAAGATAATGATAAAGAGCAAGAAAGGAGCTTTAAACCATGTAGCCAACCAGCAGGACAACAAGGGTACCCACATCTGTAGCCCTGTCTTTGAGGGGCTAACAAGGACTTTGAGGTTTTATGAAAAAGGGAATGAGGGCAAAGGTTGGGGCTTGCATGGCTGGAGGATTTGCACTGTGGCAAAACAGGTGATCTTGATTAGGTGTAGTCTGGTCCATCGTTATCTCAGCATTCATCATGAGGGGACTTGTCTGTGATAAGAAAGTATCTGTTCCCTGGGGGGTGATTTTGATGCATCACAAGATGTTATTGATCAAAGTTGTTGTTCCTGTAATCCAAGGTGACTCAGAACAAAGGAGACGGACGCAAAATAAAGACAGACATGCAAGTTTTTTATCCTGCTCCTAGTTACCCATTGGACATTGCAGGCCCGAGTGAAGAGTCTAAGTTCCAGTTATACTGCTCCCTCTACCCCTGTCTTTGGTCCATTCCTCGATCTTTATTTTTTTCTCCAATACTGGGAATTGAACTCAGTGCCTGGACCTTGCTAGGCACTGAGCTATATCCTTAGTCCATTTTGTAAAAATTAATTCATTAATTCATTAATTTAGAGGTTGCCTGTTGTTGTCTGAAGCACTTGGAGCAACGGAGCTGCGGGAAGAACTTCAGAAGCAAACTGGAGACAAACAGCTTTTTATTCTGATAACTTTTCTCTCTGGTTTTAACAACAACTAACATACGCCAAACACACCACTAAAATGGCGCTGACCCGATCAGCAATTTCGGCCAAGTCACTCGAGATCTCGCAACAAATCCCGTGAGACTACGGGTGGCGACAATGGCCAAATCTCCACGGCTCATAGTCAACTGCAATTCAAGTCAATCCCCAAACAGGGCTCCTGCAGTTGCCCACGCTGTCCTCCAACTTGTGATCCTCTACCTCCTTCTCCAGAGTCTCTGGGATTACAGGTGTGTGCCACAATGCCCGGCTCATTTAGTAGTCCTAAGGGAATTAGGGTATCCACCAATACGATTTTGCAGGTTTCTTTGGCTCAGTGGTAATGTTGCTGAAAGCTTGGTCCTTGTTCCCGATGCCCATCCATTAACGAGGACACAGTTTTGAGAAAAAGGAAAATAAGGTTTATCGCTTTGCTAGCAAAGGAGAAACACAGGGGACTCCTGCCCCAAAGGCTGTGACTCTGCCCATCCACAGGAACAGAAGGACTTTTATAGAAGTGACTCAGAGAAAATGAGATGGGGAGAGAGATCAGGAAGAAGTTTAGGGAAAAGAAGATCAGGGAAGAGAAGTTTAGGGAAAAGAAGATTGGGAAAAAGAAAAAAAAAAAAAAAAAAAAAAAAAAAAACGTAAGTTTCAAAGCCACCAGGGGTATAGTCAAAACATCAAGTGAACCCCTGTAATGACATCTCCAAGCACCTTCCTGCTAAAAGGGGGCAAAGTTGGGAGAAGTGACCCAAAGTCCTTGTTCTCTATCAGGTGGGGCATGGACAGTTAAGGGTATTCAGCATCAGAGCAGTCCAGAGGTCCACAGTGGCAGATGGCAGATGACTGGACGAGGAATACATAGGGCAGGGATCATGCTAAGACAAGGCTAAAGACAGCAAAGCATTACTTTTTTCTGTAAACAATTAGCACAAAACAACTAGTATTTCAGCCAGTCTACAAAAACCATGAGGAAAGTAATGCATGATATTTTTTTAATATTTATTTTTTAGTTGTAGTTGGACACAATACCTTTATTTTATTTATTTATTTTTATGTGGTGCTGAGGATCAAACCCAGGGCCTCGCGTGTGCTAGGCGAGCACTCTACCACTGAACCACAACCCCAGCCCAGTAATTCATAATCTTATCAGTGAAAAAAACAGATCAAATTCAATGTAAGAGGTTAGGAAGATTTGTAGGTCTATGAAATCAAACTCAAATTAACTCAGGACAAATTTGTAACTCTTGTGATTAGTATTATTAGGCACTCTCATGCAAGAACCCTTCCTACATAGCCTTCAGCTTTACTTACTGTTGGTAGGGCTGACACAAGTGTACTTCTTAAGTTAGATTAAAAAACAAAAACAAAACATTATTTTTCCTTTTAAATGTCCACCCAAATAAACTGTGCTTTTAGGCCATACTCTCTGCCAGGTGTGTAAGACCAAGTTGGTCAAAACTGACCTTGTTCCTAAGAGTCAGCTGAAATTCCTCAGAGATCACTCTTGGGGACACGTGCAAAGGCTCCTGGCTCCTTTAGCTCTCCTGGTGCCACTTGCCAGGATGGGTTGGGGTCTGGCTGACCATACATGGTTTCTACTAGAAGCATCAGGGATATTTCTGTCTCCAAAGACCCTCCTCTTTGCAGAATGTGCCCTGGTTGGCTTCTCTTCTTTGCGGTCCTCTCGATAACCCTGATCTGCGGATCAAGTGACTCACCAGAGTTGCAGGGCCCAGAGAAGGGTCCCGTCATTCTCCGGGTCCCAGCTGACCTTAGAGAGCAAGAGCCAAAATGTTGGCTGCTTTTTCCTTGGCCCTTTCATTTCCTTGACTTTGATCTCCAAGTTTTTGGTTTTAAACACCTAGCAAGCCAGTTTCACCAGTATTAAAGAGGGAGTAATAGGTTATAACTTCAATATCTATAATTTTACTGTTACTCCTTTTATTTAATGGTAGTTAGCATTAGTACTGGAAGTCAGCATTATCTGTCCTGTGGGCTATGGCTTATTATCTCAAATTAACAAGTTTTTTTTTTTGTTTGTTTGTTTTTGAAGCAATACCTTTGCAAAACACTAACAGATAACAGTTATAAAGTTTACAAGGAAAATACAAAATGAAATTAACAGAGCAAAAAATTCAGTTTGTGTAATAGCTACTGCAAGAAAAATGACTTTTATAATCTTGAATCTTTACTTAGTTATATTATATTTCCTGTTTGAGATTACAATAATCTTTACAACAATAATCAATCTTTTGATCACACTTTATTTTTTTTAATATTTACTTATTTGTTTTAGTTGTACACAATGCCTTTATTTTTACGTGGTGCTGAGGATCAAACCCGGGCTGCGCATGTGCTAAGCGAGTGCTCTACCACTGAGCCACAACCCTAGCCCTTGATCACACTTTAAGTAAACTGAAGTCTAGCCTATTTTGGAGTCATTATAACAAGGAGTAAGATGGAAGGTAGAAGCCGGGCGCGCTGGCGCACGCCTGTAATCCCAGCACTTGGGAGGCTGAGGCAGGAGGATCAAGAGTTCAAAGCCAGCCTCAGCAATGGCGAGGCACTTAGCAACTCAGTGAGACCCTGTCTCTAATAAAATACAAAAATGGGCTGGGGACTTGGCCCAGTGGTCGAGTGCCCCTGAGTTCAATCCCCAGTAACACACACACACACACAAAAAGATGGGAGGTAGAGCCTTATCTCAGGTAAGGTAAGGCTCTTCACAACACAACACAACATTACACCTGAAACTTTTTTTTTTTTTTGTACTGGGGATTGAACTCAGGGGTACTCAACCACTGAGCCACATCCCCAGCCCTTTTTTTGTATTTTATTAGAGACAGGGTCTCACTGAGTTGCTAAGTGCCTCACCATTGCTGAGACTGGCTTTGAACTCGTGATCCTCCTGCCTCAGCCTCCCAAGTGCTGGGATGACAGGCGTGCGCCACCATGCCCGGCACACCTGAAACTTGAACAAAGACTAAGATAGCTTTTAACTTTCTTTTTGTGAAAAAAAAGTGGCAGAATGTTTCCATGTTTTAACATGTCACCTTTAAACAGATCAAGCTTTCCTTAATACCTTCCAAAAATACATTTAAATTCCAATTCCAGTGTGAAGAGTAACAAAATTGTATATATAACTTATTGACAACAGGTTACTTTATCCAGCTTAAAAAAAAACAGCAAATACATGAATAAATACCAACTGAATGTTATTTCCATGCAAAATTGAGACTTTTGCTACACATAATTTTGGTTTGGAGAACACCAACTTGGCAAAGTGCTCTCTGAAGCTTTACATTTAACTAAGCCTAAGTTGTTGTTGTTGTTGTTGTTTTTTAATAAAGCAAGCAACCTAGCTTTTAAAAAAATCTTTGTTTTATTTATTTATTTAATGGTGCTGAGGATCGAACCCAGTGCCTCACACATTCGAGGCAAGTGCTCAACAACTGAGCTATAATCCTAGCCCAACTAAGCTTAACTTTTATTTTATTTTATTTTGGTACTGGGGATGGAACTCAGGGGCACTCAAACACTGGGCCAGATCCCAGAACTTTATTGTATTTTATTTAGAGATAGGGTCTCACTGAGTTGCTAAGTGCCTCACCATTGCTGAGGCTGACTTTGAACTCGTGATCCTCCTGCCTCAGCCTCCCAAGTGCTGGGATGACAGGCGTGTGCCACCATGCACTTAACTTTTTTTTTTTTTTTTTGTGGGTACCGGGGATTGAACTCAGGGGCACTCGACCTCTGGGTCACATCCCCAGCCCTTTTTTGTATTTTATTTAGAGACAGGGTCTCACTGAGTTGCTAAGTGCCTCGCCATTGCTGAGGCTGGCTTTGAACTCGCAATCCTCCTGCCTCAGCCTCCCAAAGTGCTGGGATTACAGGTGTGCACCACCGCGCCCAGCTGCAGCACTTAACTTTTAAAGTACAATTTAGAATCCAGAGTGTACAGTAACAATATTCACAGGTCTGCATGGATAAACAAAAATCAAAGGATAGCCTTAAACCTATTATACATTTAGGAAACAGTGTTAATAAGCAGAAATTGGCTTAGTCAAAGCAAACAGATATAAGACAGGTCTTCAAATGACAGACAATGTGGCCCTTCTACATCAGATAAAATATATGAGAAAGCATTTATTTTGTTATCTTGCCAGCAATCTTACATAAATTTTCATTTTACAAACTTTTACATAACACTTAGCCAAGACTTAGATAATTCTCAGATGCATATGTATACCTCATCACAAATATGTTGGGTATCAACTATATTGTTAACTTAAATAACATTTCTTTGTTTAAACAGTTACAAAGTAATCATTTAAGACTTTCAAACAGGTTCGAACCCCAATTCCTTTAAGACTTAGTATCCCCAAGTAATAAAACTGAAAAAATACATGAAAATTATCTATAGATAAGAGCAGAGCAAAGTTTCAGACTTTGCTTCATATCAGTACACTAAAGTTCAAATAACTTCAACTGTGCTAATTATAGCCACTTTAATCGAACACAAACTTTTTGAGATCTACCTTCTACAAACCTTCTGTAACTTAAACGTTGACAATTTTTTTACATCCTTAGTTTTGCCCACTTTCGTCTTGGACTTTAGCTCAAGAATATTACTTTGCCAGACAAAATACTTTCTCATCCAGAAATATTTCTTTTACCTTCTCACTTTCCATATGAAAATATATTTTCAAGCTGGGCGCGGTGGCACACACCTGTAAACCCAGCACTCTGGAGGCTGAGGCAGAGGATCGCGAGTTCAAAGCCAGCTTCAGCAACGGTGAGGCACTTAGCAACCCAGTGAGACTCTGTCTCTAATAAAATACAAAAAAGGGCTGGGGATGTGGCCCAGTGGTTGAGTGCCCCTGAGTTCAATCCCTGGTACAAAAACAAAAACAAAAACAAAAAAACAACAAAAAAAGAAACCCATATATTTATGTATATATATATATTTTTTTTTCCATACCTATAACTTTCTTTTATCTTTTCTAGTTTCAGACCCTTTCTTAAATTCATATTCTGAAACAGACATTATGAATGTTATCTGTACATTTAATTTACACAACAAATTTCATCCCAGGAGAGGGTTGGACAGTTCAGCATGTACAAAAACTTTGCCTTAATCTTTTTTCTCCCAGGTTGCATTTAAGGGGTTGGAGCACAGGATATTTTTGAGCCTGACCTGTCTCTGTTACCATTATCACAATACCATCAACTTTAAATGAGCTCCTCACTGTCAATTGTACCTAGGGTTTCCTTGGGGGCTTTTTTCTCATATGAGGCATATTGATATGCAATGGAAGAGGTCTTTTCCACTCTTTTCTTTAGGCTTCCTTGGAGATCCTTTGCAGAGGCTGCCTATAAAACACAGGTTGCCCTTAATTTCTGTCTTTTTCTTTTCTGGGTGCAGTTATTTTATTTTGCCAGTTTCCCCAGGCATTTAGTTTGATGGGATACTATTACAGCAAGAATTGCTTTGCCCCAGTGATGAATATCCCCTGGCCAAATGGAGTGTCCTGTCAGATCTTAAAAGGGGAGACTATTCTTGTCCCCAGGTCATAAACTGACAGTGCTGGAACCTACTACCACATTCTTTGTGGCCAGCAGCCTCCACTCCCCCCACCCCAAGGGCAAAAGGGGCTGAAAGGCAGGGCAGAGGCCACATTCTTCTTGGCCATTTTTCTATGCCCAGACAGATAGCTTTTCTGGGATTTTTTCCCCTCCAGTTTAGGACTGGTGGCCTTGACCCACAGTGAGATAATCTGCAGCTGCCTGGGGCCAGGCTAAGAAACAGTACTGGAAGTGTCAGCACTGGGTTTAAAAGATTTACATTTTTAAAAACCCTTTCTTCTGGTGCTCGGCTATCCTTGCACACAAGAGGCAGTAGCTTTTGGTACCTTCAACCTAGTTTCTAACAGTTCAGACCCCTTATCAAGCAACTGTATAAATGCCTGTCTATACAGAATCTCTTTCACATACTTTATCCCTGATAGACCAACTTCAACTTTGAGATTGCATAATAATCCAGAAAAAACCATTCAATGTCTATATTGTGTTACAGTAAACCATCTTTGACTTAGACAGGCTTATCCCTATTGGTGGCCCATGCAGCCAAGATCTCTGTCCAAGAGACTACCTATAAGATCAATGCAGCATGGCCCATGTCTTAAAAGGCAGTAACAGAAAACAAACAAACAAACAAAAAAAAAAAAAAAAAAAAAAAAAAAAAACAGACAAGAGGATCACTGACTGAAACCAGGGCTGACAGATGGGAAACTTTAAAACAGACAGACCTAGCCGGGCGCGGTGGCTCACGCCTGTAAACCCAGCACTCTGGGAGGCTGAGGCAGGAGGATCGCGAGTTCAAAGCCAGCCTCAGCAGTGGCGAGGCACTTAGCAACTCAGTGAGACTCTGTCTCTAATAAAATACAAAAAAGGGCTGGGGATGTGACCCAGTGGTTGAGTGCCCCTGAGTTCAATCCCTGGTACAAAAAAAAAAAAAAAAAAAAAAAAAAAACAAAAAAAGAAACCCATATATTTATGTATATATATATATATTTTTTTCCATACCTATAACTTTCTTTTATCTTTTCTAGTTTCAGACCCTTTCTTAAATTCATATTCTGAAACAGACATTATGAATGTTATCTGTACATTTAATTTACACAACAAATTTCATCCCAGGAGAGGGTTGGACAGTTCAGCATGTACAAAAACTTTGCCTTAATCTTTTTTCTCCCAGGTTGCATTTAAGGGGTTGGAGCACAGGATATTTTTGAGCCTGACCTGTCTCTGTTACCATTATCACAATACCATCAACTTTAAATGAGCTCCTCACTGTCAATTGTACCTAGGGTTTCCTTGGGGGCTTTTTTCTCATATGAGGCATATTGATATGCAATGGAAGAGGTCTTTTCCACTCTTTTCTTTAGGCTTCCTTGGAGATCCCTTTGCAGAGGCTGCTATAAAACACAGGTTGCCCTTAATTTCTGTCTTTTTCTTTTCTGGGTGCAGTTATTTATTTTGCCAGTTTCCCCAGGCATTTAGTTTGATGGGATACTATTACAGCAAGAATTGCTTTGCCCCAGTGATGAATATCCCCTGGCCAAATGGAGTGTCCTGTCAGATCTTAAAAGGGGAGACTATTCTTGTCCCCAGGTCATAAACTGACAGTGCTGGAACCTACTACCACATTCTTTGTGGCCAGCAGCCTCCACTCCCCCCACCCCAAGGGCAAAAGGGGCTGAAAGGCAGGGCAGAGGCCACATTCTTCTTGGCCATTTTTCTATGCCCAGACAGATAGCTTTTCTGGGATTTTTTCCCCTCCAGTTTAGGACTGGTGGCCTTGACCCACAGTGAGATAATCTGCAGCTGCCTGGGGCCAGGCTAAGAAACAGTACTGGAAGTGTCAGCACTGGGTTTAAAAGATTTACATTTTTAAAAACCCTTTCTTCTGGTGCTCTGCTATCCTTGCACACAAGAGGCAGTAGCTTTTGGTACCTTCAACCTAGTTTCTAACAGTTCAGACCCCTTATCAAGCAACTGTATAAATGCCTGTCTATACAGAATCTCTTTCACATACTTTATCCCTGATAGACCAACTTCAACTTTGAGATTGCATAATAATCCAGAAAAACCATTCAATGTCTATATTGTGTTACAGTAAACCATCTTTGACTTAGACAGGCTTATCCCTATTGGTGGCCCATGCAGCCAAGATCTCTGTCCAAGAGACTACCTATAAGATCAATGCAGCATGGCCCATGTCTTAAAAGGCAGTAACAGAAAACAAACAAACAAACAAACAAACAAAAAAAAAAAAAAAAAAACAGACAAGAGGATCACTGACTGAAACCAGGGCTGACAGATGGGAAACTTTAAAACAGACAGACCTAGCCGGGCGCGGTGGCTCACGCCTGTAATCCCAGCACTTTGGGAGGCTGAGGCAGGAGGATCGCGAGTTCAAAGCCAGCCTCAGCAGTGGCGAGGCACTTAGCAACTCAGTGAGACCCTGTCTCTAAATAAAATACAAAAAAGGGCTGGGGATGTGACCCAGTGGACGAGTGCCCCTGAGTTCAATCCCCGGTACCACAAAAAAAAAAAAAAAAAAAACAGACAGACCCAGACAGACCTGCACATACAAATTTCTTGCACTTACTTTACCTTTCACAGACCAATTATAATTGCAAGATTGTACAAAAATCTAGAAAGCTATTTAAAAGCCAGATTGTTACAGTAAAACATTATCTTAGACTTATAGGTGGCCCTTTCTTCAACTCATTTTACCTCTGACAGGCCAATTCCAATTGCAAGATTGTACAAAAAGAAACACGGAAAGACAACCAGAGAGAAGCCCCAAAACCATGGCCAATGGACGGAACCTTTAGAATGATCAGCCAAGATCTTTCCCAAGACACTCACTACCTATAGAATCAATGCAGTACTGGCCATGTCTTAAAAGGGGCAGTAACACATTCAAACAAAACATACAACCAGAGGGAATTCCCAAACCATGGCTAACATATGGGAACCTTTAAAACAGAGCAGATAGGGAAAAAATCCCAAGTTTCCAACTCCCACTTAACTGTGACTTCCACACCAGTGGTGCCCTAGAAGTCCCCATAGAGGGACCACATGTTCCCAAAAAAAGGGTAACCAGATGTGTAGAATCAAGGGTCTTGGTATGCACACTGGGGGAGCTTACCAAATGGCCAAAGTTGTCGTGACTTTCCTGAGTTCAGTTTCCTGTTTCTCAAAGTAGACCACCTGATGAAGCAACTTGTGCAGTTCAGGGAGAGAAGGTGGGAGTTCCCCAAAGCAAGAAGAGCTTGGGCAGCTGCTGGGATGGTCCCTCAATCCCTCCCTTTAATCACAGGAACATCTCCTCTGCTTCTGTCTGAGGCAAACTCACATCGTATCCCAATTTCTTCAGCAGTAGGATCTCAACAAACTCACCAGCACTACAAATCCTCAGCATGAAAATGGGGTTCCTTGAAAAGCCAACCTAACAAAGAAAGTTGGAACAGGAACTGCTCTCGGGTCCTATCTGGGTTGCCAAATTTGTTGCTGAAAGCTCAGTCCTTGTCTCCAATGCCAATCCATTAAGGAGGACATGGTTTTGAGAAAAAGGAAAAAGGCTTATTGCTCTGCTAGCAAAGGAGAAACACAGTGGTCCCCTGTCCAAAGGCTGTGATTCTGTGATTCCCTGTTTAAAGCCACAAGGGATATAGTCAAAACATCACTTGAACCCCTGTTACAGTAAAACAGTTTTTAGACAATGACTTTAGCATCTAAGTGAAAAGAGTCAGTTACTTAAGTCTAAAAGTAGAAGTACCATTATAAATTGTAAATGAAATTTAAGAGGGAGCCAAAGTCAGAAGATATCCAACCAAATAAATCGTGTTTT
Organism: Tamias sibiricus; assembly: GCA_025594165.1. Taxonomy (NCBI): domain Eukaryota; kingdom Metazoa; phylum Chordata; class Mammalia; order Rodentia; family Sciuridae; genus Tamias; species Tamias sibiricus. The sequence goes on from CM046669.1 coordinate 36,843,961, forward strand.
GGGGATTGAATCCAGGGGTACTCAGCCAGCCCTTTCTCTCTCTCTCTCTCTCTCTCTCTCTTTTCTTTTGTACTTTATTTAGAGATAGGGTCTTACTAAATTGCTTAGGGCCTCGCTAAATTGCTAAGGCTGGCTTTGAACTCATGATCTTCCTGCCTCAGTCTCCTGAGTCACTGGGATTACAGGTGTGCACCTCCACACCTAGCACTCTCTTCTTTTAAATAGCTCCATGAGTATGAACTTCTTCTTCTTCTTCTTCTTCTTTTTTTTTTTTTTTTTTTTTTTTTTTTGTACTAGGGATTGAACTCAGGGGCACTCGACCACTGGGCCACATCCCCAGCCCTTTTTTGTATTTTATTAGAGACAGAGTCTCACTTAGTTGCTAAGTGCCTCGCCATTGCTGAGGCTGGCTTTGAACTCGCAATCCTCCTGCCTCAGCCTCCCAAGTGCTGGGATTACAGGTGTGTGCCACCGCACCAGGCTGAGTATGAACTTCTTTAAAAAACTAAATGGGGGAGTCATTTTCTTATTTTTATCTAAATGAAGTGTTCTTGTCTAAACTATGAGTTTCACCTTCTATGCAAAGGTGCCTAAGGGAAGAACTCTAGTCTCAGGCAATCACATATAAGAACACTTTTTCCATAAAAGTCTCAGCTTTCCTTACTTTTGGTAGGGGTGATACAAGTGCACACCTCGAATTCCATTTAAAAGGACCACTGTCTTTCCTTGTACTTGTCCTTGCGTGACTTTGACTTTTCTTGACTCTCATATTTGTACATTTGTCTTTGTTTATACTTCCTTGCTGGGTGTTCAAGCCTGAATAGACAGTCAGTCCCTATGTTGTCCTACTGTTGAGGTCGATTGAAACTCCTTCAGAAGTAACTTTTAAGATCTTGTGAGGACCCTCTGGACTCATTCAGGCATTTCCATCTGCTGTGGATGGTCAGGGTCTCACTGACCACATAGCTTCCTTGGAAGTTTTAGGGACATTATATTTTCCAGGGACCCTCCTCCTTGCAGAGTATACACCGGTTGGCCTCTAGTCTCTAGGGTCCTCATGCTCCCCTGATCAGAATATTGGGTGACTCACCAGAACTACCTCTAAAAGGGTCCTGACATCCCTTGAGGGTGACCTTGGAGGGTGAGGGCCAAAATATTGACTTTCCTCTTAGCCCTTTAATCCTCCTTGGTTTTAGCCTCCAAATCTTGGTCACTGAACATCCAGAAGGCTAGTTCCTTCAGTTTTGAAGTAGGAGTAGTTGGTTCTAATTTTCACTTTTGTAATTTTATAGTTGCCCCTTCTATTGAATTGGGGGCAATACTAATATTGGGGGTCAGTGTCGTATCTTATCTGTCCTGTAAATGATGGCCATCATCTCCAAATACTGTTCAGATAGTTCAGTTAGAAGTTGTGCTTCTGCAAAATGCTAACAGGCAACAGTTATAAAGTTTTATGATACAAAATAACTTTTTGTGGAATTGAACCCATGGGTACTCTACCACTGAGCCCTTTTTATTTTTTATTTTGAGACAGGGTTTCTCTAGTTTGCCCAGGCTGGCTACAAACTTGTGATCCTCCTTCCTCAGCCTCCTGAGTCACTGGAATTACAGATGTGTACGGCTACACCCATTACAAAACAAAACTAACAAGAGCAAAACAAATCCAGTTTTGTATAGCTGTTCTGAACCAAGAAACAAACTTCTTCTTTTTTTAAAATATTTATTTATTTGCTTTTAGTTGTATACAATGCATTTTTACATGGTGCTGAGGATCGAACCCAGGCCGTGCATATGCTAGGCGAGCGCTCTACCACTGAGCCACAACCCCAGCCCCAGAAACAACCTTCTTTAAAGAAGAATCAAGCCGGGCGCGGTGGCTCACGCCTGTAATCCCAGCACTTGGGAGGCTGAGGCAGGAGGATCGCGAGTTCAAAGCCAGCCTCAGCAATGGTGAGGCACTTAGCAACTCAGTGAGACCCTGTCTCTAATAAAAACACAATAAAGGGCTGGGGATGTGGCCCAGTGGTCAAGTGCCCCTGAGTTCAATCCCTGGTACAAAAAAAAAAAAAAAAGAAGAACCAAAACTGTGAATGAGGGGAAAAAAAAAAATCTAGAACAGCTACAGTTAGAATTTTGAGGAAAGTTTAGTAATTGACAAAACTAGTTATTTTCATTGTATACAGCATTTTGGAATAACTATTATGATTGATAGAATTATAATAGGACCACCAGGATCTCCTAATTATCTCTTCAAAAATTTAAATTCCCATCCTAGTACAAGGTATAACACAATTACACACACACACACACACACACCACCTTATTGATAACTGGTTATTTTTACCCAATTATAAATTTTATTTTTGATACTGGGGATTGAACACACAGGCACTTGAGCCACATCCCCAGCTCTTTTTTTTTTTTTTTTTTTTAAATATTTTTAGTTTTGTAGATGGACAAAATACATTTATTTTATTTATTTATCTTTATGTGGTGGTGAGGATCGAACCCAAGGCCTCACAGGTGCTAGGCACACATGCTCTATCACTGAGCTACAATCCAGCCCCTTAGCCCTTTTTATAGTTTATTTAGAGACAGGGTCTTGCTGAGTTTCTTAAGGCCTCCCTAAATTGTTGAGATTGGCTTTGAACTCTCAATCCTCCTGCCTCAGCTTCCTCAGCTGTTGGGATTACAGGCACATGCCATTTTGCCCAGCACAATTACAAACTATTAAGTGACATAGATTCCCCATGTATATTTACTATTTTTATGTCTTCCTTTCTTGTCTTAAAAATAAATGAAATATTTTTAAATTAAAGTAGAGGTAGTTTTCCAAGTACTTGTTTACAGATGTACACCCTAAGTGACCAATGCCCAATCCTTCTAATTATCAGAGTGGCATGGCTTAGAATGCAAAGTGTTGAGACCATCTAATTATCTTAAAGATGAGAATCATGATACAATTATGAGTACACAAAGATAAGCTTTAAACATGTTGTTACCACTAACGATTTTAGTTTGGAGGACAGTAGCTTGGTAAAAGTGTACCAGGGGATGGAACTCAGGGGCACTCAACCACTGAGCCACATCCCCAACCCTATTTTGTAATTTATTAGATACAGGGTCTCACTGAGTTGCTTAGTGCTTTACTTTTGCTGAGGCTGGCTTTGAATTCTTGATCCTCCTGTCTCAGCCTCCCAAGCCCCTGGGATTATAGGCGTGTGCCACCACACTGAGCATAATTTAGCTCCCACTTTTGAAGTGAAATTCAGAATCCATGACTCAGTAGGATAACTATAATCATGTGACTCTGCCCATAACACAGGTCTACATAGGTTAATAGCACCTATAAAAATCAAAGACTAGTAACTCAGGAGGCTCAGGCAGGAGACTCTCAAGTTCAAAGCCAGCCTCAGCAAAATCGAGGAGCTAAGCAACTCAGTGAGACCCTGCCTCTAAATAAAATAGAAAACAGGGCTGGGGATGTGGCTCAGTGAATTGAGTGCCCCTGAGTTCAATCCCCCATACAAAAAAAAAAAAAAAAAAAAAAAAAAAAAAAAAAGACAAGTTTTAGACCTCTTATGGAAATAGTGTTAATAACCACAGATAGACTACCTAGCCAGGCATGATGGTGCATGCCTGTAATCTCAGCAACTGGGGAGGCTGAGGCAGGAAGATCTCAGGTTTGAGGCCAGCCTGGAGAACTTAGACAGACCCTGTCTCAAAATAAAAAGTAAAAAGTGCTGGGGAAGTTGCCCAGTGGTAGAGCATCCCTGGGTTCAGTCCCAAGTTCCATCAAAAACCAAAATCCAAACCAAAAGAATATGCAATAAAAAATATCTTTCTACCTCAGACATCCAGTCCTATTCACCTCAGTTAACCACTGTTGATAAATTTTTCTAAAAAAAACATTGGGGGTGGGGTAACTGGGTCTTGAACCCAGGAGCCCTGAGCTACACACCCAGTCCCTTTTAATTTTTTTTTAATTTTAAAACAGGATCTTATTAAGTTGCTGAGGCTAGCCTCAAATGTGCCATCCCCCTGCCTTAGTCTCCCAAATTTCTGGGATTAGAGGTATGAACCACCATGCCTGGCTATTTTTATAGGAAATTTTTTATGCATACGTAAGCATGTGTGTGTAGGGGGATTAATTACATTTGCATTTTAGAAAGAGAAATTCTGTGGTAAATTAAAAGAGAAATTTAAAGACAATATGGAGAGGCAACAAAACCAATAATGTTACAGGCCTATTCTAGGCAGAATTAATGGGGTAAAAAAGAAAAATGTAGATTTAACAGATACTTAGGAGGTAAATTCAGGGGCTGGGGATGTATTTCAGTGGCAGAGTCCTTGCCTAGTACATGTAAGGCCCTGGGATTGATCCTCAGGACCAAAAGAAAAGAGAAACCAGGAGGTAATAAAGTCAAAGGGTGTTATAATGATTGGATAAAGTCTTGATTGATGTAATTGGGTGAATGGTGGGTGGTGCCATTCGCTAAGACAGAGACTTCAGGAAGTGATGTTGGGGACTGGACCAGGTGATGATTTCAGTTTTTCCATGTGCTGTACTTAAAAGTGTCTCTGAAGCATCCAAATGGAGAATCCTGTAGGCAGTTGAACAGAGATCTGGTTCAGAGATAAGATCTGAGTCACCACATATAATTAATTCATAGTTGAAACCATGGAAATGGATGAAACACTCAGGGAAAGAATGCAGAGAGAAAAGATGAGGGTTGAGGAGGACTGAATCCCAGGCCACGCCAACAATTAAATGAGGGGTAGAGAAAGAGGAACTTGCCAAAGAGTGATAGACAGGCAGCCAAAGAGTTTGGAAGGAAACCAAGATAGAATGTTGTCCTTTAAACCAAGGGAGGGGGAGTTGAAAGAAAGAGAAAAATGGCCCAAGAGGTCAAATGACTGTGATGTTTTGAGTCAAACAGATCTGGATTTGAAACCTGACTTTTCCAATTACCAGTAACACCCTGGGATAAATCACTGAAACTTTACAAGCACTATCAGTAGCTTGTATCTTATAGAATTATTGTGAGGATTAAACTGAAGAACATACACAAAGCTGTTAACAGTGCCTGACACAGAATAAACTATCAATAAGTTATGTCTAATAATAATGATAAAATAAACACTGAAAAGTATTTATTCAACTTACAACAATGGACCCTACCAAAGGAATTTCAGAAAGCCATGGGGACATTAAATCCAGATGAAATAGATTTAAAAGTATGTAAGAGGTGGGAAAATGGCCAAGGAATTTGGCCAGAAAGATAAATTGAGAAATTAGGTGTGCCAGAGGGAAACAAGGAATTGGGAATACTTTTAAATAGATGGGGATTCATGTATTGTTACCAGGTGTTCAGGAATAAAAAAAGAGGGGACAAATGTAATAGAAAGGGGCCAAGCTTGATGGTACATGCCTAGAATTCCAGCTACTCTGGAGCCTGAGTCAGAAAGATCACAACTTCCAGGCCAGCCTGGACAACTTTATGAGACTTTAAAATAAAAAAATAAAAATAAATAAATAAGGGGCTGGGGATATATATAGCTTAGTTGGTAGAGTACTTGCCTTGCATGCACAAAGCCCTGGGTTCAATTCCCAGCACCACCAATAAATAATTAAATAATTAAATAAATAGGGCTGAGCCAGCTGTGGTGGCACACACCTATATTTTCATCAGCTCCAGAGGCTGAGACAGGAGGATTGCAAGTTCAAAGCCAGCCTCAGCAAAAGCAAGGTACTAAGCAACTCAGGGAGACCATGTCTCTAAGTAATAATACAAAATAGGGTTGGGGATGTGGTTCAATGGTTGAGTGCCTCTGAGTTCAATCCCTGGTACCACAAAAAAAAAAAGGGGGGGGGGGGCTGGAGATGTTGCTCAGTATTCTCAAGGCCCTGGGTTTAATTTCCAGTATTTAAAAAAAGAGGAAAAAATAGAGAGGGGGAGGTGGATAATAGACTTCGTTGACTCTATTGTGTGTCCTGCCCAACATCACCACTAGTTCAGCCTTCTTACTGGGATTGAACCCAGAGCCTTACACATGCTAGGCAAACAGTGTACCACTGAGCTACATCCCAAGTCGTAAATATTCTATTTATTTGTTTGTTTGTTGGAACTGGGGATTTAGCCCAGGGGTGCTTTATCACTGGGCTGTATCCCCAGTCCTTTTTATTTTTTATTTTAAGATAGGGTCTTACTAAGTTGCTGATCTTGAACTTGAGATTCTCCTGGCTCATCCTCCTGCATTGCAGGTATCACAGGTGTGCACCACTGTGCCTGGCCTAAATATTCTCTTTTGAACCTAATTTTGTCTCAATAATTTTGCATTCTTTTTTCCCTCAGAGTGAAAACTTATTGAATATCCTACATGGTTTTGTCAATTATTTATTAAAGAGATCTGGAGACTGAAATTCATTTGTAGTTTGAGGTGCTTTATAAGCATGGCAATCTGGCATCGTGTGCTTGATCTAGATACTTTACCCACTTGTAACAGCCAAAGGGCAAGCCCACACCCACCTCTGAAAATCTTGTGTGTATGCATTGGGGGCTTGGGGGAGAGCCCCATATGGATTCTCCCTCTGCCATAGGTTTTCCCCAACTAGTTCTTCCTCTTTTCAGCAGCCTCAGGTTTTTAACTTTTGACCTTTTCAATGTCCCCATTACCCTATTTTTTCTGCCCCCACATTCGGAGAGACTAATAGAAACTGAAATATGAAATATGGTTATTTCCACTGATAAGGGACTGATGGAACAAACTGCAAAAAGAGTCTAATAGTGAGTGGGATGGGAGTTGTTAAAAAGAAAGTGGTAATAGCTGGTATGGTGGTGCATGCATCTAATCCCAGCAACTTGGGAGGATGAGGCAAGAGGATTGCAAGTTCAAAGCCAGCCTCAGCAACTTAGCAAAGTCCTAGGTGATTTAGCAAGACCCTGTCTCAAAATTAAAAAATAAATAAATAAAAAGGGCTGGATATATGGCTCAGTGCTTAAGCACCCCTGGGTTCAATCCCTAGTACAAAAAAAAAAAAAAAAAAAAAAAAATTAGGCAAGCCTCTAAGGCCTATACGTACATACGATGACTGTTAAAAGATATTCAAGATATACTGTAAAGTGAAAATAAGCAAATTGCAAAACAATATGAATAGTTTGAGCCTTTTTCTATTTTTACAATACACATTTCTTTTCTTTTTGTGGTGCTGGGGATTGAACCCAGGGCCTTAGGCATAGCCAGACAAGCACGTTACCACTGAGCTACATCTTCCACCCCTACACTTAATTCATTCTAAGATGCACATCCTTTTCAATTTTAGCATCTCTGATCAATGGCCTGTAGGAATTTTTTTTTTTTGGGGGGGGGGGGTGGTGCTGGGGATTGAACCCAGGGCCTTGTGCATGTGAGGCAAGCATTCTACCAACTAAGCTATATCCCCAGCCCAACCTGTAAGAATTTAATGAGCAGATTTTTGTGTGTTTGTATTTTTTTCTCTTGGAGGCTCACAAAAGAAAAATGCATCTTATAATTTGATGAAATATGATATATCTATAAGCTATATATAGCATGCCAGTCAGGCTAGGACAGCAGCTTGGGAAGGCCTAGGCTATAAAACCTGCAAACTCTTTGGAAAGCCACCTGCTAAATTACAAAGAACCCTAGGTGTTGTGGGACAGACAGAAATTGGTTACCAGTGTTGGTTCTAGGCAGAAGGCCGCGCCTCCCAGGCAGAAGGCCACACCTCCCCAGGTGCCTTGTGAAAAACTATGGCTCCTGGGATCCTCAGCGTGACCAAAAACCTGACCAGCAAGTCCCTTGTCCACTACCACTACCTCCCCCCCATGACCTCTGCTGGCCTATAGGACAAGGACTCACTCCAAGGGGGTTTTATGACCCCTACTCTATTTAAGCCAGCCCCGGACTGAAATTGGCCCTTTTGTTCCTGCTCTCCGCTCCCGCGTGTTCCAGCTCCCGTCAGTTCCCCGCGGTTTGTCCCCATCCCCTCCATGTGTTTCTTTGGTAATTCAATAAACCCCTTTCCTTTTCCTATACGACAGTTCGAGCCTCGGTCCCTTCCTGCAAATTCCGCTAACAACCAGGAACTTGCTTGTTAGGTCTGGTTGATGTGGCAATCAGAGTGAACCCTGTCTAGACGGGTCTCAAGAGTTTTGTATGTAAGGCAAGGATTGGAGAATTCTAATGTTGTGGCTTCTCACCTTTGAAAGAAGGTAAAAGTCAAAATGTGAGGAAACTCAAGACCCCTCTGACCAATAAATCCCTTAGATTGCCATTTGTGGCCTGGTTGGGACTCCCACACCAAGCTGGTAGCTGGCAGGACTAGCACAAAAAGAAATAAAAGGTGACTGGAATCTCCAACTGCTTTACCATCAAGTGTATCCTTTCGCAGTAGCAGAATGTATCCTTTACCCAAGTAAAGTTTAGGTAAAATGTTGCTTCCTAAGCAAGTTCTGCTGATCTACCCAGAGGAATCTCTAGCTCCTATTAAATCCATGTAATATATATACATATATTTGCATTTAAATAGGAAAGATGTACGTAAAATAAATGAGATTATTTCCCAGGAATGAGATTAATTCAGATTTTAAATTTCTACATTTCTTGTCTATTTCTATTTCTGTCATATTTAATTAAAAAAAAAAAAGTCAAAACTTTCAAATGGAACATACAGGATGTTTATAATGAAATGAAGCAGAAATTGCTCATGTTTTTCCTTTTCATACCCTAACCCTCATGAACTTACTAATGAGCCTGATATACAACTTTGTTTTAAGAAACACACACACACACACACACACACACACACACACACACACACACCTCCTCCAAGCCCAATTTCACTTCTGCAAATTAAAAACACAAGCCAGGAATGGTAGCACGTGCCTGTAATGCCAGTAACCCTGGGAGGCTGAATCAGGGCTGCAAGTTCAGGGCCAGCCTCAGCAATTTAGTGAGGGCCTAAGCAACCTGGCGAGAACCTATCTCCAAATTAAAAAAAATATATATATATATTAAAATAAAAAAGCACAAATCCTTCACATTCAGCATTCAGGACTCTTCCTCTTTTGGGGGTGAGGGTGTGTGCCGGGTATTGAACTCAGGGCACTCGACCACTGAGCCACCAAATCTTTCAACACAACATGGGAAAAGTTTATTTCTAAGTTAAATTTATCCACTGTTTGAATGATATATTCATTAAGCAAATTTGGGTAAGAGGAAAATGAACGCTTATGGACATTTCTTTTCAGCTTTCTCGATTATCTGATCTGAACTTAAAAAACAACAAACCTGTATTAAAGACGGTTTTAGGGGCCCCATAAACTTTCAGACAAAGTCCTTTCCAAGGCTCCCTGTGGCCCAGACCTCCCCTCTCACGTGACCCTGTGACCCGGGGAAGCCATCTTAGGCATCGCCTCATAGAGCAAACTACAACTCCCAGAATCCCCGCGCTCTGCGTCGTGCTGGCACTTTTACTGGCCGGGTCTTAGAGCTGAGCCTGTAGCCGGCGCCATCTTTGACGCTGGCAGTCTCGGGTTTCTGCTGGTTCTGCTGCTGTGAGGACGGCGGGCGGCCGCAGCTAAGAAAGAAGAAAGACGTGGCAGCAGGCGGGAGTCGGAGATAGTGTCATCGGTTCGGTAAAGTTTCTGTTCTCTGGTAACTAGACCCGTTTCTTGATTCCCGGGTGGCTTGGAGCCAGGGAGGTGGGGGAGCGGGCGAGGGGAGTGGCAGCGGCCTCCCCTCGCCCCCGGGTCGCGGCCTAGCCCGGGAAGTCAGAGCGGGGTTCTGCAGCGCCGCGGTAACGACCACCCCCTCCTGGCCGCGGCCCTTGCCGGGGTGGGCAGGGAGCCAGGCTCCCGCTCACTTTTCCCATCCTCCCCACCCCCACCCCACCCCACCCCACCCCCCCCCCACCCCACGGCGCCCCACCCCCACGGCGCCTGCTCCCTTCCCAACCACCCTTCCTCCCCTCCCCCACATCCGGTGCTCGCGAAACGGGGAGCTTCCCCGCGACCCGACTGTTCCCGACCCCCGGGGAGCGAACTGACACTAGATTGCTTTCTTCGGGGCAACAGTTTCTCCAGTTTAGCGGACGCTCACTGCCTAAAGCAGACCAAGTGCCAGGAGCTGAGTTGACCTACTCTCGTTCCTCTCCAGGGTCCTACTACTTTGGAGATTTTCTCAAACTCCACATACAAAGCCATTGACCTTATTCCGGGATCCTACACCCATTCCCCACCCCAGTTACACTCCCTCCCCCAGCCCTCCGCATCGGAGTCAAGAGCTACAGGGACACTTCCGTTCTCCTTATAGGATTGGTGGAACCGTAATGAAGAACACCCCCTAAACTCCCATAATTGGTGCGGATTCCTATGGGGAAGGCCCATATTGTTGACATCTTCCAGGCTTTGATTTTGGACCTTGAGAAGGAGGCTCTGGAACTAGTGATAGCGATGCTTTTTAGGGTAAATGTGTGTAGGTATTGGGGCAAGGGGAGGGATCAGTGGAAAAGGAAAGTAGTTTAAAACGCATATTTCATTTTTACTGTTCATAATAGAGTCCAACTTGTGAGTTACTTATTTACAACCTGTAAATCTTCTTCAGTCTGAAAACATTAACTCTTGGTAGAAACAGCAAATCGAAAATGAAACTTGTTTTCCTGTTTTAAAATTTTATTCCCAAAGGATCTTTTCCAGCTCTCCGCTTTTTAAAATTTTGTATTACTTTTAGTCAGAAGTGAAAGGGCCCAACTAGCATTTCCTGTTAATGACCAGTATGTGGAGTCTTATTTAGCTTTCCAAGAATTGATTTTGGGGGGTTGTATTGACAAATTACAGTCCTAAATGATGAATGTTGAATGATGCACTATGTTTTTGTTTAAATGAAATTTCCTGAAAATAATTTCAGAACTAAGGGTAAATCGTTGCTATCATGAGACATCTTAAAGTATATATTTTAACAACTGAAGACATTTCAAGCAGATATAGTTCTTGATGAAGCAGAAAGAACATGAACCTGACATTTGAAAGACCTGGTTTTTAGCTGGTACTAACCAGCTCAACTTCTATGACTGTGGGAAAGTGGGCCTCCATTCTTTTTTTCTATAATGTGAGGACACTGGACTTTGAATTCAGAACTCAGAAAGTTGAAAGGGTTCTTAAAGCCCTCTAAGAAAGAGTTTGGGAATGTTCTTCACTGCCATAATTTTTCCTCCAAAAATAACCTGGCTTCGAATTCATTTGTCCAAAGGGAATTTGACTCCCTGTAGAAATTGGAGAAAAGGTAATGCAAGGAGAGAGGAACAGCTGTATTTCTGCTTGAGTAATAAACACACTAACAAATTCTGGTACGAATTTTGGAGACATAAAGAGAATGAGTGTATGTACTTTAAGTGTACCAGTTTCTTCCCTCTCTCCTCGTAGAAGATGCAGAACTTTTAATGGTGCTGGGATTCTGGGATGTGTTTCCATTAATTCTAATGCAGCTGAAGAAGATGTGGTAGAGGGAAAGATGGTAGCAGAAGGAGTGGATAAAGAGGCAAAGTTGCCCGCTAAAAAGAAAAGAAAGAAGGGTTTGCGAATTAAAGGGAAAAGGCGCCGAAAAAAGTTGATCCTTGCCAAGAAATTTACTAAGGATTTGGGATCTGGAAGGCCTGTTCCAGATGCTCCTGCTTTGTTAGCTTCCAGTGCCCCTGAACAGGATGAAGAAAGTCTTTTTGAGAGCAATATAGAAAAACAGATCTACCTACCTAGTACAAGAGCCAAGACCTCCATTGTGTGGCATTTCTTTCATGTTGATCCCCAGTACACCTGGCGGGCTATTTGTAACCTCTGTGAAAAAAGTGTCAGCAGAGGTAAACCAGGCAGTCATCTTGGTACATCTACTCTTCAGCGACATTTGCAGGCAAGGCATTCACCTCACTGGACCAGGGCCAACAAATTTGGAGTCACTGGTGGGGAAGAGGACTTTAGCTTGGATGTATCTTTATCTCCCTCTTCTCCTGGAAGCAATGGAAGCTTTGACTATATTCCTACTGATTCATTAGATGATAATAGAATGGGTAAGAAACGTGATAAATCAGCATCTGATGCCCTAAGGGCAGAAAGAGGGAGATTTCTCATCAAAAGTAACATTGTCAAGCATGCCTTAATCCCTGGAACCAGAGCCAAGACATCTGCAGTTTGGAACTTTTTTTATACTGATCCTCAGCACATCTCAAGAGCTGTGTGTAATATATGTAAAAGAAGTGTGAGCCGGGGTAGGCCAGGTTCCCACTTAGGAACTTCAACACTTCAACGACACCTGCAGGCCACACATCCCATCCACTGGGCCGTTGCCAACAAAGACAGTGGTGCTCTTGGAAATGGATTAGATGAGACTGAGACTGAGAGCAGTGATCTTTTGAATGATACGCATGGAGAGAAGTCTACAGGCAGCCAAGATTTAACAGCTGAGGATCTTAGTGACTCTGATTCAGATGAACCTCCTGTGTTAGAGGTTGAAAATAGATCTGACAGTCCTATTCCTGTTGTAGAGCAAGACAGTCTCATGCATGAACAAGAGAGAGAAACAACCTATTGTGAAAATCCAGCCTCAAGTCAGATAAGTCAGGCAATTATTCAAATGATTGTGGAGGATATGCATCCTTACAACTACTTCTCAACTCCAGCTTTTCAGAGGTTCCTGCAGATTGTGGCTCCTGACTATAAATTGCCATCAGAGACTTACTTTTTCACTAAGGCCGTACCTCAGTTATACGACTGTGTCAGAGAAAAGATTTTCTTAACTTTAGAGAATGTTCAAAGTCAAAAGATCCACCTAACTGTTGACATATGGACCCATGACCCATCTACTGACTATTTCATTGTGACTGTACACTGGGTCTCTTTGGAAACTGACTCTTCTCCCAGTAATGGCAGGATCCCCAATTTTAGAAAGTGGGCTGTGCTTTGTGTTACTGGTTTGGCCAAAGACTGTTTGATAACAAACATTTTACAAGAATTAAATGACCAGATTGGTCTGTGGCTTTCTCCCAATTTCCTTATCCCTAGCTTCATTGTTTCTGATAATTCCTCTAATGTGGTACATGCAATCAAAGATGGTGGTTTTACTCACGTGCCCTGCCTCCTGCATTGTTTAAATATAGTCATTCAGGACTTTTTCTGTGAGCACAAAAGCATTGAGAATATGTTAGTGGCTGCTAGGAAAACCTGTCATCATTTTAGTCATTCAGTCAAGGCCCGTCAGATATTGCAAGAGTTCCAAAATGATCACCAACTTCCATGGAAGAATTTGAAACAGGATGAAACTGGTCATTGGATTTCTACCTTTTATATGTTAAAATGGCTTTTGGAGCATTGCTACTCAGTTCACCATAGTCTTGGTAGAGCCAGTGGAGTTGTGCTCACCTCTCTTCAGTGGACTCTAATGACATATGTTTGTGATATTCTTAAGCCATTTGAGGAAGCCACTCAGAAAGTGAGTGTAAAGACCACAGGATTGAATCAGGTGCTACCCCTAGTCCATCATCTACTCCTTTCCCTTCAGAAACTCAGAGAAGATTTTCAAGTCAGAGGTATTACTCAGGCCCTCAATCTGGTGGATAGTTTATCTCTGAAACTTGAAACTGATACCCTACTAAGTGCCATGCTCAAATCCAAACCCTGTATCTTGGCTACTTTGTTAGATCCTTGCTTTAAGAACAGTTTAGAAGACTTTTTTCCTCAAGGTGCTGATTTAGAAATTTATAAACAGATCCTTGCAGAAGAGGTTTGTAATTATATGGAATCTTCACCAGAAACCTGTCAAATTGCAGCTTCAGAAGTATCTGGTCCCTTAGTTACAGTAGGAGTTGATTCATTTACCTCATCTATAAAAGAAGGCACCTCCAATTCTGGTTCCATGGATAGCCCAGCCACAGACAGTATTGTCATTGGAAGCAAAAGCTTCATGTTCCCTTCTGCAATTGCAGTAGTGGATGAGTACTTCAAAGAGAAGTATTCAGAACTCTCAGGAGGTGATGATCCTTTGATTTATTGGCAAAGGAAACTGAGCATATGGCCAGCTTTGACCCAAGTTGCTATTCAGTATCTAAGTTGCCCCATGTGTAGTTGGCAATCTGAATGTATCTTCACTTCAAATAGCCACTTTCATCCAAAGCAGATCATGAGCCTGGACTTTGACAATATAGAACAGCTGATGTTTCTGAAAATGAACTTGAAAAATGTTAACTATGATTATTCTACATTGGTTCTGAGCCAGGATCCCCAGAATAAGGTTGTTCAAAGCAATGAAAAAGAAATATTGTCTTAATTTCTTTTTCCTTTCTCCATTTAAAATGGGCAACTTTTTGCTATTGTATCCTTACTGCTATAGTTATTATATAGTCATACTAATTATTCTTTAAAAAACAGCTGAGCATGGTGGCTCACTCCTGTAATCCCAGCTACTTGGGAGGCTGAGGCGGGATAATTGCTTAAGCCCACAAATTCGAGACCAGCCTGGGCAACATAGCCAGACCCCTAACTCTAAAAACAAGCAGCCAGAAAACTAAATCTGGGGAAACGTGAAAACAAAAAGGGCTGGAAATTCCTCACAGACAATATAATGTTTATAAAATGAAAGTTGAAAGATTTCACAGTTGTAAACTTAATGTTACACCTTGGAAATTTTGAAAATGTCTATATCATTTGAGAAAGAAAAGATATTTTTTAATTTAAAAAAATATAGTGCAGCATTGAAAGGCCTTGGGCTATTTCTGACTGGTAGATTGAACTAGCAATTAAAATAAAAATTTCCTCCAGCATGAGAGGTTTGATTACTCTGAAACCAATGAATTAAGAAAACAATAACGTACTAAGTTGGTATTCCTCCCCTCCCCCTCATTTTTCTATATCTTTTAAAACCCTGGTGCTTAGTTATAATTTGGCAAAAAAAGAAAAAATTGTTTTATGTTTGGAAATTTCTAATTGCCTCCTCATACTGGTCAGCTTTATGATTTCAAATTATTGGTCATGATAGAATTACCCTTTATGTTTAGGATTGAATCCATATAAAAGGAAAAGAGAGGAAACAATTAGGAAAAGAATTATTTTTAGTCTTTGAATTGTCTTTTTTAAGCTTTATAATATAGTATAAAACTAAAGATTATATAGGTGCTTTTGCATAATTTATGGGTTAACAATAGTAAAAAGTTTGCAAAATTGAAAAAGATTGAACAGGATTGGATTATAAGCCCTGTGAGCATACTTTGACAGACCAAGTTTGCCTTTCCCGAATAATGTTTTTCTAATTTTTGGTGATCTTTTGAAAAACATATACTTAATGATCCATAATATTATGTTAACTAACTGAAGTTGTTTTGGCCACTGTATATTCTTAACTAAAAATAAGCAGTCAGCATTTTCATGTGTTAAGAATCATTGGTGAAATAAGTGAATTAATCCCAGTGATCTTTTAAAGGTCCGTTTCCACTCTGAAAGTATGTTTCTGTATTTGAGTGGGAGGCCAGAAAATGATGACTTTTAGTAAAAGTCTATTAGAAGTTTCAGACTGAATAACTAATGTAAGATCCCAATTTTTCCTTTTTTTTCATTTTAGATTTGGGGATATTCCCTGCCCAAAAAAATCCTGGAAAATTGACTAGTATTAAGTGTGAGTAAAAGGTGTCCACTTTTTTTTAAGTTTTGATTTTAGTTTTGTCTTGGATAGTATTTGGCAAGATTTAGCCTAGAAATTATGTAGTATTTATTATGTGAGAATCAAAATTGCTTTGTTACTGGGCTGGTTTCAAAAATTTAGAAAACTCATTTCTGTACATCAAAAAAAAAAATTTTTTTTTTTTATTCTTAAATGGTAAATGTACCATTGTGAAATGAAATTTCAACTCCAAAAATTTACCCTTTTACTAACTGGAGTAAATGGATAATTATAGTCTTTAAAAGCAATAGCCATCAGTAGTAAAGAATTTGGTTCTAGGCTGCATAAGCAAGCCTTTGCAGGGCTAGTGTTGATATAAAAGAAGGAAAAAAAAAAAAAAAACTTCCCTTGGATAAAACCTTTCTGTGTTTGACAGTGCCAGTTCAGAATGGCTATAATGCTGCTCTGCCTTCTACAGCTTGCTGCACCACTCTTTAGTTACTCTATAACTATACGTTTCTATCTTTTTTGGTTAAACACTCCTTGATGATGATGATGATATAGATAGATACATATTATACATGTTGATATACGTATAAGGATTTCCCTTCATTTTTATTTTGTGGGCTGGGCAAAATTTAGTGTAACATTAGCTTCATGGTACTTGGGTATGTAAGTTCACTATTTTTATAATGTACTCAAATCTAAAGTCTTTTATAGTGTATTTTTAAAAAGGAAACTTACCCAGATGTTTTATTTCTACACATTTGTGTGTGTGTGTGTGTTTGTATGTATGTGTATAAACCAGTTAGTTTATGTGTATATTATATACATAAAACACTATATATTTTTACATACAAGTATGCTTTTACTATACAGATAATAAAGATGGGGGAAGGTTTCTGTTTTTTTCTTAATAGGTGAAGAAATCTTGAAGACCAGAAATTGGATCTTATTGAATTTTGGTGTTTTTTTTTTTTTTTTTTTTTTTTTTTTCCTTCTTTTTTTTTTTTTTCCTTTTCTTTTTAAATTATATTGTTCGGCTATGGAAGATGGATTTTTTTAAAAAAATCTTTGAATTTCAAGTTCATCTTTTAAATGAACTTTTTTTGTTTTTGTTTTTTCTTTTTGAGGCGATAACTAATGCTAGCTGT
This sequence comes from Tamias sibiricus, assembly GCA_025594165.1. Lineage (NCBI taxonomy): Eukaryota > Metazoa > Chordata > Mammalia > Rodentia > Sciuridae > Tamias > Tamias sibiricus. The sequence continues at coordinate 36,860,775 of CM046669.1, forward strand.
CTCCAGGCTGGCAAAGGTTATTCGAATGGACTTAATCTTCCAGTAGTTGGGAGATGTTTTAAAAACACATCCTGTGTTTCAATTGTGGCTGAGAGGTTTCCTTGGCAATGTGAGGAGGAAAATTCTTTCTGCCTCATTATTATTAATTCATGGATTGAGTGTTGGTTCGACCTACAGGAGTAATAGATTGGAACTCAGTGAAGACACAGACGTTCCTGTTGAGAGCAACCAGCTAATGTAAGTGGGGAAATGGGTCTTTTCTCATTAAAGGAGTAAAAATTTTTGTAATTTAAGGCATAATTTTCCTGGACTAGTAAGAAATTAAAAGGTATTGTCCAGACATTTTTTTTTTTCTTGTAATTATTTACAAGCTTTTAGCTTTTGGATGGAACCATGTTTGTTCTTTCTTTTTTCTTTTTTTTTTGATAGTGCACATTGTGAAAAAGGTAAAAACAGTACAGCTAAGGTGAAATTCTTCCCTAATTCCATTTCCTTGAAGAAAAATGTTTAATCATTTATCACAACGTGGTTCCTTGCCCATATACATTACTCTGCCTCATCTTTTTAATGACTGTGTAGTGTTCCATTGTATGGATGTGCTATAACTCAATGAATGTATCCCTCATTGATAAATATTTGGGGTTTTGCCATTTCAAACAAAAATAGCCCTGTGCCAGGCGCAGTGGCACACGCCTGTAATCCCAGCACTTGGGAGGCTGAGGCAGGAGGATCGCGAGTTCAAAGCCAGCCTCAGCAATGGCGAGGCACTTAGCAACTTAGTGAGACCCTGTCTCTAAATAAAATATACAAAAAAAAATTGGCTGGGAATGTGACCCAGTGGTCGAGTGCCCCTGACTTCAATCCCGGGTACCACACACACATACAAAAAAAAAAATAGCCTTGTATCTAATAATAGCCTTAAACATCCATCTACGTGAACTTGTTTCTCTAGAACAAGTTCTTGGATGCAAATTTATAAAATTGTTATACATTATTTTTATAAGAGGTTTGTAGAAGTTTATTGAACAATTAATGAGGTCTTAATTTGCAAAAGCTATAGATGTTTCCCTTTTTATAAAGATAGTAATCTTTGGCCATATTGCTGATAGATCTTTTGCTATATAAATGTTTTTCACTTTTTTATTTTATTTTATTTTATTTTATTTTATTTTATTTTATTTTTTTTATTTTATTTTATTTTTTTGGGTACCGGGGTTTTGAACTCAGGGGCACTCGACCACTGGGTCACATCCCCAGACCTTTTTTGTATTTTATTTGGAGACAGGGTCTCACTGAGTTACTAAGTGGCTCGCCATTGCTGAGGCTGGCTTTGAACTCGCGATCCTCCTGCCTCAGCCTCCCAAAGTGCTGGGATTACAGGCGTGCGCCACCGCGCCCGGCTTGTTTTTCACTTTTATCAATATTATTGTTATAGTTTTTATCGTTGGTACCTTAGGAAAGGTTTCTTTTTTGCACTCTGAGCTTATAAAAAAACATTTTTCCTAGTATCTAGGTGAATATGTATTTCATTTTAAAACTACAAAGGATTATAGTTATATGACATTGCCAAAGTACTTTTTTTTTTTTTTTTTGGTACTGGGGATTGAACTCAGGGGCACCTGACCACTGGGCCACATCCCCAGCCCTTTTTAGTATTTTATTAGAGACAGGGTCTCACTGAGTTGCTAAGTGCCTTGCCATTGCTGAGGCTGGCTTTGAACTCGTGATCCTCCTGCCTCAGCCTCCCAAGTGCTGGGATTACAGGCGTGTGCCACCACGCCCGGCAGTACTTTTTTTTTTTTTTTTTTTCCAAGTTGCTGGCCATTTTTGTTGTTAATCTCAAATGCCACCTATTTTTATAAATCACATTTACTTATAACTTATGGGTGATCTTGAATTCTATTGAACTATACTTTATTTGCCAACATTACAATTAAATATTATTGTATTTGCCATTTGTAATATCAGGTAGAGCGAGGCTCTTCCATTCCTTTTTAAAGTATCTCTTTTCCCCTCACTTATTATTCTGGATGATTTTACAATCTGTCAATTCCAGTAATAAACTCTCATTGGGATTTGGCATGAATTACCTTCAATGCATGCTTTTTTTTGGGGGGGGGGTGTACCAGGGATTGAACTCAGGGCACTCAACCACTGGGCCACATCCCCAGCCTTTTTTTGTATTTTATTAGAGACAGGGTCTCACTGAGTGGCTAAGTGCCTTGCCATTGCTGAGGCTGGCTTTGAACTCGTGATCCTCCTGTCTCAGCCTCCCTAGTGCTGGGATTACAGGCTTGTGCCACTGCGCCCTGCCAATGTATGCATTTTTAAGTTACTTCTTAAATTTATCCATTGTCCAGATCATCTGTGCCTTAGTCATTTCATAGTTTTGGGGGTTTGTTTTTGATTCAATGTGACTTTTGCATACTCTTCATTTTTTTCCTACATATTTTATGGTTTTATTGTGAATGACACTTATGTCTGAATGATTGCTGCTGACATTAAGCAGGTTTACTGCTTTTCGTGTGTTTATCTTATTTTATTATTTTTTAAATTGTTAAATTTACTAGTTTGCAAGCATATAATTTGCAGTTTTTATATTATTATGATTTTTGGTCTCATCCTTCTTTGTAGTTTTTCCTTACTGCACATACTAGAACCTCTGGAACAGGCTTTTTAAATTTTGTTTTGTTTTTTGGGGGTGGGATGGATGGGTGGGTACTGGGGACTGAGCCCAGGGTTGCTATATCCCCAGCCCTTCTATTTTTATTTTGAGACAGGGTCTCGCTAAGTTGCCCAAGCTGGCTTCAAACTTGTGATCCTTCTGCCTCAGCCTCCCAAGTTGCTGGGATTATAGGAATGTGCCCTACTCTGGAAGAGTTGTGAATGATAGTGGCAACAGTTGAGTATATTTGCATCTGTCTTCAGTGAGTTCATCTAAAATGCTTTACCATCTGTGCATGCTGCCAGTTTGATTATGCTAAGGCAGTTCCTTTTTTTTTTTTTAAAAACAGGAGTGGATGTTGCATTTTAACTTTCTTGCTTTTTTAGGGGGCGGGTACCAGTGTTCAAACTCAGGGGCTCTTTGCCACTGAGTATATCCCCAGTCCTTTTTATTTTAAGACAGGGTCTTGCTAAGTTGCCCGGGCTGGCTTAAACTTGAGAGCCTCCTGCCTCAGCCTCTCTCACCTCTAAGATTACAGGCATGTACCACTATGCCCAACTTCCCTTGCTTTTTTTTTAGCCATTATTGTCTTATTTTTGTAAATACCATTTTAAATGCCTTTTGTTTTGTCCCTTTAACCATTTTTTTCTTTTTCTTTTTTTTTAGAAGATGGACACATACATTTATTTATTTACTTATTTATTTATTCATTTATGTATATATGTATGTATGTATGTATGTGGTGCTGAGGTTCCATGCCAGTGCCTCACACATGCTAGACAAGCGCTTTACCACTGAGCTGCAACCCCCACCCCGCCCTTTTTTGTACTGCAAATTTAACCCACAGATGCTTTACCACTAAGGTAATCCCTAGCCCACCCCACCCCCCTTTTTCTTTCTTTCTTTCTTTTTTTGTTTTAAATTTTGAGACAGGTTCTCACTGTTGTCCAGGCTGACCTCAAACTTGCAGTCCTCCTGCCTCAGCCTCCTGAGTAGCTAGGATCACAGGTGTGCACCTCTGTGTCTGGCCATTTTATTTCTTTTGAAGTCTTGCTTTGAGTACCACAGAGGTTGTTTGTTGTTGTTGTTTTTTTAATATTTATTTATTTGCTTTAGTTGTACAAAATGCGTTTACGTGGTGCTGAGGATCGAACCCGGGCCGCAGACGTGCTAGGCGAGCGCTCTACCGCTAAGCCACAACCCCAGTCCTGTTTGTTTGTTTTTTATGCCCTTTATTAGTATAATGAATTTCCTAATATTAGACCATTCTTAGTTCTGAAATCAGTCTATTAGAAGAGTAATGGTACGCTTTTTTTTTTTTTTTTTTTTTTTTTTTTGTGGTGCTGGGGATTGAACCCAGGGCCTTGTGCATGCTAGGCAACCACTCAACCAACTGAGCTATATCCCCAACCCGAGTAATGTTACTCTTAATACGTTGCTGATTTAATTAGCTAATGCTTTATTGCGATTTTTATTTGTATCATAAATCAGATGTCTGAAGCAGTTATTTAAAAACTTTTTGAAAGAGTAAAATAATGCTTGTAACATGGTTTGTTTTGTTCTTTTGCATTTTTACTGAGTTCTTTTTTCTGAGTAATTCTTAAATTATGGTACTTGCTTGAATGATTTTTTTCAAAAGTGTAAAGAGTACATACAGGGTGTGCTTAGTTTTTTGTTTTGTTTGTTTTGGGTATTGGAGATTGAACTCTGTGGTGCTTTACCACTGAGCAACATCTGCAGTCCTTTTTATTTTTTAATTTGAGACAGGGTCTTACTAAGTTGCTGAAAGCCCTTCCAGTGTGCCCAGTGTCTTCAAACTTGTGATCCTTCTGCCTTGGCCTCCTTAACTGATGAGGTTACAGGCGCTGGGAAGGGTATACTTTTTGAGACTTTCCATGTGTAAAAACTTCTTCTAGGTCTTGAACTATTCATGAAGTATAGTTTGAAAGGCTAAATCTAAAGATCCTGGTTGCACATAGTATTTTGTTTTTTGGAATTTAGAATTTCAGATGAGAAGTGTAATAATGTCAAGTCTGTTGTTCTTTCCTTTGTTAGTCTGCTTTTTCCTGTAAGTTTACATGTCTTTGTCTTTACTGTTGGAATTAAAAATTTTTAACCTTATTTATGTAATCTTAAAAGTTTAGTAGGGCATTTGATAAGCCTCTTTGTAAAGGTTCAAGTTCATCCAGTTTAGAGGAGTTTTCTGGTATTTTTTCCTCTTATTTTTCTACCAATTCCATTCCTTTTCTTTAGAATTTCTGTTGTCTAGAAATTGAATTTCCTAAAATTCCATGTTGTATACTTTTTTTCTTATTGACATACATCTTTTCCATTTTTGCTTTGGATTCTCAGAGATGTTCTGCCAGTGATCTCTTAAAATTCATTTGTGTTTTTCATTGATGTTTATTCTGCTGTCTGTTCCCTCCATTAAAATATCTTTGAGGTGAGAAGATAGAAATTTTGAGTTTTCTAAGGTTTCTCTTCCTTTCCACCCTTCCCTGCCCATCCCAGGTATTGATTGAACCCAGGGGTGCTTTACCACCAAGCTACACCCCAGTCCCTTTTTGAGACAGGATCTCGCTAAATTGCCCAGGTGGCCTCAATCTTATGATCCTCCTGCTTTGGTCTCCCAAGTCACTGGAATTACAGGCACGCATCATCATGCCTGGCTGAATTGCTATTTTCCTAAATAGCAATTATGTACATATTTTTTCCTTGTGAAAGTTATATAAACCCAGTTTTCTGAAACAGATACATAGAGAATCTTTTCTGTTGAAACATTAGTAATGAAGTGCCTGTCTACTCAAGATATAATCTCCCCACATTCTGCTTAACTGAGGAGCTTTGCAGACCTAAATTTTTAATTCATACTACTTTGTTGCCATGTCATAGCTGCCGTTTTATTGTTTGATTAATTTGTGGATGGTCTTCCTGAAACTAACAGTTTCATAAACATGAATCCTTTGGGATCCTGGTTTCAGGAGTGAAATTGACCTGTAAGCCCTTTTTCCCCTTTATAAAAAATTTATACACACACACACACACACACATATGTACATACGTGTATATAAACACGTACATATACATATACATGTGTGCACACACATACAAACTCGTGTGTGTAATATATATTGGTAATGGGAATTGAACTCAGGGTGCTTTGTCACTGAGCTACATCCCAGCCCTTTTTAAAAATTTGAGACAGGGTCTTGCTAAGTTGCATGTCGCAAAGATTTTCTACTAACCTGTGGTTTATCTTTTCATTCTCTTATCAGTCTTTTCACAGAACAGATGTTTATTTTTTGAGACAGGGTCTCACTCAATTGCTTAGGGCCTCACTAAATTCCTGAGGCTAGCTTTGAACATCTGATCCTCCTGCCTCAGCCCCCGAGATACTGGGATTATAGGTGTGCATGACTGTGTCTGGCTCTCCACCCCTGCCCCCCCAGTATGAATAAGCTGAGTATTTTCCAAATCTTCAAGTTCTGCTTCCTTTTTGTTTAATAGTTCTTTCCTCGATGTATCTCTTCCTCTTGCACCTTCCTGCCAACAGTAAGGCATGATGTTCCTCCACAGTTTACTTAGACATCTCAGGTAAATATCCACAGTCTTTGCTTACACCCAACAGAACACAGTTCGACCAAGTTCTCTACCATTATGTAACAATCATCTTTCCTCAAGTTTCTGATAACTTACTCTCCTCATTTCCAACTGAGACCTCACCAGAAGTCCCTTTAACATAATTCTTTTTAGCTATAATTTCTTCTAAGGTTTCTTCTGTGAAGCGCCTCAGAACTCTTCTTAGCCTATACTTATGACTAAGCTACATCCACATTTCTAGGGATATTTTTATATAAGTGTTCACTTTTTGGTACCAAACTCTGTTAGGCTGTACATTGTTGAATTGTCGATGTACAATAATTTTTTTAAACAGACTCTAATTTTTGAACATTAGAAACAAGATGGTGATGTACTTTCTTGGGCATTATTACCTTGACTATTTGTTGGATATTCTTTTTTTGGTATCAGGGATTGAACTCAGGGGCACTTGACCACTGGGCCACATCCCCAGCCCTTTTTTGTATTTTATTAGAGACAGGGTCTCACTGAGTTGCTAAGTGCCTCGCCATTGCTGAGGCTGGCTTTGAACTCGCGATCCTCCTGACTCAGCCTCCCAAAGTGCTGGGATTACAGGCGTGCACCACTGCTCCCGGCTATGGCTTTTGTTTTAAATCACCATTATTTTCTTTTGCTCACAAAAGTTTTGAGATAAACTATACAGCAAGAGCCTGAAAACTGGACTGTATCCTGCCCACTCATGCTTTTTTTTTTTTTTAATATTTGTTTATTTGTTTTAGTTGTACACAGTTTAAAACTTTTGGTACATGGTTAGTTGCAGACTCTTCTCCTAACCTAGGTTGTTGACTTGAAGGTTGGTTTTCATCATGGCATAGTATTCTTGGATTAGGAATTATTAGTGGGAGGTAAGATTCAATTTGTTTTGATTTCAAGTGGTAGATCAATGTTTATGAAACCTGATCTTCTGGTGTATAGGTTTATAGAAAACCCTTCCATATTCCCATATTTGCTCTTATGTGTTGGCTTTTTAAAATATATATGTGCGTGTGTGTGTGTATATATATATATAATATATATATATATATATATTTTTTTTTTTTTTTTTTGGTCATAGATGGACACAATACCTTTATTTTATTTGTTTACTTTTTGGGGATTGAACCCAGTGCCTCACACATGCTAGGCAAGCCCTCTACAAATGAGCCACAACCACAGCCCTACATTGGATTTTGTAAAAGCTTTCTTGGACACTTTGTGTGGGGACCAGGGTATGGCAGGGGCTTGAGGCTAGAATGTTCATTGTTTTGTTGAATTACTGTTTTATGGGAATAGCCTTGAAGACTTCTTTTGTTCCTTATTTATAATTGGTGTGCAAGTCTTTAGCCATCTTCAGTATATAATCTAACTCAGATGTTTTCAAATGTAATTGTTTCACCAATTATTCTAGCTAAATATTTTCCCACCTAGTTATATTGGTATACTTTTGAAATAAAACTTACTTATGAAGCTGTCTGAACTTTTCATTTAGATGAAAAAACCTAGTGTTAGAAATGTAGATTTAGTAAGTATCTTGTGTAAAATAACGTAGGTCCCATGAATCTCTGTAGATCACATGTTTAATTATAATGCTTATATAAATTTTATTGTGAAATTAGAAAAAAAAAATAATAAATTTATTCTGGAGCCGTAATAAACAGACACCCCTGGAAAATACAAAAGAAAAAAGAAGGAATGGCTATCCTTAATAAAATTTTTACATTGTAGATGGGAATGTACAATATTCTCAGTCATTATGTTTACAAGGCTGTGTTTAGGCACATGTATGTTAATGTAATTAGCTAAAATTTGGTTTTAACAATGTAATCTCAGGGTGATTTGGTGGAGAAAATTGGAAGAATTTACCTGAAATGCTTTAATTCATTGTCTCCTTTTTAGGATTGTGTTTTAAAGTCGATTTCTGTGATTGAATTGTCATTTGGAAGATCAAACCCATTTCAAAAGGATTTGGCGCTGGTCCTCGCCTTGAGGAAGCAGTGGCTTACTTCAAGAAGCCATTTTCTGGGCTAAGAATTTACCCAGCATGTCTAATCAAGGAGAAGACTGCTATTTTTTTTTCTATTCTACATGTACCAAAGTAAGAATTAACATTACTAAATCAGTTTTCCTTACAGTTTCTTTAATAAAAGAAGGTTTTCCATGCATCCTAAATTGCTTTTATGTTTAGTTTTGCTCAACTGTTTATCTTCTGCCAGTTTTTTAGTAAAGGAGAATTTATCTTTTTTTCCTCTGCATTTTACATATAGCTATGGTTTTCCCATATTCTACAAAAAATGAAATGACCAATTGGCACAGTCATCAGTGTTCTCTTATCCATAATCAATCTATTCAGAGTGTCTTTGGAACTGTGGGCACTTTGATCCATGGCTTACTGTCTTTGAATTTATGAATTTTGTATTAAATGAATGGGTGGTTGTATTATGCTTTCAGACTGCTTGCTATTGGTTGAATTTGACCCCTTCTAGATTTCTTGGTGCTAAGAATATAAAGCTATCTTTCTTAATATACTTTCATAGCATTTATGCTTTGTTTTTGTCCAAATTTCCTATTTTTCTGCTTGATACTTCCATAGCTCTATTTAGGTAGGTATTATTTTCAGTGACTTCTTTATGACATTCTGTGCATTTGCATGGGTTTTTTTGTTTGTTGTTATTTTTTGGGTTTTGGTACTGGGAATTGAACCCAGGGTCGCTTAACTACTAGTTTTAGGGTTGAAAGTGTAGATCTGCGGTACAGAGTGCTTGTTTCCTAATGCATAAGGTCTTGGGTTCAATCCCTAGCTGGGGGGTGGGAGGGTACCTCCACAAAATAGTAAAACAATTTTTTTAGTTGTTGATAGACCTTTATTTAATTTATTTATATGTGGTGCTGAGAATCGAACCGAGTGCCTCACACATACTAGGCAAGTGCTCTACCACTGAGCCACAACCCTAGCCCCAAAATAATGTTTTAAGCAAAGCTCTGATAATGTAATCTATTTTTCATACAGCAGTTTGCACAATTGCATTTTGTTTCAGCTAAGGTATGAAGAGAAGCTTAAATTGTATTAGTTATAGATTAATAATACTTTTTTTTTTGTACCAAGGATTGAACTCAGGGGCACTCGACTACTGGGTCACATCCCCAGCCCTTTTTTGTATTTTATTAAAGACAGGGTCTCATTGAGTGGCTAAGTGCCTTGCCATTGCTGAGTCTGGCTTTAAACTCGCGATCCTCCTGCCTCAGCTTCCCAAGTGCTGGGATTACAAGCATGCGCCACTGCGCTTGGCTTATACTTTATTTTGTTGGTGCTGGGGATTGAACCCAGGGCCTTGTGCATGTAAGGTAAGCACTCTACCAGCTGAACCCTAGATTGATTATAATTAAATCCTTATCTGTTAACTTTGTGATTTGCTCTCAAAAACTAGAATTACACAATTTAGGATCCGTGGAATGCTTTTAAAGATGAACTGTAAGATATTTTTAGAGAGTACCTAACACTGTTGTCATTTTCATTCCTTTCAGCTGTGTTACTCAGGTTGTCAGGTCTGATGAAGAATACTGTCAAGAAATAGATCATAGGAAATTATAAATTCATTGTCCTTAGATTATTCTTGTCATCCCATCTCAGTTGTTTCCTACCATACCTGTCTTTCCTTACTAATTTATGTTTGTCTAGATTCTAGGAAATTCTCCTTATGGACTCTTGACCTAGGATCTGTTTCAGTTCCACATGTTCTTTATGTTCTTTTTTATTAACAGGGTGACAGCTGCCCATTCCGTCACTGTGAAGCTGCACTAGGAAATGAAACTGTTTGCACATTATGGCAAGAAGGGCGCTGTTTTCGACAGGTGTGCAGGTTTCGACACATGGAAATTGATGTAAGCTTTTGATTTGCTTACCATAATATAACAAATAGTCTAGGATCTGGTAGGCCAATTAAAAAAATAAAGATAAAAGTGACAGTTTGTTTTATGTATTATAATGTCTATTACTTTTTTTTTTAATGCTCCAATGAAATTTCTGACATTAATGCTCACTTAGTAACTAAATGTTTGCTCCTTTTTGCGGGGCGGTGGGTACCGGGGATTGAACTCAGGGTCACTCGGCCACTGAGCCACATCTCCAGCCCTGAGTGGCTTAGCACCTTTCTGTTGCTCAGGCTGGCTTTGAACTCTCGATCCTCCTGCCTCAGCCTCCCATGCTGCTGGGATACAGGTGTGGACCACCTTGCCTGGCCTATAACTAAATGTTATAGAACATGAATTAGTATGATTCTTCTGAAAGGCAGTTGGTAATATACTTATCTCTATTTTTTGGTAACAGGGCATGCACCCAGGGCCTTATACTTTCTAGACAAACATTCTACCACTGAGCTACATCTTCAGACCTTTTTAAAATTTTATTTTGAGACAGAGTCTTGCTAAATTGTTCAGCCTAGCCCCAAACTTCAATCCTCCTGGCTCAGCCTCCCAGGTAGCTGGCATTATAGGCCTGTGTTACAATGCCCAGCTGTATTCCTTATTTCCATACAATTACAAACTCAGGAAAATTGCAAGTACAGTATAAATATTCATAAGCCATTTGACAGTCAGTTACTGACATTCTTTTTTTTTTGGTACCAGGGATTGAACTCAGGGGCATTCGACCACTGGGCCACATCCCCAGCCCTTTTTTTGTATTTTATTAGAGACAGGGTCTCACTGAGTTGCTAAGTGCCTCGCCATTGCTGAGGCTGGCTTTGAACTCGCGATCCTCCTGCTTCAGCCTCCCAAAGTGCTGGGATTACAGGCGTGTGCCACTGTGCCCGGCAGTTACTGACATTCTTGATCATTTCCAGATACTTTTAAGTATTTCCTTAGAAAAGGAAACAGGAAACTATCAATGTTAGAAAAATTAACATTGATAGGGCTGGGGTAGTGGCTCAAGTTGTAGAGCGCTCGCCTAGCATGTGTGAGGCACTGGGTTCGATCCTCAGCACCACGTAAAAATAAAATAAAGATATGTGTCCACCTAAAACTAAAAATACAAATATTAATAACCAAAAAAAACCCTAGCATTGATATGTTTAACCGTCAGATCCCATGCAAGTTTTGCCAGTTGTCCTGATAATAACCTCTATGGTAGGAGCAAGTCCAGATTCATGTGTTGCATATAGTTGTCATGATGCTTTAGTCTTATTCAGTCAAGAGCAGTTGTAGTCTTGCCTTAACTTTTATTGGTCTTGACACTTTTGGTAGTTATTGGTCACTTAATTTGTAGAATGTTCCTTGACTGGGGTTTATTTGTATTTTCTCATTACTAAACTAAGATTGTGTATCTTTAAAGGAGTACCACAAAGGGGTATTTTCACTGCATACCATCAGGTAGTACACAATTTGCTTTTCCCGTTAATGGTGTTTTAAGTTAGATCACCTGGTTTAAATGGTATCTGCCAGATTGTTTATTCTCAAGAAAAAAAATTTTTAAGTTTAGAAGTATTTTGTGGAGACATACTTTGAGACCCTATAAAACTCCCGTTTCTCATCAAATAACTTTTTTTCCAGGTATTTATTTATATTAGTGTAAACTCATGGTTTTGTTTTATTCAATGTGTTGTACTCCATTACTATTGTTTATTTTATTTTATTTTATTTTATTTTTATTTTTATTTTTTTGTGGTACCGGGGTTTGAACTCAGGGGCACTCGTCCACTGGGCCACATCCCCAGCCCTTTTTTGTATCTTATTAGAGACAGGGTCTCACTGAGTTGCTAAGTGCCTCGCCATTGCTGAGGCTGGCTTTGAACTCGCGATCCTCCTGCCTCAGCCTCCCAAGTGCTGGGATTACAGGCATGTGCCACCGCGCCCGGCACTATTGTTTATTTTTAATGCTCATTTTGACCCCAGTGAGGCCTGTAGGAGCCCTTCAAGCTGACTTTCGTATACTTTTCATCATTCTTTGAGAACCCTTTTGCTTTTTGGCCTAACAAGATTTTCTGGGTTTGTCCTATAATTTTCCTTCACAAGCCCTGGAATCGGCCATTTCTCCATGATGTACTGGTTCCTTTTAGTGTAGAATGGTGTATAGAAACTAAGCTTAGGGCTATTCTTGGAGTATCATTGCTCCCAGCTTCTCTTAGTGGACAGAGCTCTGGAATATATAAGTATATATGCATATGGACATGTACATAACTAATTATTACTTTGTGTTTATGTTTTAAAAAAACATGAGTTCACATAGATGCTTCTAGTTCCTCAATATCATAAGCTTCTCCTGTTAACTCTTTTCTTCAAAAGTGAGAAATGTGGTTCCCATTGTCCTTAATGGTTTTAACTTATTTGATCAGTCCTTAGTGTGTAAATCAATATTTTGCCACAATCTCTTCCATCCTTTTAGGCTCTGACATCACACATGAGGCTAACCCTCTACATGGACACTTTTCTCATCTTGGAGTTCTTTTTTTTTTTTTTTTTTTTGTACTGGAGATTGAACTCAGGGACACTCAACCACTGAACCACATCCCCAGCTCTATTTTGTATTTTATTTAGAGACAGGATCTCACTCAGTAGCTGAGGCTGGCTTTGAATTCACGGTCCTCCTGCCTCAGCCTCCCAAGCTGCTGGGATTCCAGGTGTGCACCACCATGTCTGGTTCATCTTGTTTTGATTCAGCACACAATGCCTGGCTCCCTCTATTACTTCACCGTAGGGAAACCCTTACCCAGCTTATACCCCAGTATTCTACTCTGGATTTCAGTCTCCCCAGTAGATGCCCTTTTCATATGGTTGGGCTCAAATACTTTATGGTAGATCACCCTCCCATGTGATATGCTCCTTTTCTACTTTGCAACAGTTTCTGTCAGGAAGATCCAACCTACTCTCCCAACTGGATCTTTGATGCCCATTGCATGCTGCCTCCATCAATATAGCCTCTTCACCCTACATGGGGATCATCTCTGCACAGAGTCCTTGCTCACCACTCAGACTCCAACACTGGTCAGGCCATCCTCCCATGTAGTGTCCTCTTAACCCATTGTAAGTTCCAATATTCTACTGAGGCTCCAATATCCTGCTCTGGGCCACCAGCCCTTTTTCCCCAGATGAATGCCTCATTCCCTCAGGCCAGTGTAATGACTTTGGACCAACATGTTAAGGTGGGATGAGAAAACATAAAAAGAAGAGACTAAATATGTAAATTGTATGCTTATGGTCATGTAGCTACTTCATTTTGCTTTTAGATTTTATTTGTGAACTACATTCTAAGCTCCCTGCCTTGCAGATAGCCAGAGGACTCACTAAATAAATTGAGGGGAAAAAAATGCTACTTTATAACTTTTGAAAAATCATGTTGTAACATTGCTACTGCAGTGTAAATAGGCACAACTCCTATGGAGAGTTATAGCAAGGTATCCATGAACAATTCTCTACAATATACCCCCAGCTATGATTTTATTACAACAGTAGAGTAAGGATACACTGCTGGATCATAAGAGAAAAAGAGTCTGGATAAAGCACTGTGCAAGTTTGTTTGTTTTGCTTTGTTTTTTTCCTGGTAGTACTGGGAATTGAACCCAGTGCTTCTTGCAGGTTAGGCAAGCGCTCTACCATTGAGCCTATATGTGGAGCCCTTTTTAGTTTATCTTTTGAAATATGTTAAATATGCTAATATCCTCCTGTGTAGCTAGGATTCCAGGCATGTGCTGCCATGCCCAGCTCTCATTCAGGTTCATTTCTGCTTACTCCCTCCCCTGGGAGTTGCACAGAACACACTCTTTCCTCTGCAATGAAATATAGCAATTTGTGTGATATTTTTGCCCAGGGAGGTCCATTAGAGACTTGCTGTCCCAGGTTTTTCTTGGGGCTGCCCAATAGGGTATTAGACGCTCTTTGTCTAACTGTGTACCAAAATTCCAGACTCATGGAAGGAGCATTTTTCATCATAAACCATATTATTTGCATAGACATTTCAAGTACGGTGAGCCTCTCTTCTCCCCCCATTATCAGTTAACTGTGGGCATTCCAAGAGCCAAGATTTCGATGCCAACCAAGAACCAACCATGCAAAAAGGCCTTTCGAGGGAGAATAGTCTCAGATCTGTTAAAATTTCTATACAGACTTAGTTGGCTGCATCTCTGAGAAGAACTAAATACTTACACTTTGACTCATATGTACTCAGAGAAACACGGGAAACAAGGTTATGTACTGATTGGTTGATGAAAATGTGACCAGAGAATCATAGGAAACTGAACCTGTATTTCCCTTAGGAGCATTGGTTTAGTGTCCACCAATTCAGTGTCCCCAGTGACTTCATAGAACATAGTTACTTAAATAATTCATGAGAATCAACTGTTTATCTTTGGACCCTGTGAAATTAAACTATTTCAAATGATGTTGCTTTGAACATTCCCCACACTGGTGCTGGGGATTAAACCAAGGGCCTTATGCATGTTGGGCAAGCAGTCTGTCACTGAGTTATACCCCAATCCTGCAGATGTTCTTCCCCCCAGTTCTTTTATAATAGTGAGGTGGATTAGAAGAATACATACCATCCTTAGTAAGTTACATGTGCCTGCCTTTGAGAAATCAAGAATGAAAAATTTTCTAAGAACCTTGAACTTACATCTACAAATAATAACTGCAGTTCACTGACTCCATTCTGTGTACTAGGTGCTTCACATACATTATTTCATTTAATCTTCATTAAAAAAAAATACTATTATTTAGCTACTGTCATTCCCATTTTATAGCTAAGGAAAGTGAGGCTGAGGTCATTAAATTGTTCTAGGTCACATGGCTAATAGAGATGAAAACACTTTTATCTTTGATTTCATATTCTTAACTATTATCTTACTTCTTTAGATATAGACATTTAGAGGTTTCAGGATGAGGGCAAGGAGGAAACAATAGCAGATAAACTACACTCCTACTCCTTCCATTTCACTACCATGTCTAAAGTATGTCACTTTCAGCAACCTCTCTACCTTTTGCTAAAAATCATCTCTCATGCCTCAGATTTTTATGCCTTATATTAACTTTGTCTGGAAAACTAATTACTGAATTAATACAGGATTCACTTTTTTTGAAAACAATATGTCTTCGTCTCTTACAGAAAAAACGCAGTGAAATTCCTTGTTATTGGGAAAATCAACCAATGGGTTGTCAAAAATTGAACTGTGCTTTCCATCACAACAGAGGACGTTATGTTGATGGCCTGTTTCTACCTCCAAGCAAAAGTGAGATGAGTTTTTAGTTTTAAAAGAATATTTATTATTTAATGAATGCCTACTATGTATACTACACAAAGTACTTTATATACAATGCCTTCTTTCAATCCAGTGAGAAAGCAGTATTATTTCCACTTTGCAGATGGGGAAACTGAACCTTATTAAGGTTAGATTGTTTGTACAGAGTCGTAGAACCAAATGTTTCTTGGCATGCCAGATTAGATTCCTGTAGCTTGCTATAGTTCTCATTCTCTTACCATATTCATAGAGGGGTCATATAGATTCTCAAAAGAAACTTCTCTCCACAGGGGGTGGCAAGTTTCATCCTCTGCCTGTTTTGTAAAATATTTAGTGGAATGCATTGTCCATTCAGTTGCATATTTCGTGTGGCCAGTTTTATGCTACCGCTGCAGAGTTGAATAGTTGAGACAGCAACCATATGGCCCACAAGGCCTAGAAGAGTAACTCTTTTAAAGTAATTTCCTTCTGGAATTATTGACCATTAAAAGGCCATATTCATGACTCGGGGTATAGCTCAGTGGTTGAGCACTTGCCTGGCATGCACTGGGCCCTGGGGTTCAGTGCTCAATACTACAAAAATAAATAAGTAAATAAATAGCCACATTTGCTATATGATTAAAATTTGATGACTACAATTTTTCACATCTAATTAGGTACAAAAAATAGGCTCAGTCTTTTCTTTCTTTCTCTCTCTTTGGTGGTACTAGAGATTGAACCCCAGGAGTACTCTACTACTGAGTTATATCTGCAGCCCTTATTTAATTTTGAGGCAGGGCCTCTCAAGCTTGCCCAAGCGACCTCAAACTTGCCATCTCTTGCCTCAGCTTCACAAGTAGCTGGGATTACAGGCATGTACCACTGTACCTGGCTAGAACCTTAATTTTAAAATTAAATGTCTAGGGGCTGGGGTTGTGGCTCAGCGGTAGAGTGCTCGCCTAGCACGTGCGCGGCCTGGGTTCGATCCTCAGCACCATGTAAACATAAATGCACTGCATTGTGTACAACTAAAGCAAATAAACAAATATTAAAAAAAATTAAATGTCTAGAATTTGCAAACAACTACTATACATCTAGCCTTTTGTTTTCTGAGTTCCCACTGTGTTTCAATATGGTGAAGAGTTATTGGCTAAAACTGCATTTTTTTTTCCTTCCCTGGGTGTTCAAAACCTAAATGGGATGGGCCGGGGTTGTGGCTCAGTGGTAGAGCGCTCGCCTAGCACGTGTGCGGCCCGGGTTCGATCCTCAGCACCATATAAACATAAATGCATTGCATTGTGTACAACTAAAGCAAATTTAAAAAAAATAAAAAATAAATAAAACCTAAATGGGAAAATTAGGTTAAAAAGACTTAAAGTCTTATTAAGGGAAATGTATCAAACTTCTCGTAAAAAAAAAAGAAGATATTATCAATTGGGATAATATCTTCTATTTTTAATTTGACTGGTTTTGTATATTTAGCTGTATTGCCCACTGTGTCTGAATCACCAGAAGAAGAAGTGAAGACGAGCCAGCTCACAGTTCAGCAGAACAAATTGTCTGTCCAGTCTAATCCCTCCCCTCAGCTGCGGAGCGTTATGAAAGTAGAAAGTTCTGAAAATGTCCCTAGCCCCACACATCCACCAGTTGTAATCAATGCTGCAGATGATGATGAAGATGATGATGGTAAGTTTTAGGTTTTTCTTTAATAAAGGTAAATAAGCAGGGGCTGGGGTTGTGGCTCAGCGGTAGAGCGCTGCCTAGCACGTGCGCAGCCCTGGTTCGATCCTCAGCACCACGTAAACATAAATGTGTTGCATTGTGTACAACTAAAGCAAATTAAAAAAAAAAAAGGGTAAATAAGCAGTCAGAGTTGTGTATTGTACAGAATTAGAGTTAATGCTCTAGGCCTAACTTAAATTGTAAATTTGTCCTAAATGTTTACATACAGACCAGTTTTCTGAGGAGGGTGATGAAACTAAAACACCTACCCTGCAATCAACTCCTGAAGTTCATAATGGATTGCGAGTAACTTCTGCTCGAAAACCTGGGGTCAATTTAAAGCAAGGTAAGAAGAGGCTATGTTGTTGATAAATCAGACTATTGTGATTTTTTTTGAAATTCAGTACAGTCATGGACCTCTCTATTCCCCTATACTACATAAACATATTTTCTCCTAATCATTCATTAAAGAAATATTTGAATGCCTGCCATGAACAGATAAAAATACAAAGGTAAAACAGCTCTAGTTCCTCATGTGATTTACATTTTGTTTTTCAGGGGAATGTTTGAATTTTGGAATAAAAACTCTTGAGGAAATTAAATCGAAGAAAATGAAAGAAAAATCCAAGAAGCAAGGTGGTAAGTTACAAAAGTTTTGTAACAGTTTGGTTTTTACAAGTTTTGGTTGTACATTACCACAGAACAGGGACACTTTTTGAAGCAACAGCGAAAATGAGCAAATAGATTTTGACTCATACGGCTTGTCTTAAGTATGACAGACTTATTTGCATTTATGTCTCAGTTCCTAACTGTTCAGAGCTAGACATATATTATAACCTAAAAGAACCTGTGTATCTTGGAAAGCATAACTCTAAAGCTCACCATGTAAGAACCGTATTAAGTGGAGAGGAAAAAAAGTACCATATTAAGAGAGCAAACACATGCTGATCGTGGTGGTGCAGTTCTGTATTCCCAGCTATTTGGGAGGCTGAGGCAGGAGGATTGCAAGTTTGAGACCAGTCTTAGCAACCTAGCAAAACTCTGTATGAAAGTGAAAAATTAAAAGAACAGGTGCAGTCCTATTATCCCGTGACTTGGGAGGCTGAGACAGGAGCAGGCCAGCCTCTACAATTTAGTGAGGCCCTCTTCTCCAAATGACAAATAAAAATGGCTAGGGATGTAGCTCAGTGTAGGGCACCCCTGAGTTCAATCCCCATGTCACCCACAAAAAGAAGGAAAAACTTCATTTTGTGGTAGAAGAGTTTTTCCTTGAGAGTTGGTGGATTTTCTTCTGGAGTGTCTCTCAATCTGGAGGATGTATATTTCCAACCCTGAAACTTTTAGATAAGATGTAAAATGTAGTATGTGGAGAGAGAGATGGTTGGTTCTAAGAACTGTCTTGTTAAAGCTTATTCTATAGGAACCTTGAGTTATGTTTAATGATTTTAGGTGGAAAAGGTTAAATTGATAATACCTGATGGTTAATGTTAATATACTTCTGAGATTAACTTTAGAATACTTTCAGCCTTATCAGTAAACAAAAGTAGGTTGAGTGCCTAAATAACTCAAATCTATTTTAAATTTTATTTTCACACTGTGCCCAGGCCTTCCCCATTTCACTGGGCAGACAGGTACAGAAAAGCTGATTGACTTGTATCACTTAGTAGTCAGTGTTGAACTTAACTAGTCATACAAACTTTTTTTTTTTTTTTTTTTTTACTTATTGATAGCTTTATTTTCCATAAATTGTTTGCCATTCTTTGACTTTCTTTTTATAGAAGGTTCTGCAGGAGTTTCCAGTCTTTTACTCCAACCTCAGCCCATTCCAGGTCCTGAAAAAGAGAATGTTCGGACTGTGGTGAGGACAGTAACTCTGTCAAGCAAACAAGGTAAGGTATAGGTAGGTCTGAGAGTTGTTGGCTTTTTACTTTAATGAAGTCATTGGGAATAAAGAATCCTTAGGAATTTTTTTTTTTTACCTTTCATGTATTTGCATGAAGACTTTAGTGTATTGATCAGATATAAGGATAAAAAAAAGTACATTTGACTCTACTATTTAAAAGGTAGAAATTTTTAATTAAACAATCCTCACATTTATTTATATTTAATTTATACATTTACTGTTTATATTCATTCAGCTAAATTATCGGCTTCTTATTGTGGGTAAAGAATTGTGTTACAGAAAAATTTAAGTTTTTCGCTGAACAGTTTAAAATCTAGTAAGGAATAAATTGCAGTATATAGGTATATTTAAATTTATGCCAAACAGCCAAAACTTAGAGGAAAGAAAACTTACATGCTGGGGTGATTAAAAAAAAAAAAGTTATATAATATAGCTTATCAAAGTGCCGAAGCAAAAGTAAAGCTTAGGCTGGGCATGGTGGTGTACACCTGTAATCCCAGCATGGGAGGCTGAGGCAGGAGGATCACTTGTGATCCAACTTCAGCAACTTAGTGAAACCCTGTCTCAAAATAAAAAACTAGAAAAGGGGGAGATGCTGGGAATGTGTCTCAGTAGTTAAGCACCCCTAGGTTCAATCCCTGAAACCAAAAAAAAAAAAAGGCAAAGAGCTTGGGCTCTGTAACCAATTGGAACATAATTTGCATTACATTTGGTTGCTGTTAATAATTAAAATTGTGCTGTTGGCTTTTGTTTGGGCTATGTGTTTAACTGTTTAAAATTATTAAAATTGGGATTTTTTTGTTGTTGTATTTTAATGTGGTAGATTCCTTAAGACTTGAGACCTGATTTTCAGGACATTTCCTGGGGTGGGGGCAGAATATACTTTGTACATGTCAGAATATACTTTGTACCCATTGTTAGTAGTTATTAAATACTGAAAACTTGGCTATTAGTAGAGGGATTCTATTTTTGGCATTTCAGGAGAAGAACCCTTGGTTAGATTGAATCTTACTGAGAGACTGGGAAAACGAAAATTTTCAATGGGTAAGATTTAAGTTTTGTGCATATGTTTTGTTTTCTGTTTGCTTGTTCATTAACATGATAACCTTTTCCAAACTCAAATCCCATCGATATTAATTTGTTGGGCCCCCTTGTGTACTTGGCTGAGAGCACTTACAAAATTTCCTCATTTTTAAATATGTGTATTATACCTTTTATTGAACTCATAGAAATTTAAAGTGTTAAAATTTAATTAGATTATGGCTGTGAGTAACTTTGTAGAAAGTATTAGGCTTAAAAAACAGTGAAGAATGCCTGTTTCTATGGAAAATTTTAAATGAGTGGGTTTTTTTTTGGGGGTGTCTGGTTAATATAATTTTGGGTGCTATTTTAGTATTAGGGAAGCACTTTACCATATTTACTGAATCACTTTATATCTATTGTAATGCACCATCAAAAAATTTTTTGAAAAATTTTTTTTTTTAACTTCAGAGATTTTTTTTTTTATTACTGTCTTATGTACTTAAATTTTGAAACCTTGACCCAGGCACACACCTGTAATCCCAGCAGGTCAGGAAGCTGAGACAGGAGGATCATGAGATCAAAGCCAGCCTCAGCAACTTAGGCTCTAAGCAACTCAGTGAGACTCTGTTTCTGAGTAAAATACAAATAGCGATGGGAATGTGGCTCAGTGGTCAAGTGCCCGCTGAGTTCAGTCCCCTGTACCAAAAAAAGAAAAAAAGAAACCTTGTCACCTTGTCTCCCTTCTATTTTCTTCCATATCTTCTCACTGCCCTGTCTTCAGAACTGTTCTGAACTAAGGAGCATTTTAAGTTTTTGGTCAGAAAGTATGATTTTGTCATTGAATCAGTTATGCAGTTATCACCCTAAGTGATTTTTTAAAAAAACTTTCAGTGATTATTTCAAGCCTTATGAATGAAATCTGATATTTGATGTGGATTTGTTATGTGTCAGAGTATTTGTATACACTTTCATCTATTCCTCTGCAACCATGAGGAAACTAGGCACAATACTGGCACTTAATAAATGCCAGCAAATATTTTCTGCACTCAGTGCAAACTTAGTAAGGTTTAAATAACTTGCCCAAGGTTATATTTGGATGAATATGTTATGGATTCAGCATTTGGCCAGCTAAGATTTTTTTTTTTTTTGGTAATGGTTTTTCAATTCCTGATTGTAAACTTCAGCCTCACCAGGGCTTATCGTGATCAGGTATATTAATTATTCAGTAAATATTCGTTTATGCATTTCAGGTTTTTTTTCTTACCTTTTCTTTCTGGGACATTTATTCCTTCTCCAACATTGAGATCTAAGGAAGCCAGTGAACAAACATACCATGTAAATGCAGAAACCTTGACAGAAGTAGTCATCATTGTCTATTTTTTTGGTTTCTTGGTTTTTTTTTTTTTTTTTTTTTTGGTACCAGGGATTGAACTCAGGGGCACTCAACCTCTGGGCCACAGCCCTTTTTTGTATTTTATTTAGAGACAGGGTCTCACTGAGTTGCTAAGTGCCTTGCCATTGCTGAGGGTGGCTTTGAAATCGCGATCCTCCTGCCTCAGCCTCCCAAGTGCTGGGATTACAGACCATTGTCTCTTTTTGCTTGTATTTTTTGACCTCTTAAACTAAGTCTCCCCTATTTTTAGGTGGTGACAATGATCCCCCATTAAAGCGGAGCCTTGCACAGAGGCTAGGGAAGAAAGTCGAAGCTCCAGAAACTAACCTTGATAAAACACCAAAAAAAGGTAGGTACCTTTGTTTCAATGCATTGTGTGTGTGTGTGTGTGTACACGTGTGTACGAGTGTATGTGTGTAATTACCCTTGTTATAATGTTAACAGCTATGGTTCATCATTCTTTTGTTTATATAAATTAGTTTATTATTTTTTGGTGTCTATTTTATTACTCATTGATGCAGACATTTGAGTGCTTCTTCTGCTAGACTGTGGGTAGACAAAATTGAACATTGTAACACCCCTCAGGAGCTCTAGTGTAATGGTAGGTAGGGATACTTAAGTATATTCTGATAAACTGACAGAAAAATACATGCTGCTGTAAGAACACATAAAAAGGGCACTTAATATTACCATAAAGTCTACAGAGGAAGTGGTGTTAAAACTTAGACCAGAAACATGAGTTAGGAACTAGCCAGGTGAAGTTGGAGGGGCTGTGTTCTAGGATGAGAGAATAATCCTTGCAGAGTCACAGAGGTAAGAATGCATGATGTGTTGAGGGAACTGAGTAGATCTAAACCATGGAATTAGGGTGCTGAAGGGCATCATGCTTAGAAAAGAAAGAGGGACCACATAGAGTTGGGATTTTTTGTGGTATTAGGGTCTGAACCTAGGGGCACTCTGCCACTGAGCTCCATCCCTGATTCTTTGAGACAGGGATGTTTGAGACAAGGTCTCACTAAGTTGTTGATGCTGGCCTTTAACTTAGGATCCTTCTGCCTCAGCCTCCAGAATCACTGGGATTATAATCATTAGCCATCACACCTGATGATATAAAGTCTTTCAAGCCATGTTAAGAGAGTTTGGGCTTACTCTAAAATAGTAAAAATCCATTGAAAGGTTATACAGGAATCAAAGGGTCCAGTTTTTTTTTTTTTTTTTTTTTAATTTATTTACTTTTAGTTGTACACAATGCAATGCATTTATGTTTACGTGGTGCTGAGGATCGAACCCAGGCCGTGCCACGTACAAGGTGAGCGCTCTGCTGCTGAGCCACAACCCCAGCCCAAAGGGTCCAATTTTTATTTTAGAACCACTATCCTGCCTGCAGTACAGATAAAGAAGGGGACAAAGTGCTGGTTTGGGTATGTGTTATCAAGTTATTAACCCAGGAAAAAGGAGTCATGGCATAGATTTAGTTTCTAAAAGTCGATTTGAGGAGATGTGGGTGAAATCAGGAGATATTTTGGAGTTAGAATAGTTTGATATGAAGGAAAGAAACAAAGGTTGGATTTTTTACCCCCTTTTTAATGAGTTAATAGCAAAACATTGGGTTTGATTACTAAAGGATATGTAGACTCCTTATCTTCTCATTGTGTTTAAATTTTTCTTAAAGAAACCTGGCTAGGGATGTGGCTCAGTGGTAGAGCACTTGCCTGGGAGGTACAAGGCCCAGGGTTCAATTCCCAACACCACAAAAAAAACAGAAGAAGGGATTGGGGTTGTGGCTCAGCTGTAGAGCGCTTGCTTAGCACATGCAAGGCACTGGGTTTGATCCTCAGCACTACATAAAAATAAATAAATAAAATAAAAGTATTGTGTGCAACTACAACTAAATATATGTATATGTGTGTGTGTGTGTGTGTGTGTGTGTGTGTGTGTATATATATATATATATGTTTTGTTTTGTTTTGTTTTTTTTTTTTAAGAAATTTATTTGCATTTGCCTCCAACCTGTTTGGGGGCCTTTTTTAAGAAGGGCCCTATTTTAAGAACTCAGAGCAAGTGGAAGTTATTCTTTATTTGCCAAATACCCTTCCTCCTTGCCATAACAATTATTCTGAAGACTGTCATAACTAAAGAGCATGTTTCAAATTGATTTGGAGGGGGAAACTGATGCTAAAAAATTTTTATTGTGGTTTTTGATACTGGGGATTGAATCCAATGGCACTTTACCACTGAGCTATATCCCCGGCCCTTTTTTTTTTGGGGGGGGGGGTGTGTGGTACCGGGGATTGAACTCAGGGGCACTCAACCACTGGGTCACATCCACAGCCCTTTTTTGTATTTTATTTAGAGACAGGGTCTCACTGAGTTGCTAAGTGCCTCGCCATTGCTGAGGCTGGCTTTGAACTCGCAATCCTCCTGCCTCAGCCTCCCAAAGTGCTGGGATTACAGGCATGCGCCACCGCGCCCAGCTCATCCCCAGCCCTTTTTATTTTTGATATTTGGTCTTGCTAATTTCTCTAGGACCTCACTAAGTTGCTGAGGCTAGCCTCAAACTTAGGATCTTCCTGCCTCAGCCTCCCAAGTCACTGGGATTACAGGTGTGTATCCCCATGCCTGGTGCCAAAACATTTTAGAAAGTTAACAGAATTATTTCCCTGAATTCAGTAGTTTTTGCTTTTCAGATATAAAGAAATTTTTTTGAAATTTTTACAAAATGCTCTAGGGAATACAGGATTTACATAAATCTGCTCTATGGAGAAGAAAAATTTTAAGACCTTGAGTTTTTTTTGTTGTTGTTGTTGTTTTAAATTGCATTAGAACTATAGCCTAATTCATGAACTTTGAAAAAATATTTGAATATAAAAAGTCTCTGTTCAACTTCTGAGTTTTGCAATTTTGTCTTTTTGTAGTGCAAGTTTCCAAGTCTTTGAAGGAGCGACTAGGCACGTCAGCTGGTTCAAATAATGAGGAAGCCACAGGTACATAAATAGAATCATAAGATGATTATGGGGGCTGGGGTTGTGGCTCAGCGGTAGGGCACTCGCCTAGCACGTGTGCGGCCCAGGTTCGAGCCTCAGCACCATGTAAAAACGCATGTGTACAACTAAGGGCAAATAAATAAATATTTAAAAAAAAAAAAAAGATGATTATGATTGTGCATGATTATATGGCATGGTAAGTACATGCCATAGAAAATAACTGGAGAAAAGGGACTAGGAATGTGGCTCAAGAGTTACAGTGCTAGCCTAGCATGTGTGAGACCCTGGGTTTGATTAATCCCTAGGCCTGGGAGAAGGGAAAGGTCCACCCTAAAAATACAACACCAAAATGTTAATACTGGAAGCCAGGTGCAGTGGCGCATGCCTGTAATCCCAGCACTTGGGAGGCTGAGGCAAGAGGATTGTGAGTTCAAAGCCAGCCTCAGCAATGGCGAGGCACTTAGCAACTCAGTGAGACCCTGTCTCTAATAAAATACAAAAGAGGGCTGGGGATGTGGCCCAGTGGTCAAGTGCCCCTGAGTTCAATCCCCAGTACCAACAAAACAAAAATGTTAATACTGGTTTTATCTGGATCAAATTGTGTGACATAACTACATAAGATATGTGTATACATGTACAATTTAAAAAATAATAAAATGAGGTCAGGTGCTGTGGCGCACGCCTGTAATCCCAGCACTCTGGAGGCTGAGGCAGGAGGATTGCGAGTTCAAGCCAGCCTCAGCAATGGCGAGGGACTTAGCAACTCAGTGAGACCTTGTCTAATAAAATACAATAAAGGGCTGGGGATGTGGCCCAGAGGTCGAGTGCCCCTGAGTTCAATCCCCGGTACCAAAAAAATAAATAAGTAAATAATGATAATAAAACGAACATTAATGCACTCAACCATCCAGCTTTCTTGGATGTAGTGCTGGGAATCTGGCCAAGTGGTGTACCACTGAATTACCTCTCACCCTCCAGCATTTTTTTTTTTAAAACAAATTGCAAGATTTATGTGTGTGATGCTTTTTGTGTAAGATTTTAAGTTTAACATCAGTATTTATGAATAATGTTAGCCTGTACTTTTCTTTTTCATCCCATTATCAGATTTGAGTATTAATGTTATACTAGCATCATAAAAAGAGAGTCTGACATTGGACATTCTTAATTCTTTTGTGGGTAACCTAAATTTATTCTTCAGAAATTTTTAGGGTTTTTCTTTTTTCTTTTTCTTTTTTTTTCCTCTTCCTGCAAGTTCACTGAAGTGGACCTAAACACATCCTTTTTGTTTATTCTGAACTGTATTCACTGAGCTCATTGCATCTAAGAACTTGCTTTTTAATTCTAGAAAACATTCTCTGGTTTCTTTTGAGTATGACCTCTCTGTCTTTGTTTTTGGTTTTCTTATGAAAGTTGTTGGAAGCTGGGTGCGGTGGCTCACACCTATAATCCCGGTGGCTCAGGAGGCTGAAGTAGGAGGATCACCAGTTCAAAAGCCAGCCTTGGCAATTTAGCGTGGCCCAGAGTAACTTAGTGAGACCCTGTCTCTAAATAAAAAATAAAATGGGCTGTGGATGTGGCACAGTGGTTAAGCACCCCTAGGTTCAGTCCCTGTACCAAAAAATAAAAAAAAAAATTTGAACTTTGTTCATATGCTTCCCATGCCTCTTAACCTTGCCTTTATACTTTCCATCCCTTAGTTTTCCCCCTCACCTTCTATGAGCTTTGTTTGGCTTTATTTTATTTTAGATCAGGATTAACAAACTTTTTTCTGTAAAATGTTATGTAGTGAATATTTTAGGCTTTGTTTTGGGTTAGCTCAGTGGTAAGCACTTTCTTAGCAAGTGTGAGGCCCTGGGTTTAATCTCCAGCACTGCAAAAAATGAAACAAAAATAATTTAAGCTTTGTGGTCCACAATTTCACAACTTTGAGCTCTGTCATTTTAGTATGAAAGTAGCCATATGCAATACGTGAATGAATGAGTGTATATTTGTTCTGACAAACTTAATTTACAAAATTAGGAGGTGGTCAGATTTGGCCCCCAACATATAGTTTGCCTGCCTTGTTCTAAGTGGCTGATTTTGGACCAGCCTCATCTAATTTTCAGTATTTAGTTTCAGTATTTATTTTTGTTCTCTCATTTTTTTTCACAGCCTAATTTCAAGCTGCTCTAGAGTTTCTGATTTGAATCTAGGATTTTGTTTTTTGGGGTGCTGGGTATGAAACCTAGACTTCATGCATACTGGGCAAGTGTTCTACCGAATGACATCCCCAGCCCTGAATCTAGTTTTAACATTTGTGTGAATATATTATTTTGGCTCCTTGCTTAGTTTGGTTTATTTTTGATGATGTTTTTCTGTAGTTAAAAGCCTGGCCTAAATTTTTTCTGTGTTCTAAAGGCAGTTTTCCCAAGTAATCCTCTCTTCTGAGTGGGAGACTTGATTTATGTCTAGTCAAGTAGAAAGGGTATACTAAAAGACACATCTGTGTGGATTGCAGGCTGGAAAGTTGGGGACCATGCAAATTGCCACAATGACTTTTTTTTTTTTTTTTTTTTTTGAGTACTAGGGAATGGAACCCAGGTGTGCTGTACCACTAAGCTTCATCCCCTGACCCTTCTTTATATTTTTTATTTTGATACAGGGTCTCTCTTAAGTTGCTAAGGCTGGCCTAGACTGTGATCCTCCTGCCTTAGCCTCCCTAGTTGCTGGGATTACAGACATGCAGAGATTTTCTTTATTTTCAGAGCGAAACATTTTTTCTTTTCTTGCTTTTCTCTTCCCAACTCTCCTGTTCTGTTTCATACTTGTAAAAGTCTAGAATTTTTGTGCCTTACTTCTCTCTGGCCCTGATATCTTCATATCTTGAGTAGATTCCTTTTTTCTTTTTCTTTTCTTTTCCACTGGTGCTAGGGATTGAATCCAGGGCAAGTACTCTTTGACTGAGCTATATCCCTGGCTCAGACTTTCCTTTTTTAAAAGGAGTAATTTGGGCTGGGGATATAGCTCAGTTGGTGAAGTGCTTGCTTCACATGCACATGGCCCTGGGTTCAATCCCCAGCATCCCCCCAGCTCCCCCTCCCCCCCAAAAAAGTAAAAGGAGTAATTCTCAGGAAGAGCTTATGACTGACTCAGCTATTGGAAGTTCTTAAATTGATTAATTTCTCTTTCTCTGTTTGTTTGTTTTCTTTCTCTGTTTTTCTTCTGGTAGTAGAACCCAGGGCATCATTCAGGTTAGGCAAGTGTTCTACCACTGAACTATATATATTCCTAGCCCCAGTCCTTAAATTTCTACCTTAATAGTTATCCCTGAGCCCACTGTTGCTTCTCCCCGCACCCCACCATGGTAATTTCATCCCAGCAGCCCACTTTTGATTTTCATATTAGTTAAACCAAATTTCACAGTGTACTTTGGTTCCGCTGGGAAGAACAGGGCTCACCTCTGCATTAACTATTCTTTTTCTGTTTTTCTATGAATCCAGATATCTGCTTCCTGTCTCAAATTCTTCAAGATTTATACTCTACCATTGCCATCCTTTCTTATTAGTAGGGATTTGTTCTAATTTTAACTTCTATCATTTCAGTGAAATTTTGGTAGGGAAGGGAAACAAGTCTCCATGTCACATTCATGTTCTTACTTTAAGTGGTCTTTCTAAGATAGATGTGCCATCTTGAAATGGAAAAATTTAGAACTCTTATTTAAAAAGCTAAAGAGAGCTGGGCCTGGTGGTATATGCTTGTAATCCCAGCTACTTGAGAAGCTGAGGCAGGAGGATTGCAAATTAAAGGCCAGCCTGGGCAACTTAAAGAGATCCTATTTCAAAAGGAATTTTAAAAGGGCTGAGGATATAGTTCAGTGGTAGAGTGCTCCTGGGTTCAGTCCCCAGCACCCCCGCCCCCCCAAAAAAAGGCCCTAAACATAATTCAGAAGTACTTTCGTGAAATTTATTTTTTAGTTTAAACAGATTTAGAATGACTGCTGTATCATTAAAACTAACTCTTCAGGGCTGTTTCTTCCTCTGGAGATGACCCACATATTTGCTTGAATGTGTATTCAAGTTTCTCACTCTTATGTTAGCCCACATTCTCCCTTGAATGTGCCTCTGCTTTCTGAAATAACGCTCTGTCTATGCCTTTGGCAGGTGGTGTGGGGAGAAGCTCTTGGGTAGCATGCCAATTTATAGGTGTTTCCCATTATTCTTATATCTTGTCACCTATGTGACCTCCTTTTTGTCCTTTAAATATCACTAAAATATCACTTCTTCTGAAGTTTCCCTCAACTTGTTCCTGGACAACAGTTTACGTTCTTATTGTATGCAGTTACCATTATCATACTTTATTATTGCTTGTTTAATTATTGTTCTGTCAGACTCTAAACTACATGTGGGCAGAGGTTATATTTTGCTTACTATGCTATTTCTAGTACAGTGTCCAGCACAAGTTTATATCTTTGAATGGAAGGATTATTGCTATTTTTATTGATAAGATTTATAATAACAAATTTCTTCAACTATCAAATGATTTTCAGGTTTTTTGGAATTAGCTTCTGAGTAGAAACACAAATCAGAAATTTTTAACCTCCTTAGTTTTCCTTGAGGGCTATTGCCTGAAGTATACAGTAATCTGAATTTGTATGGGGGTGGGGGGTACTGGTGATTAAACCCACAGGCACTCCACTGCTGAGCCAAATCCCCACCCCTTTTAAATTTTTTATTTTAAGAGAGGGTCTTAAGTTGGTGAGGCTGGCTTTGAACTTGTGATCCCCCTACTTCAGCCTCCTGAGTTTCTGGGATAAGAGGCGTGCACCACTACCGGGCAGTAATTTTAAAATTGAGAGTGAAACTAATTTTATACTCTTGATCCTTTTAATTGTCTACCTAAGTGATACCTTTCTGTTGAACTGTCTTAATCCTAAAGTAAAGAGATCTTAAGTCATTAAGAGATCCACTCAAGCATAATGACATGATTTTTCCTAAAACAGAGAGAGTTAATAAAGCTGGTGAGATCCATGTGAAGACATTAGAAGAAATTCTCCTTGAAAGAGCCAGTCAAAAACGAGGAGAATTGCAAACTAAACTCAAGACAGAAGGACCTTCAAAAGCTGATGATTCTGTTTCAGGAACAAGAAGCTCCTCCACCATCCGAATCAAAACCTTCTCTGAGGTCCTGGCTGAAAAAAAACATCGGCAGCAGGAAACAGAGAGACAAAAAAGCAAAAAGGATGCCACTTGCATCAAGCTAAAGACTGATAGTGAAGTTAAAAAAGCAGTGATTTTGCCACCCATAGTTACCAGCAAAGGACAATCAGAGGAACCTGCAGGTAGAACAAAGTCTATGCAAGAGGTGCACATTAAGACGCTGGAGGAAATTAAACTGGAGAAGGCCCTAAGGGTGCAACAGAACACTGAGAGCAGCACTAGCTCCCAGCCTCACCCTGAGCCGGCCCCAGGGACAAGGCGGCTACTTCGAATCACCAAAAGAACAGGTGTGTAATACCACTTCCACAAATACTGTTCCAGAAAAAACAGTGTGCCACTGGGATCTTCATAGAAGTTCTTTGAGAACTTTATTCAGATAACTTTGAAAACCACTGGATTCAAAGAATCTAAACTGTTTGTTTATACCTGAACTGTGTAGACCTTCGATACTTCAATGTGCATTTTAAGAATTTATGAGACCAGTGGGTTTTTTATATAGTTTTTTTTATCATATCATCATTATTCTCATTAAGAAGTTTAACTTCAACTTTCACAATGTTGCAGCCAATATGGTAGAACTAATGGTGTCTTTAATGCGAATATAGGTATGAAAGAAGAGAAGAAACTTCAGGAAGGAAGTGAAGTTGCTTCTCAGACCAGTGCTACTAGAACTGAGGCTAATGAGGTGAGTATATTTAAGATTGTTTTGCAGTTTTGTTTATAGCAAAAGCTAAATGAATGATAAAATATTTTAGTTTCAGCTTATAATTAATGTCTGTTTAACATTTCACTGATACTTCAGGTATGCTTATAATTTTCTGTGAACATTTCCTATAGTTTTCTGTATGTCAGTGTTCTTTGCCCTTATAAAGTTCTTTTTTTTAATATTTTTATTTATTTACTTTAGTTGTACACAATACAATGCATTTATGTTTACGTGGTGCTGAGGATTGAATCTGGGCCGCACACGTGCGAGGTGAGCGCTCTGCCGCTGAGCCCCAGCCCCAGCCCATAAAGTTCTTTTTTTATAATTGGCCATTCATGATGTTTTTTAAATTCAGGTTTTCTCTTGATTTTAAGAATAATGCTAGGGTTGTGGCTCAGCGGCAGAGCGCTTGCCTCACGTGTGTGCGGCCCAGGTTCGATCCTCAGCACCATGTAAACATAAATGCATTGCATTGTGTACAACTAAAGTAAATAAATAAATATTAAAAAAAAAAAAGAATAATGCTATACATTGTACAGATCTTGAGGAACTTTTTTTTTTTTTTTTTTTGTACTGGAGATTGAACCAGGGGCACTTAACCACTGTGCCACATCCCCCTGCCCTTTTTATATTTTATTTAGAGACAGGTTCTCACTGAGTTGCTGAGTTGCTGAGGCTGGCTTTGAACTTGTGATCCTCCTGCCTCAGCCTCCCAAGCTGCTGGGATTACAGGTGTGTACCACCATGTTCAGCTGAGAAACTTTTTTCTTTTTTAAAACAAAGAACAAGCCAGGTGCAGTAGCTTGTGCCTGTGGTCCCAGCTACTTATCAGGCTGAGGCAGGAGAATCACTTGAGCTCAGGAGTTCAAAGCCAGCCTGGACACATAGTGAGACCCCATCTTATAAAAAGAAAAAAAAGGATTTAACAAATCCTATAATTCTACAACTTAGATGTAACCACCACTAATTTTTTCAGGGATTTCCTTTAAGCTTTTTGTTATTTATATATATATGTGTGTGTGTATATGTGTCTGTTTAGTGTTTAATTCATGTTTAGAACATAATGGAGAATTCTATCATCATTTTGCAGACTAACTTTACCATATTAGTAAATCTTTCAGATATTTGTATTTATTGACTACATAACATTCTGTCATATGCATATAATCTGTTCCTGGGCATTTAGATTTTATTTTACAAAGTAATATTTTTGTGCTTAGGTCTTTGTGTTAAAGTGATTATTTAGTAGTCATTAGTATTTGACTTTGAGTCACAGTGTCTAGCCTACATAATCTAGGCTTTTGGTTTTTTTTTTTTTTTAAATATTGTTTTTGGTGTTAATGGACCTTTATTTTTATGTGGTGCTGAGAATTGAACCCAGTGTCTCACACATGCTAGGCAGGTGCTCTACCACTGAGCCACAACCCCAGCCCTAATCTGGGTTTTTTACTGCTACATACATCTTCAGTTCTAATCTTTCATCTTTAGCAGCATGTTCCCCTTTTTTTTTTTTTTTTGGTACCGGGGATTGAACTCAGGGGCACTCAACCACCACTGGGCCACATCCCCAGCCCTTTTTTGTATTTTTTTAGACACAGGGGTCTCACTGAGTTGCTAAGTGCCTCACCATTGCTGAAGCTGGCTTTGAACTCGCGATCCTCCTGCCTCAGCCTCCCAAGTGCTGGGATTACAGGTGTGCGCCACCATGCCCGGCTAGCATGTTCCCTATTTAATATCAAATAAAGAGCTTTGCTCTCAGGTTCTAGATCATGTCACACTCTGCTCAACTTAGATTTCAGCTCAATACTTTATAAATAACAAGCCGAGGTTATCAGAGGTACTAAATTTTAATTCTGTCATTTAAATTTGTTCATAGGCTCCAGATGAGACTACAGGAATTGATATCACTAAAATTCCAGTTAAGAAATGTGAGACCATGAGAGAGAAGCACATGCAGAAACAGCAGGAGAGGGGAGGTTCACAAAAGGAAAAATCAGTTTTGACACCTCTCCGGGGAGATTCAGCCTCTTGCAATACCCAAGTGGTAGAGAAACCAGTGCTCACTGCCATGTCAGGCATCACACGGCACCTGACCAAGCGGCTTCCCACAAAATCATCCCAGAAGGTGGAGGTAGAAACTTCAGGGATTGGGGATTCCATATTGAATGTGAAATGTGCAGCACAGACTTTGGAAAAAAGGGGTAAAGGTGAGTGTTTTCTACAGTGTGTCTTGCTTTAGGACATCAAAATTACCAAGTTTGAGTAACTCCCTGACAACAATTGGGTTGGATTTTGTTTGTGTTGTATACTGGTCACACAGATAGGTAGTAGTAATTCTAATAATACTATATAAAGACAAAGCTAGATGAATTTCGTTCTCTGAATTTAAAATTGCTGTTTGAAAAGCTTTGTCCAAAACTGCACATCTTTCCTCTGGTTTTGAAGAATAGAGCAATAACATATTCAAAAGCCAGTGAAAGTGGTTAAAAATGTATATCTACATGATTACCACATGTAGTGGATTATTTCCCGTGTGGGTTTATATATTTTCTTGTTATTCCTAGTACTAACGGCATTTTGTTATTTTATTCTGAGTTACTTTTATGTAAAAAGATTTTTCTAGCTATTAATATTTTCTGTCTCTTGTAGCTAAACCCAAAGTAAATGTGAAGCCATCTGTGGTTAAAGTTGTTTCATCTCCCAAATTGGCCCCAAAACGCAAGGCAGTGGAGGTACACCCTTCTGTCATTGCAGCTGTGAAGCCACTCAGCTCCAATAGTGTCCTGCAGGAAAGTCCAGCCAAAAAAGCAGCTGTGGTAAGTAGAAGATCCACCTTGGTGTGGTACTGTGGTAAAAAAAACAAACTCCCTGATGTTCTGCCTATATCTGTGTTTAATACTTTTCTGCCATTTCCTGAGCGTTTAGGTTGTTACTCTTATTTTTTATATATATATATATATTATTTTTTAGTTGTAGATGGACACAACACCTTTATTTATTTATTTTTATGTGGTGCTGAGGATCAAACCCAGGGCCTCACACGTGCTAGGTGAATGCTTTACTGCTGAACCATGACCCCAGCCCTAGATTGTTACTCTATTTTAAATCAGTTTTTGTAATATTTACAGATATTTGTGAAGTATGGGAGGCCAAGATTTTAAAAGCCAGTTTTCAGGTGGCAAGATATTTTGTTTCCTTGTACACTCAACCTTTGGATTACTGATTCTTGAATTCCCAAGTTTACAGAGTGATAACTGTTAGGCTGGGGCTGTACCTCAGTGGTAGAACACTTATCTAGCATGTTTAACATTCCATTCCTAGCACCATAAAAAAAGGAAAAAAAAGGATGGCCACATGAGGTGGCACACACCTGTAATCCTAGCTACTGGGGAGACTGAAGCCCAAGGATCACAAGTTTGAGGTCAACCTGGGCAACTTAGCAAAACCTTGTTTCAAAATAAAAAGCGATGGTTTAGAGCACTTGATGAACCATGTGTGAGGCCCTGGGTTGAATCCCCAGTACTTCAAATAAATAATAAGAAGAATGATATTTATAAGTAATGTGTTCAAATATAAAAGCTTGATTTTTCCACTAAATTACCTTACTTTTTTGTAGGCTGTTGTCCCACTCCTCTCTGAGGACAAACCAGTCACCATGCCTGAGACAGAAAAACCTAGAGACAGGTAATTCTTAACCAAACTCGAGGCCACTATTGTTTCTACTCTGTCAAGAATGACACTGATAAATAACTGTTTTTAAAGTTTAGCCACATCTAAACAAATCTGAACTTCAAATTAACTGCAAGAAAGCATGACATTCGGGATTGCTGTTCTCCTTTGGTACCAGTGTTTATATCTTGCCTACATTATCTAGAAGACGTTCTTCATACCTGGCTAAATTGTACTCTAAATTATGAAAATGTTTGGTTCCAAAGCAGTGAAATCATTCTTTCTTTGTGTCCTCAGAAGTAATTTTTTGCTAACTCTGTGTTCCAGAGACTTGGTGGGTGAGCTAACCAATGAAAACTGGCACAATTAGTTCTGATAGTCCTTTCTATTTTTCTTACAGTTTTGTGCTGTCTCCAACCCAGTCCTCTTCAGATCCCTCACCCCCAGAAGTATCTGGCCCTTCCTCATCCCAAATGGTCACGAAAACTCGCCGGCTCAGCTCTGCCTCAACAGGAAAGCCCCCACTCTCTGTGGAGGATGATTTTGAGAAACTAATATGGGAAATTTCAGGAGGCAAATTAGAAGCTGAGATTGACCTGGATCCTGGGAAGGATGAAGATGACCTTCTGCTTGAGCTCTCAGAAATGATTGACAGCTGAAGGTGGTAGTGAGAACACTTAAAAAAAAAAAAAAAAAAAAAAACTCACCAAAAAACTGGACTTAGTTTCATCTATTGTATCTATTTTAACATTTACCTGAGGTGATCATTTCTTTAGTCTCAAATTTGCCCCAAATCAGAAGTATACCTCTGAATTATCTGTAATGTGTCCTGGATTCTTTGGGGTCAGATTTTTCCAGTCCCTTGATAAACATTTTTTTCACATCGTTTAGCATCCTTGAGAAAAAAGTTACTTAATACTCTTTTTCTCCACAAAAAAAAGAGACTGAGGGAGATCCGAGTGAAAAGGGTGCAAGAGAACCTAGTGACTCCTTGAGGTGTTTGTCAGTTTTGGCTGTTTTCCTTTTTGTTGTATTCTTTCTTTTATGTATTGTCTTAACGTACTTAATGTTATCTAAGTTTGGATGAAGACAGCTGCTACCATTGTGGACCAAATTTCATGCTACCACTAAACAAAAAACCCCACTCAGTTTGTGTTATATTGTATGTCTTTTTAATGGTATTTGGAGATTCAACTAAGCTTTAAAGAGGGCTGAGCAGTTCAAGAAACCGAAATACGGACATAACTCTTTGGACCTGATTTTGATGCTTCAGCTGCTCCGTAAGCCTCTGAAGAGCAATAGCTAATTTATTATTACTGTAATTTTTTAAAGGCTTTAAAGTGCCTCAGGGGTCCCCTGAAACTAATTTTCTACTTGGGATTCCCTGGATTCTTTATAAAGAGATGGTAACATGAGTAGAGGAATTCTTTTTTAGTTCTTCAGTACTTGCCCCTGCTGGCATTGAATTATCACAGGGACAAAAATTGGTTAATTTTTTATTTCTAACTCTCCTAGCAGGCTCCTCTTGCCCAATATTTATTTGGTGCCCTTTAAGCACCATAGGATTAAAAAAAAAAAAAAGTGAACTCATTCAAGCTGCCAATATTTATCTACAAACTGTAGCAGTACTATGAACTGTACTGTAGCAGTGATAAAGAGATGCTCTGGGGGTGTATGGTATACATTCCAGTTTTCTTCATTTTTAATTAAATTTTTTTTTCTTGATGTCAGTCTCCTTTATGTCACTTCAAAGTTTAGACTTGTAAAGAAACAAGAACAATGAGAATAAGTCTTGAAATGAATGTACATAATCTGAAGGAGGAGGAAAGGACTTCTCCATTTTGATATTCTGCTGTAGTGGTCAGCAGTTTTGTTTCTCAAGGGAAATCTGAACGACCCATCAGGTTGGTTCCTAAGAACAACTGTTACAAGCAGTTCATCAAGAGTTGAACTTCATATAACCTTGTTTGAGAATACGAAAAAAGGAAGAAAGTCACAGGGACTGCCCATTCAGTCTTGAGAAGATCTGGATAATTCTGCACAAGCAAAAACGACTTGAAATTTATGCATAGACACATCTCTATTAATCCCCTTCAGCTGACTCAAAGTAGTATGATAGGCCTTCTCCAAAGGAGGAATGGAATGTTCAGGTTTCACCAGATTTTATAAACGCAATTCATTTTCAGAATCAGCTTATAGATTCCAGGTCCCTTTTTGCATATATAACCTTTATTCTTTTTCTTTTTTAAAAAATAATTTTGTTTCATATTTGAAGTCCTTGTGTTAGTCAATAATTCATGTTCAGCATTATTTGAACCATTTACCATTACAGAAAGAGAAATACTTTTATGTGTTTTAAATAAAACTGGTGTAGGAAAGTCTTGACTTAAGTAGTATTGCATCACTTCAACCTAGATTCGCATTGATAAGAGGCCCCCAGTTAAAATGTTATTGGCCTTTTGTGTAAGTCTTGTCTATTTAGCTTTAGAAATTTTCACAAGTACAGACTGCCAAACTTAACAAATGTGCTGTTTTAGTTGCTACATTTTTAGGTAAAATGCATATAATATGAGGATTCTTGTTGACACTGATACTTAGTCCTTATTATAATTTAAATGATGCCATTATGTTTTAAAAGGAGGGAGGCTTAAAAAATGATCTGAGGATCCTATGATTAGTAATTTTCAAGCATAAAGGTGAAACGAAAAATTTAAGTCAGACAACTCTAGGTTTTTTCAATATGTACCAATTCTTTTTTTTTCACGGTCCTCCTGCCTCAGCCTCCCAAGTACTGGGATTACAGGCGTGCACCAATTTTTTAATCGTTATGGGAATACATATAAATGTGTTAATGAGCAGAGAATATATTTTTCCTAATAGTAGTCTAAATTTATAGTCCTGGGCTGGGGATAGTTAAGAGTGCTTGCCTTGTAAATGTGAGATCCTGAGTCCAATCCCCAACATTGAAAAGAAAATTTATCCTAAAAAGTTGAATAAACTTAACAAAAAGCAAAACAGATTGCAATATAATTTTAAGTGATGACAGTTTTCAGTTTTAACAGAAATGGGCCCAAATGATGTAGTTTGGCCTTATCCAGAAATAAAGTTTTATAATCATGTCTATATCTTAAGGTGAATGATCCATAAAGTTCTGACCTTAAGCCTAAATCCCAAATGAATGGTCAAAACAGTATCCAACCAGCCTTTGGAGCTACCACAGAGATAGGACTGATGTTACATAATTAAAATTTTACAAAGCTTGATTTGTATTTATCGAAGTACTATGATCCTTTTCTAAAATTATTGCTGCATTTTGCACAAATATTCTGTACTTTAAAATGTTTGAATTTGGCAGTTTAGCAACAGGACACGCATGGTCTCCCATTTGTAACCTCTTAATAGATGACACTTTTTTTAAACATTATTTATTATGCACCTTGAATTCATGTACCCATTTTGACACAAAATCCTACATGTACTACTTAAAAAGATCACTGCTTTATTCCCCCACTGTTGTTTTTCAGGGTCAGTGTGTTCAGATTTAAATGCAAGAAAGTACAATTCTTGCCAGGCAAGGTGGCGCATGCCTGTAATCCCAGCACTTGGGAGGCTGAGACAGGAGGATCACGAGTTCAAAGCCAGCCTCAGCAATGGCGAGGCACTTAGCAACTCAGTGAGACCCTGTCTCTAATAAAATACAAAAAAGGGCTGGGGATGTGGCCCAGTGGTTGAATGCCCCTGAGTTCAATCCCGGTACCACAAAAAAAAAAAAAAAAAAAAACAATTCTTAGGTTCTACTAGGTTATTTTAATCTGATTTTAGGAAGCTACTTAATTAATCTTTGAAAGTTCCCACAATCCCAGCGATCTGGCTACATTGATAATTAAGTCTTAAACTGCATTTCAGTCTTGTTTTGCTTAGGGCCTGGCTAAATGGCTGAGGCTGGCTTTGAACTGGTGATCCTCCTGTCTCAGCCTCCTTAATATGCAAAATGATGTTAAGCTCCATGAGCACAAAAAAAATAGTTGATCATTTTTCTTAACATTGTATAATAAGATGGGCAAAAGCTAAGCAATGATTAAATAATAGCAATCTAGGATTTAATTTTTTATTTTTTTGAGTACCGGGGATTGAACTCAGGGGCACTCAACCACTGGGCCACATCCCCAGCCCTTTTTTGTATCTTAAATAGAGACAGGGTCTCACTGAGTTGCTAAGTGCCTTGCCATTGCTGAAGCTGGATTTGAACTTGTGATCCTCCTGCCTCAGCCTCCCAAATGTTGGGATTACAGGCATGCGCCACCGTGCCTGGCTAGGATTTAATTTCTATATTTTAAAAAATATAGGATTCAGATTTACAGAATGGGCCTGTTATTATTTAAATTTGGTTGGATTTAATACTGAAAATGTTGAAGAGTCAGCTTGGCAGTAAGCAAAGAGCAGTGCATTAAAATGGTATTGCCCTTGTCTCTGATTTTTTGGTCTTAGACTCTGATTGGTCTTCAATAATCAGCAGCTTATACAGGTGATGAGTACAGTCAAGCAGAGCCAAGATATGGATTCTATAAAAGGAATCTTCAAAAAAGATTCCTGTTTGTTTAGTATGTAAGATAGGGAAAGCAGGTGGATTGAGAACATTCAAACAGGGCATGGTGTTGAATGCCTGTAATCCCAGCAGTTTGGGAGGCCTTGGCAATCTAGTGGGATCATGTCTCAAAAAATGAAAAGGGCTGGCAATGTTGCTCAGTGGTAGAGTGCTTCAATCCCCAGTACCACAACAAAAGAATACTCAAAAGCATCAAAGGAGCTGGGCGCAGTTGCACACACCTGTAATCCCAGTGGTTCTGTAGGCTGAAGCAGGAGGATGGTAAGTTCAAAGATAGCCTTAGCAAAAGTGAGGTGCTAAGCAACTCAGTGAGACCCTGTCTCTAAATAAAATACAAAATAGGGCTAGGGATGTGGCTCAGTGGTCACGTTCCCTGAGTATAGTCCCTGGCACCCCTACCTCCCCCCCAATCCAAGAAAAAAGGAAGTTTCAAAGGAAAAGAAGCAAAATGGAAGGAAAACTTACCTGATAGGTACATATGGTTCTAGGAGGTTACCTGTTTGAATTGGGAGCTCAAGGAGGGTGGATTAAGTTTAGAAAAGCTACCAAGAGGAAATGGTAAATATTCTGGCATTAATTGCCACAAAGTATGTAGGACTGTCACCCTTTAGCAGGCTCAAATTAGAAAGTTTTGAACTCACACCATCATTACTGGTCATTAGGGATGGAAGGGCATAAGCCCCAAATCCCTGCTATCGAAGTAGAAGTACTTAGGAAATAATTTTTAAAGTAACTGGAGTAGCCAGTACAGTCGCCCAAGCCTGTAATCCCAGCAGGGGACCAAGGCAGGAGAATTGTAAGTTCAAGGTCAGCAATTAGGGAGACCCAGCTCAAAAAGGGTTGATGGTGTAGCTCAGTAGTACAGCACCCCTGGGCTCAATCCTCAGTACTGCAAAAGAAAAACAGGAGCAAAGTAGGCATTGATATTAAATGGATAATGCTATAGAAAAAAATCCATATTGGTAAGGATAGAGTTGAAGTTTGAGTAGCTTAAGAGATGATTTGAGCAGTATCCAACTGAGCAGGAAAGGCTTTCAAAGAAACTTCTGACCATCCCTTAAGTGTTCTCTTAGAGGCCCTGCTATGCCTCATTTTTGCTCAGTTGGTTTCCAACTATTCCTGGCTAAGGTATAAACAAAGTGAAGTCACTCTGCTTCATAAAATCCTCCACTGCCTTCCCTTTCCCTGCAAAATAAAATCAAGTTCCTCAGCATAGCATGTAAGGCCTTTGCTTTACCGCCTCTTCTGCCATTCACCAAGCTCTACTCCAGGCTTCAATTTACACACAGACACACATACACACTGCACACTCCTCTCTCTCTAGTCCTCTGCCTTTGAGTAATGCTGGCTTTCTCCTCTCTAAAGCCTCTTCCTCTTTTCTTTTGGCTAATTTCTACTCACCCTATGTGCCCCAGGTTATCTCTCCCAATACCCTTCTCTATCCAAACTGGGGTTTGATGTCCATCCACCAGGCATATATTCATTGTTTATTCCCTTGTTTTAAAAATTGTTTAGCTGTACATCTTGTTTTTATATTCTCAGTACCCAATAAAGGCCTGTCACATAGAAGTATATTAGTCTACTCTGCCATAGCAGAATTCCACAGACAGTGGCTCAAACAAGAGAAATTTATTTCTCAAGTTCTCCAGGGTACAAGCCCCAGATCAAGGCAATGGCAGGTTGGGGTTTCCAGTGAGGCTCTCTTCCTCCTTTTTTCTCCTCTGTCTCCTTGTCTTTACAGGGCCATTCTTCTGTACTCATGGAGAGAGAGAGAGAGAGAGAGAGAGAGAGACACTCTGAAGACTCTTCCTATTATGAGGACTCCAGGCAGATTGGATGAGAGATCTGACCTCTCCAAAATCCCTGTCTCTAAATATAAACACATCCTGAAGTACTGGGAGGTTAGAACTTCAACAGATGAATTTGGGGGATACAATTCCTCCCAAAACAAAAGACATTCAATAAATATTTTGCTGAGTAAATGAAAAAGTTCTTGACCCATTTCGAGAGGTGCTGATTTTTCCCCCCCTTAGACAGTTTCACTAAATTCCCAAGGCTGACCTTGAACTTGGATGCTGATCTTTGCAAGGCTGCCCTTTGTCTCTACCCAACCCTACTCTTTTTTGTGCTTCTAGTCAGTCATCAGTCACCGCTATTCAGCAAGTTGTGAAGTTCCTGGTTGAGATGGAAGGAATTTCAAACACTAGAAGAAGTTCTCAAGTATTTGGCAAGTTTGGGGTTACTTCTCAGGGGTATGTCTCTCTGGGCCATGGTTTCTCAAGCCTATTTCCCACATACTTTGTGTCACAAAAATCTCAAATTTTACATGAACATTATTACTTAAAAAAAGAAACGTTTCATAATAGTATCCACTATCAAACATATTTAGTCAATTAGTGACATACCCATTCACAAGTTTCAAATTTTTTGAAGTATACAAGGGTATATAAAATCTTCCTTCTTACTTGTGCCCTAGCTACCCAGTTCTCCAAAGCCAAGCTTACAGGGACCTGGGTTTTCTTCCTACAACATATTAGGTATATATCAGCAAATGAAATCCATACAGTATCATGTATTAATAAACACAACATTCTGGACCTTGTTTTATTTATTCAGGAAAATTTCATCATTTAGAAACATAGAGAATATTGTAATGAATTCCACATAGTCACCCAGCTCCAACAATAACAAATTCATGACCAATCCTTAACAACTATTTACCCTTACCAACTATTTACCCCTTATTCTGACCCCTAAGGCTGAGGCTGGGCTGAAGCAAGCAAGAAGCTCGGGTACCATTTACGGAGGTGTGCATGTAAGTGTAAGCTCTTACACTCTGCTAAAGTTTAGGCTTTCCTTATCTAAGATTTAGCCCTGTTGGCCCCATTGGGTTATTTTGAAGTAAATCTCGAGCATGTCATAGCTTGCTTTTTTCCCTCTCAATGTATATTAGTTTCAATGTATATTCATATTGTTCCATGTTAGAAAAGAAGATATACAAAAATCTTCTTCAATAATGTACAATAATTTGGCTAATCTCTATTGATAGATATTGTTTCCTGTCTCGGTATTTTAAACAAATGCTGCAATGATTACATTATTAACACATAAGTTTATCTGGAAGATAAGTATAAGTAGGGTTTAATAATTTACATTAGCACCACTTTTTTGTCAATCTAATTGGAAAGAAATAGTTATCTCAGTGTAGTTTAGTTTGGATTTCTCTTATGAGTGAAATGGGATATCTTTCTTGCTTAAAGATCATTTGTTTGTATTTCCTTTGTTATGAACAGATTGTTTACATCCATGCACAATTTCAGTTTTGTAATTTTGTGTCAGATTAAAAATAGCTTCAAATTCTTTAACATAAGGGGTGGGCTCTATTTTTCCAGCTCTTAAATCTGCCCTGGGGTGTTTCAGGCCTGGCCTTTAACAGTACTGGTAGTAGCCAAGTGTGGTGGTACATGCCTGTAATCTCAATGACACAGGAGGATCACAAGTTTGAGGCCAACCTCAGCAATTTAGCAAGACTCTCAGCAACTAGAGAGACCCTGTCTCAAAAACTAATTTTAAAAAAAGGGCTGCATATGTAGCTCAGTGGTAATGCACCCCTGGGTTTAATTCCAAGTACCAAAATAGAAAAGAAGAGTACTGGTAGCTTCAGCCTTGATTTAAGTCCTGAGCACCCACATGTAAGAAAGCACACTACCCTGCTAAAGAGACCACAGAGAAAGGGACTCTGCTAAGGCCACTCTTCCAAAGACATGTACCTGAGATAAGTTTTTAGGAGCAGAAGAATCACCCTAAGAACCTGCTTAAATTCTCAACCCACAAAATCATGAATTATGGCAAAATGGTGGTTGCTTTAGTTGTCTAAGTTTGGGAACATTTCTTACACAACAACAAAGAACCAGAGCTGCATTTTTTTTTTTTTTTTTTTTTTTTTTTTTGTACTGGGGATTGAACTCAGGGGCACTTGACCACTGGGCCACATCCCCAGCCCTTTTTTTTTGTATTTTATTAGAAGCAGGGTCTCACTGAGTTACTAAGTGCCTCACCATTGCTGAGGCTGGCTTTGAACTCGCGATCCTCCTGCCTCAGCCTCTCAAGTGCAGGGATTATAGGTATGCGCCACGGTGCCTGGCTTCTATCTACTTTTTAGTCCTAACAAATAACAAAACAAAGCTAGAATACTTATAAGAGTAATACTGGTCCATAAACACAAAAGTCAATTGGACAAAATATAAACCACATGTGCATGCACACACACACACACACACACACACATATATATATATATATATACAGACACTTGGTATGTTATAAATGTAGCCCTTTAGACTGGGTAGAGAACAATGGAGGTTATTAATTTTTTTTGGAATGGTAAACAGAAAACCAGGTAGCCATCTAGAAATTGTAATGATGCATAAGTCCCAGGATATACCATAAATTCTAATTTGATCAATGTTTTAAATGTAAAAACACAAAATCCTTTTTTTTTTTTTTTTTTTTTTTTTTTTTAAATTTAGAGACAGGGTCTCACTGAGTTGCTTAGCGCTTTGCTTTTGCTGAGGCTGGCTTTGAACTCGCAATCTTCCTGCCTCAGCCTCCTGAGTCGCTGGGATTACAAATGTGTTCCACCACACCTGGCTCACAAAATCATTTTTTAAAAAGAAGGAAATCACATAAGCGCTTCTGGTGGATTATATAATCAGTTGAAGATCTGGTTATTAAGATTCAATGCACATAAGCTGGGCGCAGTGGCGCACGCCTGTAATCCCATCCCAGCACTTGGGAGGCTGAGGCAGGAGGATCTTGAGTTCCAAGCCAGCCTCAGCAATAGTGAGGCACTTAGCAACTCAGTGAGACCCTGTCTCTAAATAAAATACAAAAAAGAGCTAGGGATGTGGCCCAGTAGTCGGTTGCTCCTGAGTTCAATCCCCAGTACCCCTCCCCCCCCCCAAAAAAAAAGATTCAATGCACAGTGCCCAGCATGGAGGCACAGGCCTGTAATCCCAGTGGCTCAGGAGGCTGAGACAGGAGGATTGCGAGTTCAAAGCCAGATTCAGCAATTTAAGGAGACCCTAAGCAACTCTGTGAGACCTTGTCTCTAAATAAAATATAAAAAAGGGCTGGAGATGTGGCTCAGTGGTTAAGTACCCCTGGGTTCAATCCCCAGTACCAAAAAGGGGTGGGGAGGGCGGATTCAATGCACAAAAGTTAAGAAATCATAACCACACAGAGAGGAAAATGCCAAACAAGTAGCTAAGCATCTCTGATGCCCAGCAGCATGCTATCTCTGAAGTCAGCAAATCCATCTGTGTACATGAGGACTCTATTGTGTTTGCAAATGAGAAAAAATTTTAAAAGAAATAGTTATCTCATGCATTTTTTTAAAAAAAAGCTTTTTGTAGTTTAAAAAATAGCTCTCATCTCAATTCCCTCATAGGGAGGGTCAGCATTAATGATATTCTCATTAAAAAGAAGGCCTCAGCAAATTTTGATTCTGCTATTTGACCTAAGTGGTTTTTCCATAGGTAACTCCCCTCAATTCTGGTCTTCGTTTCCTGAGCTATAAAATCAGTATTCCATTAAGTGAAATTTCAGGCAGGCTACAAGCCTGGGGTAGCTTACTAACCTCAGCTCCTCTACTTACTAGCTGTGTTATACAGGGAAGGGCATGTTTCAACTGTAAATAGGTCTTAACGCATACATATATACACAGATGGCTCCCAACTTACAAGTTGGACTTAAATATCATGTGAAAGCAATATACATTCAGTAGAAATCAAACTTTGCTTTTTGAATTTTGATCTTTTTCCAGGTTAGCCACATGCTATAGATACTCTCTGACAATACGGGCAGAGCTGTCCCGGATGAACCACGCGATCGGCAGAGCTGTCCCGGATGAACCACGGGATCGCATGGGTTTATCCGACGTAACCTCATGTAGATGAGGAGCATTTGTGCACTATGTGCCCTCCACGGAAGGTGCATTTTAATTTTCATTTCAGAAACTACTAAGCCGAAAGGTGGTGAGGCTTGGTAACTTATCCTTGGTCACACAGCGTTTTTTCCCCCTTGGTACTAGGG
The DNA here is from genome assembly GCA_025594165.1 of Tamias sibiricus. Classification (NCBI taxonomy): domain Eukaryota; kingdom Metazoa; phylum Chordata; class Mammalia; order Rodentia; family Sciuridae; genus Tamias; species Tamias sibiricus. The sequence continues at coordinate 36,905,552 of CM046669.1, forward strand.
ATTGAACCCAGGGGCGCCAACCACTGAGCACATCCCCAGCCTGGTCACACAAACTCTTTGAATTGAATTTGAGCCCAGCAAGCGGATTTCAGCGCTTTTGCGCTCCATCGCCATCCTTAGTCGCGACCTTAACAATAAACTCCCCACAAAGGCGATGAGTGAGAGTCCATCGATTATCCTGAGCAAAGCACCGCTTCAGGCACTAGAGCCCAGACGGCCTGTGGCCGAGTCGCCTGGCGTTGGTTTTGGCTTCTCGCCGCCCTGCTCTTTCCACCACAACACCGCCGTCAAGCCTACATTCTATTGAAACAGGCCCAGAAATAGCGGTAAATTAGCACATTTTACTGAGATGGGAAATTCCACGATTTTGCCTCCTAAAGCACATTCAGAACGTAGAGAACCGAGGGCGCAGGCGCCGGGCTTCCTCCTCCCCGCGGACGTCAAACCACCGAAGCCCCGTCGGTGGCTCCTCCCGCTTCCCTCTAGGTGGCGCTGTAGGATCGACCCAGGATCCAAGGCAACTTGCCTGGGTTTGGCCTCCTCCGGATGCTATGAAGCACAGAGAAAAACGACTTCAGAGCTAGAGAGATATTTCCCAGGATCCGCCCAAACACGTCACCAGAAGATCATGGTACACTTCCGCTTCCGGTTCTCAATTCCGGAAGTTGCTAACCGAGGTAACGTGCTGGTTGGTGTGGTCTTTGTGAGATTCCACCATGGCGTACCGTGGCCAAGGCCAGAAGGTCCAGAAGGTGATGGTGCAGCCCATCGTATCCTTTGCAGTATGTCAGGATTAGGAGTTTGGGGCCGGAAAACGGGCGCGAAGGCGCCGGTGGGGAGCAGGCCTAAGGGAGCGGAGTGCGGGCGCACATCCCATGAGCCCTCGGGGCGACGGAGCCAGGAGAAAGCGCGGGTAGTTGAAGAACCGGTGGGAGGTGGGCTTGGGCCGCCCCTGCGGGGGAAGTGCAGGAATGGCAGGGTAAGAGGAGGGGAGACAGCCTTAGGTAGATACGGAGTGAAAGCGGGAGTTCACGGTCTAGGGCAGGAGGAAGGTGTCAGCAACAAGGAGATTCCTGGAGAATGAGAGTGGGAGTTCCCTCGGGGTACAGAAGGGCCTCCCACCTCCGACCCCCAGTGAATGCCCAGTTTGGCACTCCTGCAGTAGACACCAGAGCTCGCCCTCAGAAAAACAAAGTTGAGATGAGGCGTGGGTCGATCCTCAGTTTCAGGGAGCAGAGCCTGTGCAGTTGACGTATTTCATCCTTAACCACTGTGGTGCAGAACCTCATCTTCAGATACTTGCAAAACGTAAGTTGTTAATTGTCTTGTAACTGCTGTTTAAATAAAAGTTGGTTATATTTAGCTATTTGTGTCAGCTTCCCTGATCGTTGTGTTCTAGAGTTTAAAAAACACTTGAGATGGAAAGAGTAATTGAGGGGAAAGTTTAGAGGAAAAACGCTAATGTAATAAGCTGGTGAGTATGTGTTCTAGCACCAAGCTTGCAAAGAATGGTGTCATTGCTTTGCAAGATCAAATTAACTTTAGCCGGGCGCGGAGGCGCACGCCTGTAATCCCAGCATTTTGGGAGGCTGAGGCAGGAGGATTGCGAGTTCAAAGCCAGCCTCAGCAATGGCGAGGTACTTAGCAACTCAGTGAGACCCTGTCTCTAAATAAAATACAAAAAATGGCTGGGGATGTGACCCAGTGGTCGAGTGCCCCTGAGTTCAATCCCCGGTACCACCCAAAAAAAAAAAAAAAAAAAAATTAACTTTACAAAATTACTGATTTTATTTATTAGGAGACATGATCTTAGTATTTGGACATTGGTACTTTTGTTGGCAGTGATTATACCTAGAACATTGGAAACTTTCTTACTTCCTTCTTCAGGATGAAAAACTGAAAGTGACACCGGTTACCTTTAACCAGGTCATGAGGTGCTATGTTTAGTATATATGAATAAACTTAAGAAAAGACACTTTAAAAAGGGGGGTGGGAAGGGATGGAGCAGATGCAGAGCAGTTAATGGCAACTGCTTTTCTTTGGGGGAATTTTAAGCAATTTAAAGACTTAGAATGAGACAACACAATTGAAGAATAGATTAAGCCATTACAATTTTTAAAAAATTGTTGCCGGGCGCGGTGGCGCACGCCTGTAATCCTAGCACTTGGGAGGCTGAGGCAGGAGGATCACAAATTCAAAGCCAGCCTCAGCAATGGCGAGGCATTTAGCAACTAATAAAATACAATAAAAGGGCTGGGGATGTGGCCCAGTGGTCGAGTGCCCCTGAGTTCAATCCCTAGCATCCCCCCCCAAAAAAAATTGTTTTTAGTTGTTGATGGACCTTTATTTTATTCATTTATTTGTATGTGGTGCTGAGAATCAAGCCCAGTGCCTCACACATGGCGGGCAAGCACTCTACCACTGAGCCACAATCCTAGCTCCTAAGCCATTACAATTTTTAATCCCCAGAAGTGAGAGTTTCTCCCCTGGTTGTTATGTGTATACTACGGAAAACTGAGAAACTAGAAAAGGCCCTATTATTTACCTGGACTTTGCTAAAGCAGATACGAAAAAAACCCTTGGTCAATAGAAATTACTGCTTTGTGCTATACTGTCTCCAATTTTCACTCTTTTGAGACAAAGCAGTTAGAAATGTTATTAAGCTCCAAGATGACAGGGAATTACTAGCTTGAGCAGTGTAGCATTTAATAAATGGAAGTGTTTCTTAGCAAGTAACCAGTCTTGGTTACTAAGTCCTAATATGGACTAATTAAAGTTCTTGGCTTGCATTCATTAAAAATTGTTTAAGAGTCATTTCTTTATTGTTTGATCAAAGTAATTTGGGTTTGTTTACTGTTTAAAAACATTCCTGTGTTTATGATTATTTCAGAGATCCCGGATTCAAGTGTGGCTCTATGAGCAAGTGAATATGCGGATAGAGGGCTGTATTATTGTGAGTACCCAAGCTGTTCTTCTCAGAGCAGTTTATTGATAGAAAAAGATTTTACAGAAAATGGCCACCAGAGCAGTATACAAAAAGTCAAAGACCCATAGCCAGGCATGGTGGCGCACGCCTGTAATCCCAGCACTTGAGAGGCTAAGGCAGGAGGATCGAGAGTTCAAAGCCAGCCTCAGCAATGGCGAGGCACTTAGCAACTCAGTGAGACCCTGTCTCTAATAAAATACAAAAAAGATGGGGATGTGGCCCAGTGGTGGAGTGCCCCTGAGTTCAATCCCCGGTACCAAAAAAAAAAAAAAAAAAGTCAACCCAACAAGTTTTTCAGGGCCCACTATTTATATTTTTCTCCCTTGTTCTAGTTGATAGGAGTTGGATAGTTAAAGAGGGAGAAATTTTAACTTTAAAATATAATTTAATGGGGCTGGGGTTGTGGCTCAGTGGTAGAGTGCTCGCCTAGCATGTGCGCGGCCCGGGTTCCATCCTCAGGACCATGTAAAAATAAAGCCATTGTGGGGGCTGGGGTTGTGGCTCATCAGTAGAGCGCTCGCCTAGCATGTGCATGGCCCGGGTTCGATCCTCAGCACCATGCAAAAATAAACGCATTGTGCACAACTAAAGCAAATAAATAAAATTTTTTAAAAAAAAGGCATTGTGTACAACTGAAATAAATAAATATTTAAAAAAATAATTTAAACCAACAGTATTAGTATTTAAAGGAAGAGACAAAAGAAACAATGTGGGGAGGTGGTTAACAATACTTTTATTGCAGGTTAGACAATATATGAATAGAAATGGTGGTGTTAAATAAGACTTCAGGTTAGCAATGTTTTTGTTTGTTTTGTTTTTCTGGTGGTGCTGGGGATCAAACCCAGGGCCTTGTGCATGCTCAGCACTTGCTCTATCACTGAGCTACATCCCCAGTCCCAGTAATTTTTGTTTAATATATATATTTCAGTTGTAAATGGACCTTTATTTTATTTATATGTGGTGCTGAGACTTGAACCCAGGGCCTCACACATGCTAGGCAAGTGCTCTACCACTGAGTTACAACCCCAACCCACCAGTAATATTTTAAAGAAAAAAAAAAATGTGGCTGGAAATACTGTTTTACTATCAGTGATTCAATCAGTAATCTCCCTTTACCATTTGAAAAACAAGCATGCTAGTTTGCAGTAGTAGTTTCTGATTGAGAAAGTAATGAAAATAAAAGGTAATTAATATACATACTAACATACTCTATGCTGGCGTGTCATAAAAGATAAGGATAATGACTTCCTGACGTATCTAGTGAAATTCTAAGTCCAAAAGATTGAAAAAGCAATTTGGACCACATCTGACTTTGTTATTTAATAAGAGGCTTCAGGTGTTTCAGCTAAAAGATCACTGGAGGGAGGAATATCTAAAGTTAATTGGCATTTCTGTATTTGGGTAGATGATGTTCTTTTTGAATGGTTTGAATATGATTTTACTTAAAAATGACTGTCTGTTGACTTATTTTCCCAGGGTTTCGATGAATACATGAACCTTGTATTAGATGATGCAGAAGAAATTCATTCTAAAACAAAGTCACGAAAACAGCTGGGTAAGAATATAGTTCTTACAGAATTCAAGAAGTGTTTATTTTACTTACAGAATTGAATGACCTGCAGCTCAATTCATTTTTAAATTTGGTTTGCATTTGAGAGGTTATCTTTGGAAAGAAGCACACTTTTGGAATCGTTTATTTGTTTTTATTTTTATGTGGTGCCAGTAATCTAAACCCAGTGCCTCACACATGCTAGGCAAGTGCTCTACCACTGAGCCCCAACCCAGGCCCTTTCCAATTACTTCTTTTCCTATTCTATTTCTGCTTCTCTTTCTCCACCCAGACAGCTCTGGCAAAGGTCACCAAAGACAAATGTTGTTTAGTCTAAGGATTATTGTTAGTGTTCATGTTATTTAACTCTATACAAAATTTGGCACTGTTGGCCAATTTCCTCCCTAACACACTTTGTTCCTTTGGCTCTGGGATACCATACTCGGGTATTCATTTTTCATCTCTGTTATTCCTTTTCAGACTTTTGTATATTCACTTTGCAACTATATCCTCCCCCTCCAGGTTGTTCTCCAGTTTTCAGTCCTCTTTTAAAAACATTTGTCGCCGGGCGCAGTGGCGCACGCCTGTAATCCCAGCACTTTGGGAGGCTGAGGCAGGAGGATCGCGAGTTCAAAGCCAGCCTCAGCAATGGCGAGGCACTTAGAAACTCAGTGAGACCCTGTCTCTAATAAAATACAAAAAAGGGCTGGGGACGTGGCCCAGTGGTCGAGTGCCCCTGAGTTCAATCCCCGGTACCAAAAAAAAACCAAAAAAAAAAAAAAAACCATTTGTCTGAGCCAGGCAGTACTGCAGCCCTGTAATCCCCGTGACTTGGGAAGCTAAAGTAGGAGAATCTCAAGTTTAAAGCTTGCCTCAACAATGGCAAGGCACTAAACAACTCATGAGACCTAGACCCTGTCTCTCAATAAACTGAAAAAAAAGGAGGGCTAAGGATGTGGCCTAGTGGTCAAGTGCCCCTGAGTTCAATCCCCAGTACAAAAAAAAAAAAAAAAATTGTCTGAGCCAGGCATGGTCATGCATGCCTGTAATCCCAGCCAAATCACAAAGGATCAAGCAGAATCTGTGAAAATTTTTGTTGTTGTTGAGCCCAGGCTGAGGCAGCGGGATTGAAAGTTCAAGGCCAGCCTCAGCAATTTAGCAAAGGCCCTGTCTCACAAAATAAAAAGGGCTGGGAGTGTGGCCCAGTGGTTAAGTGCCCCTGGGTTCAATCCCCAGTACCAAAAACAAAAGCCTGAGGACATATCTTTTTTTTTTTTTTTTTTTTTTTTTTGGTGCTGGGGATTGAAACCAGGGCCTTGTGCATACAAGGCAAGCACTCTACCCACTGAGCTGTATCCCCAGCCCCTCTTTATTGACTTTTTGTTGCTGTTAGAATAAAACAACAACAACAAAAATTTTCACAGATTCTGCTTGATCCTTTGTGATTTGGCCTTATTTCCTCCTACTTATCTCATAATACTCTCTGCTTCTTTATTTGTTTGCCCCAGTATTAAAAAGTTTTTTTTTTTCCCCCTGTGCTGGGGATTAAACCCATGGCCTCACACCTGCTAGGCAAGTGCTCTACCACTAAACTACATCTCAACCCCTGTCCCCCCATAAACAATTGCATGTGCTTCTTGTGCTTTCCCTTGCCTACCCTTCCCCAAGTATTGGAGATGAAACCCAGAGGTGTTCTACCCACTGAACTACAACTAGCCCTTTTAACTTTTTATTTATTTATTTATTTTGAGATAGGGTTTCATGGTCTCACTAAGTTGTCGAGGCTGACCTAGTGTCTCACAAAGTTGCCAAGGCTAACTAGTAATCCTTCTGCCTCCTGAGTCACTGATTTATAAGAGAGCATCACCACACCTAGTTTCCTGTGACTTTAGAACTCAGATCAAATAGGCTTTCTCTAAGGAGCCCAGGGTTTGATTGTGTTTTGCTTGGGGTGGGGAGGATGGGGTATGATGTGCCGTCTGAGTTTGTTCTGAAACATCAGTGGGATTATTTTACTATTGCCTTTGCCATTAGACCATGTACTCCATAAGTGCATATGTCATGTCTCTTTTGTTCCCTAATAAGCCCAGTAACTAACTAAATGAGGGGCACATAGTAGAAATGCAAAAATGTTTGAACAATTTCTTACCTAGTGAATAGGAGGTCTTAGGATTCATGGTTTCATCAAGAGACACTGAATCATTTCTGTTAACTTCCTGTTAACTTGATCTTTATTGAGGCATTTTATTTGTTAAATGCTCATTGTGTAGCTCACTAATACTTTTTTTTTTTTTTTTGGTATCAGGGATTGAACTCAGGTGCACGCGACCATTTGGCCACATCCCCAGCCCTTTTTTGTATTTTATTAGAGACAGGGTCTCACTGAGTTGCTAAGTGCCTCGCCATTGCTGAGGCTGGCTTTGAACTCGCGATCCTCCTGCCTCAGCCTCCCAAGTGCTGGGATTACAGGCGTGCGCCACCGCACCCGGCTTCACTAATACTTTTAACAATGGTGATTTCTGTTTTTCCTAGACCTGGAGAATTTTCTTGCACCATACTTGATATATGGAAAGTAGATTTTTAGAAGTGATAGGATATTTTGCTGTGCTTCTTTCTGCTTGGCTTTTTTTTTTTTTTTTTTTTTTTTTGTGGTACCGGGGATTGAACTCAGGGGCACTCGTCCACTGGGCCACATCCCCAGCCCTTTTTTGTATTTTATTAGAGACAGGGTCTCACTGAGTTGCTAAATGCCTCGCCGTTGCTGAGGCTGGCTTTGAACTCGCGATCCTCCTGCCTCAGCCTCCCAAAGTGCTGGGATTACAGGCGTGCGCCACCGCGCCCGGCTAACTTGGCTATTTTTATGAAAGACAAAAGTATCTTGCCAGAAAAAGCAAACAAGTCTTATTGGTGTCAAATTATTTATAAGTTATTTGCCAAGTGTTGACTTCCCATAATATCCATCCTATATAATATATTAATTACCCATAGAATCCTGGGAAATGAAAATAATAATCACGATTGGAGTTGATCAGCTTTTCTGAGACTGTTTTACCAATGAACACCTGTGCTTCTAAAGATGTTTGTAGGCATTTCTCAGGGGGAAAAAGTGTTCTCATCTCAAATAAATTTAAGGAATGTGGGTAAAACCTAAACAAGTTTGTTTATTGCAAGATGAAGTCATTAATATACTAAGTTCTTTTTAAAAGCTGCTTTTTTAGTGGGGGTGTGAACCCAGACAAGCATTCTACTGCACTGCATCCCCAGTTCTTAGAATGAGATAATATACTGCATTTTTCAAACTTGGCTTATAATTCATTTCTAAACTTTCACAAACTCAGTGCAGGGAAATGTTTGCTTACAATTGATGTAGTCTATAGAAATAGTACTTTCTGTAAACTAACACGAACCTTCATTAGATAATTGTTGAAAAGGTACATATACCCTAATGGAGCTGGAAAGCCTTTCAATATGTGAAGACTAGAAATTGTTCACGTAGGGAAAGTATTTTCAAAATATTGTTTAAAAATTGGATACAAAATTCTGAGGCTAAAAGATAATTATATATGTCTTAGTGTAACTATTAATAGCTCTTTCTGTCATTGCAGGTCGGATCATGCTAAAAGGAGATAATATTACTCTGCTACAAAGTGTCTCCAACTAGAAATGATCAATGAAGTGAAAATTGCAGAGCAAGCTACAATTGCAGAACAGAACAAGCTACAATTTTGGTTTTTTTAGGTGTCTTTTGCTGGGAATATAGTTTTAAAACATTTGTTCACATTGTTTTGATGACCCATATGTTTTGATGACCTGTATGTTATTACCAGATGAAAATAAATGCTGTGGGACTCTTTTTATTAAAAAAAAAAAATTTACATTGTTTCTTCCTGCTCAGTGGTAAAGACCTTTTACACAGTGGCATTATTAGCTGTTGGTAATTATTTTAAAGTTTCTAAAGGGTTAGCAGTTGCTCTGGGCATTTGCTTTTCTCAGCATGAACCTATATATTCTCTTATTTGGGGGGGTGGTACTGGGGATTGAACTCAGAGGCATTGACCACTGAGCCACATCCCCAGCCCTTCTTTGTATTTTATTTAGAGACAGGGTCTCACTGAGTTGCTTAGTGCCTTGTCATTGCTGAGGCTGGCTTTGAACTCTCGATCCTCCTGCCTTAGCCTCCCAAGTGCTGGGATTACAGGCGTGCACCACTGTGCCTGGCTTGAACCTGTATATTCTTGAGTATTCTGACAAGCAATGTTTCAATATTGGGTGGAAGGGAAAGTGAGGGTTTACAAAAATAAATGGGTATTGCACTAACATTTCTTCATCAATTCTAATTCTTAGAATTTGTAGTATACCTCAGTAGTAGAGTGCTTGCCTAACATGCAAGATTGAGGGCCTCACTAAATTGCTGAGACTGGCCTCCAACTTGTGATCTTCCTGCCTTAGCTTCCCAAGTCACCAGGATTACAGGTATATGTAACCAGGACCGCTAATAATAAAGTGTCCTTAAAGTACATTAAAAATAAACCCTGTTAAGCTGAGGTTGGTGGTGCGTACCTGTAATCCCAGCAATCCCAGAGGCTGAGACAGGTGGGTTGCAAGTTTGGTGCATGACAACTTGGTGAGACCCTGACTCAAAAGTTAAATCGTATATTGAAGAAACTACCTTTCTATTATCACTAAAGATGTTCGGTTTCTCCCCCAATGGTTATGTATTATCTAATTCTTTTTTAAAAATATTTATTTATTTACTTTAGTTGTACATAATGCAATGCATTTATTTTTACATGGTGCTGAGGATCGAACCTGGGCCGCACACGTGCGAGGCGAGCGCTCCGCTGCTGAGCCACAATCCCAGCCCTATTATCTAATTCTTTCGTGGACAGATTCTCTCTCCCAGTAGCTAAGGGTGATAGAATCCTGTTAAATGGTTGCTGAATATCTGATATTGTCTAGGCACAAACTTGAGTGAATACAGTGAAACAAACAGGTAGTTTAATAGCATGTCCTAAGTTCTATTTAAATTGGATCTTTTTGGGTTTTTGCAATGGGGTTGATTGTGTTTTTTTTTGGTACCGGGGATTGAACTCAGGGGCACTCGACCACTGGGCCACATCCCCAGCCCTTATTTGTATTTTATTTAGAGACGGGTCTCACTGAATTGCTAAGTGCCTTGCCATTGCTGAGACTGGCTTTGAACTTGCGATTCTCCTGTCTCAGCCTCCCAGAGTGCTGGGATTACAGGCGTGCGCCACCACGCCTGGCTGGGGTTAATTTTTTTTTTTTTTTTTTTTTTTTTTTTTTTTTGGTACTGGGGATTGAACTCAGGGGCACTCGACCACTGGGTCACATCCCCAGCCCTATTTTGTATTTTTATTTAGAGACAGGGTCTCACTGAGTTTACTAAGTGCCTCACCATTGCTGAGGCTGGCTTTGAACTCGCGATCCTCCTGCCTCAGCCTCCCAAAGTGCTGGGATTACAGGCTTGCGCCACCGCGCCTGGCTTGGGGTTAATCTTAAAGCAAAATCTGCCTGCTTCAGTCTCCCACATGACTGGGAGTACAGATATGTGTTACTATCTTCAACTTTAAATTGGATCTTATTTAAATAAGGCCTATATTATTTATTTGTTTTCCAGTGCTGGGGATGGAACCCAGGGTTTCACACATGCTAGGCAAGCACTCTATCACTGAGCTACAGTTCCAACCCTAAAGCCTATCTTAAAAATTCTGCTAAAGGTGGGAAAAGAGAACCAACCAGCTTCTGCTTTTCTACATGCCTGTAAGCTAGAATAGAGATTTAGGATTAAACTGAATAAAAAGCTTTAGAGGTGGAGATTTGTAGATGAATATATAGAAGTTATTTCAGCTACAATCCTTTCTTTCTTTTTCTTTTCTTTTTTTGTACCAGGGATTGAACTTAGGGGCACTTGACCAGTGGGCCACATCCCCAGCCCCCTTTTTTTGTATTTTATTAGATGTCTCATTGAGTTGCTAAGTGCCTCGCCATTGCTAAAGCTGGCTTTGAACTCATGATCCTCCTGCCTCAGCCTCCCAAGTGCTGGAATTACAGGTGTGTGCCACTGCGCTGGCCAGTCCTCTCCTTTCTGGCCTTATTTTTTGGTTACATTTTGAATAAAGGGCCGCTTCAGCTCTTTAAAACATTTTGAATTTGAAATCCATTAAACCACTACAGCATGCAAAGAAACTATTGGGCAGTAGAGGGAGTTGCAGTCCTAAGACTGCTTCAGCCCTGCTGGTGAAAAGATGGAAGCTTTTTGAGAGTAAAGACCTCCCTGTAGCTTTCTTGGCACCAGAATAGCTGGGAAGAAGGATGAAAGCTGGAACAGTATAATCCCTAAGAAAACCTGCTGGCTGCTTTTTCCATTTCTCTGGGCGGCCTTTCTGACCTGGCTGCCCTGTGTAAGCAGAGCTGTGCCTGCTGTGGCTTAGTCTGAATGGATCAAGACATGGAAGGTTCTATTTTTGACAGCAAAAATGATGATAGTGAGAAATAAGGTACAGGGAACTCTTACAATTGAGCTCTGTATTTAGAAATCTCTGCTTGCTTTCCTGCTCTACTGGAGCCTGTGGTGTTTGCTTTTTAAGTTGTACTTTTCCATAATCTGTAGACCCTTTCTTCCAACCAGAATTTGTATTGCAGGAGGCGTTGCTATCTGCTTCATTAAGGTTACTAAAATATGCTACTGGGAAACTGCTCTTGTCGGCAGCCCTTAGTATGTGAGCAATTATTTTTCTGGAATGGCTGTTGGTTTCTGAGGGGGTCTCTTGCCACCCACTAACTCTTTTGTAATATTCTTGAAAAGGGGGTGGGAGGAGTGAGAATCAGGGACTAAAAGAAAAGTAAGCATTGATGTGGGCCTGATGTTCTGTTAGCAGCAGGTAGAGAGAAGGAAAAGCTTGCAAATCCTAGGACTTTGTATGGCTGTCAGCTCTTGCCGAGGCACAAGTGTCAGCAGTGTCAGGATTGGAAGAGGAACCATCTGATTTAGATTAAGGTATTATGGGCCTTGAAGTGTCTCGCATTACCTGGATGACAGGAGTTTTTCCTTAACTAATTATTCCTTCTAAAACCATAACCACCTACTTGTGGGATTTTATGAGGAGATGCTTGGTAAAACCTTTTTTTTTTTTTTTTTTTTAAGGCAGTACGAGAATTTAAGTCTATTAGTATCTAGGGTTTAATTTTAACTGAAAAGTTACAGCCAATGGAACTTTTTAAAATTAAGTTTTAAAATATTAGCTATGTTTACAATCAAAATGCAAACAGTTATAAAAGGACAAAGTAGAAAACAAAAGTCCTTCCTTTTTCCACTCGTATTTCCCATAGATGCTTATCCGTGTGTGTGTGTGTATGTGTGTGTGTGTGTGTGTATGTGTGTGTGTGTGTGTGTGTATGTGTGTGTGTGTGTGTGTTGCTGAGGATTGAACGTAGGTCCTTGCACATGCTAGACAAGCACTCTACGTGTATATAGCTTGTTTTTGTTATCTTTTATTTTGATATTTTAGCTCTTGTAAAAACAGTTCTAATTGTAAAATATGCATTATGTAATATTTACCATCTTAGTAATTTTTAAGCATACAGTTCTTTTTCATCTTGCAGAGACTAAAACTCCATACCTATTAAACAACAACTCTCCATCCATCCTTTCTCCTAGCCTCTGGCAACTACCATTCTACTTTCTCTTTATGATTCTAACTATTCAAAGTAAGTGTGTGTGTGTGTGTGTGTGTGTGTGTGTGTGTGTGTGGTGTATTGGGGATTGAACACACTACCACTGAGGTTCATTGCCAATCATTTTAGTTATTTTGAAACAGGTTATCACTAAGTTGCCCAGGCTGGCCTTGAATTTCCAATTCTGCCTCAGCTTCCCCACTTGCTAGGATTACAGGGGTATACTATTACATCTAGCCTCTTAAGTATCTCTTATGAATGGATTCATACAGTATTTGGGGTGACTAAATTATTTAATTTAGCAGTGTTCCCAAGGATCATTCATGTTGTAGAATGGTACAGAATTAACTTTCTTATTTGAGGGTTGCACAGTATCATATGTATATGCTGCACTTTGTTTATCTGTTTACTCTGGGTTGTCTACCTTTGGACGGTTGTGAATTGTGCTATCAACATGGATATGTGAATGTCTCCTAGACCTTTCTTTTGTGTAGATGCTGAGAAGTGGCATTGCTGGGTCATCTGTTTTTTAATTCCTTGTGGAATCACCAATTTTTCATAGCAGCTACATCATTTACTTCTACCAGCAGTGCACACAGGTTCTACTTTCTCCATATTCTTGCCAACACTTCTCAGATCTCCCTTTCCAGTCCTGGGGGTTAAACCTGGCAGCACTCTATCGCTGAGCTACATCCCTAGCCTTTTTATTTTTTGAGACAATCTCTCTAAATTGCCCAGACTGGCCTCTAACTGGCACTTGTCCTGCCTCAGCCTCACCAGTAGCTAGAATTATAAGCATGTGCCACTGCACTCAGCTTCTCTAGTTTTTATTTTTATTTTTTATCTTTGGAGAAAACAAGCTATTTGTTGTTGTTGTTGTTGTTGTTGAGTTGTATTTTATACATTCTGGATATTAACATTTTATCAGATGATTTGCAAATACTTTCTGCATTTTTATAGGCTTCCTGTGCCACCTCTGTGTGTGAGTGTGTGTGTGTGTGTGTGTTTCTGGAGACTGAACCCAGGACTTTGCACATGCTAGGCATGTACTCTGCCACTGAGCTATATCTCTAGCCTTATAGGTTGCCTTTTTTTTTTTTTTAACATTTAATATTTATTTATTTACTTATTTTAGTTGTACACAATGCCTTTATTTTTACGTGGTGCTGAGGATCAAACCTGGGCCACCCACATGCTAGGTGAGTGCTCTACCACTGAGCCACAACCCCAGCCCCTACAGGTTGCCTTTGTACTCTTGATTGTTTTGATGCACAGTTTTTGTTTTGTCTGGTACTAGGGTTTGAACCCAGGACCTCATGCATACCAGGCAAGCACTCTACAACTGAGTCATATCCCTTGCAATGCACAGTTTTATCTATTTATTTTGCAGTGCTGGGGATTGAACCCAGGGTCTTGCTCATGCTAGGCAAACCCTCTATCACTGAGCTACAGCCCCGACCAGCACCTGAAGAGTTTTAATTTGGGGGTTGGGGTGGGATGAGGTACTGGGGATTGAACTCAGGGGAACTTGACGACTGGGCCACATCCCCAGCCCTTTTTTGTATTAGAGACAGGGTCTCACTGAGTTGCTAAGTGCCTCGCCATTGCTGAGGCTGGCTTTGAACTTGCAATCCTCCTGCCTCAGACTCCCAAGTGCTGGGATTACAGGCGTGCGCCACTGAGCCCAGCTAGCAGAATGCATTTTAATTCATTGTACACAATTGCAGCACAACTTTTCATTTCCCCCACACGATATAATGTCGCACCATATGTGCAGTCATACATGTACCTAGGGTAACGATGTCTATCTCATGCCACCACCTTTCCTGCCCCATGCTTTGATTGCATACAACTCCACACTTATGTCTCCCCAACTTTAATTTTTTTTAATTTTAGAATTTATATCATTTTGTAATATATATCCTTTGACAATTTATTGTAGCTGTATGTTTTTGTTTTTGTTTTACCAGGGATTGAACCCAGGGGTGCTTAATCACTGAGCCATATAGAGACAGTCTCACTAAGTTGCTCAGGGCCTCAATAGGTTGCTGAAGCTGGCTTTAAACTCATAATCCTCCTGCCTCAGCCTCCCAAGCCACTGGGATTACAGGCATGCACCAATGTGCCTGGCTATAGTTGTTTTTAATAGTTTTGTCTTCTAAGCCTTTTACTAAGAATAAAATTGCCTTACAAACTATCTTTGTCTGTCTTACAGTAATCCAAATGTGCTTCTGTTTTACTTACACCATTGAATTTTGTGCTTTCATATGTTTCATGTTTGTGTTAATCTACTTTTTGTCACTGTGACAAATGCCTGAGAAAAACAGAAGAGGAAAGTTTTATTTTAGCTCTTGATTTTAGAGGTTTTAATCCATGGTCAGCTCGCTCCATTGCTTGGGCCTGAAGTGAGGTAGAACATCATGGCATAAGGGCATGACTGAGGAAAGCTGCTATAAGCTCATGGCAGCAGGGAAAAAAAAAGAAAGGCAGGGGCCTGGGAAAAGAAATACCCTTCCAGGGTATGCCTTTGTGACCTGTTTCCGCCAACCATGCCAGTAGTTCTGTTACCTCCCAATAGTTAAGCTGTCTGTGGATTAATTCACTGATAAGGTCAGAGCCTTCATGATCCAATCACTTCACAGGGACCCCACCTGTGAACACCTTGAGGACCAAGCATTCAATACATGAGCCTTTGGGAGGCAGTCCAGGTCCAAACCATAACAATGTTGTTACTGACTTTGTTTCAACTTTAAACAAACAAACAAAAACTCTCTTTACCCATTCCTATGAGGTAGGTCTAGTGGTGATGAACCTCTTTAACATATTTAGAAGTTTTACTTCTCTCTCATGTCTAAAAGACAAAGTATTCTTGGTTGGCTATTCTTTAACACTTTGAAAGTATCCTTCCATACTTTCCCTGGTTTGCAGAGTTTCTGTTCAGAAATTTGTTGTTGGTTGTATTGGTACTCCTTTGTAATGTTTCTTTTGTCTTACAGCTCTCAGACGTGTGTGTTTGTGTGTGTGTGTGTGTGTGTGTGTGTGTATACATACTGTAGATTGAACCCAGGGCTTTGCACATGTCAAACATGTGCTCTACCACTGAGCTATTCTTCTAGCCCCTAGGATTTATTTTCAGTAGTTTGATTATTATGATTCATGGTGAACTTCTCATTGGGTTGAATTGGAGGACTCAATGCTTCCTATATCTGGATGTTGGTATCTAGCCTCTGATTAGGGAAGTTTTCAGCCATTATTTCTTTTCTTCTTATTCTTTTTTTTTTTTAATATTCTTTTAGTTGTAGATGGACACAATACCTTTATTTTATTTATTTATTTATTTTCAAGTCCCACCAATGGTATAAAAATGTTTCTTTTCCTCTTCATATCCTTTCCAGCATTTATTATTATTTGGTTTGGGAGTTTTTATTTGTTTGTTTTGGTACTGGGAATTGAACTCAGGGTTATTCAGCCACTGAGCCACATTCCCAACACTTTATATTTTGAGACAGGGTCTTGCTAAATTTGCTTAGGGCCTCACTAAGTTACTGAGACTGGCCTCAAACTTGGGATCATCCTGCCTTAGCCTCTCAAGTTGCTGGAATTACAAGA
Source organism: Tamias sibiricus (assembly GCA_025594165.1). Lineage (NCBI taxonomy): Eukaryota > Metazoa > Chordata > Mammalia > Rodentia > Sciuridae > Tamias > Tamias sibiricus. The sequence goes on from CM046669.1 coordinate 36,921,394, forward strand.
GTGTACCACCACACCTGGTGAGAGAAAAATGATCTAGTGTCATTCTTCTACATATGGATATCCAGTTTTTCAGCACTATTTGTTCTCTTATCTCCAGTGTATGTTTCTGGCACCTTTACCAAGGATCAGGTGACTAAATATGTGGTTTGTTTCTGTGTCTTCTATTCTGTTCCATTGGTCTATGTGTCCGTTTCTATGACAGTACCAAGTAGTTTGTGTTACTATGGCTTGGTAGTATAATTTGAAGGTGGGTATTGTAATGCCTCCAATATTGCCTTTTTTGTTTTGAATTACTTTGGCTATTCTGAGTCTTTCATTCTTCCAAATGAATTTTGGACTTTTCCCCAATTCTGTGAAGAATGGCATTGTTATTTTGATGGGGATTGCATTGAATCTAGGTTGCTTTTGGCAGTATGCCATTTGAACAATATGAGTTCTGCCTATCCATGAACATGGGAGTTCTTACCATCTTCTGGTATCTTCAGTTTCATATAGTTTTCATTGTAGAGGTCTTCCACTTCCTTGGTTAGATTTATTCCTGGGTTTTATGTTTTGTTTTTGAGGCTATTGTAAAAGCAGTTGCTATCTTTCTTTCTTTCTTTCTTTCTTTTTTTTTTTTTTTTTTTTTTTGGTACCTGGGATTGAACTCAGGGGCACTCTACCACTGGGCCACATCCCCAGCCCTTTTTTGTATTTTATTAGAGACAAGGTCTCACTGAGTTGCTAAGTGCCTCACCATTGCTGAGGCTGGCTTTGAACTCGAGAGCCTCTTGCCTCAGCCTCCCAAGTGCTGGGATTACAGGGGTGCACCACCGTGCCCGGCTCTTTATTTTTTTTCAGCAAATTCATTATTGGTGTATAGGAAAGCTATTAATTTTTCTATGTTGATTTTTATCCTGCTAGTGTGATTAATTTATTTGTTAGCTTCAGAAGTCTTGTGGAGCTCTTTGCATCTTCTAAGAATAGGATCATATATCTGCAAACAGTGATATTTTGACTTCTTCCTTTCCTATTTGTATCCCTGTTATTTCCTTCTCTTGCCTAATTGCTCTGGCTAGAATTTTAAGTGCTATATTAAATAGAAGTGGTGAGAGTAAACATTCTTGCCTTGTTCCTGATTGACTGAACTTCTTTAGGGGAATTACTCTGAATTCTTTGTTAGTCATTTCACAGGTCTCCTTTTTTTTTTTTTTTTTTAAATATTTATTTATTTAATTGTACACAATGCTTTCATGTTTATGTGGTGCTGAGGCTCGAACCCAGGCCGCACACGTGCGAGGTGAGCGTTCTACCACTGAGCCACAACCCCAGCCCCTAGGTCTCCATTTTTTTATGGTCCATTATTGGAGCTTCATTAGTTATTAATTTCTTCTGGAGATGTCATGATTTTCTGAATCTTTTGTAATCCTTATGCCCTTGCACTGTTTGCATATTTGAGAAGGCAGCCCACCTCTTCTGGCCTGAACAGGTATTTTGGCAGGGATAGACCTTCACTATTTAGTTTAGCCTGTGATTCTGGAAGAGCCAGTTAGTGGTGATCCTGGGCAGGCAGAACATATTGTGGGTTCTCTAGTTGGCTAGGCTGCTACCTTTGTACTGACGTCAGGTGGGGTTGCTGGCTGAGCTTCAGTTGCCCTGTATGACCACTAGCTGGGCTCTGCTCTTGGGGTACTGGCTGGATACTGTGACAACTTTAGGTTGGTCACAGATTGTATTCCCTTGCTGGACAATTCCAGTATTTGGAATTTGCAGTGTGGCAGGGCTGCAAGGCTAGCTGCTGAGGTGAAGGAGAATTGGTAGGGAATTAGAGTGGAGGTGGAGCCAGAGGCTGTGTTCTTAGAAATGCACAATTGAGAATTGCCCCTGTGTCTGGGTGGAGCCATGGGATCATATTTTGACTTGGTTGAGTGAGTCATCCTTTATGCTTCTCTGAAATGTACAAAGGTGGGAGTCTCCCTGACCCTCCTGGGTGTGATCATTGGGTGAGATTTCTCACTGAATGGAGCTATTACTTGACTTCCTAGATCAAGCAGGTCTATGCTCTACAATTGTGCCTGCCTCAGTGGGCCCACTGGTGTGGGCTCTGAAACTAAACATGGAAAGTAGTTGTCTAGGGACTCAAGCTAAGTTGAATTTTCCACCATGTTTCTGGAAGCAAACCAGCTCAGCTTTTCAGGTGGGACTATGAAGTAGGCTGGTTTCTCTGTTGGACACCACAGCTATCAGTTACACAGACACCACCAAGATCCATTTGCTGGTCACTATGACCTTTGCTTCCTTTATTTGTTTCTGGGTCTAACTGTGCCATTGTCTGCAGTGTTTTCCCAAGAGGCAAGACTAGAGTGGGCTTCCTAGGAAGCATCTCAAACAGCTAGGGAAACGATAACTGCCACTGGTGCCCCCCACCTCCCCACCCCCACCTCCACTGTAAAAGAGAACATCCCTTCATACAGTGTTGTCCAGACTTGGGAAGGGAAAGGATTGTGTGGTTGAAGTGAGATCATTCTTAAACTTCTAATTCAGTTTTCATTTGACTTTGAAGATCACATAGGTGTTTCAGATTGTTTCCAAGTAGTAGCGCTTTCAAAAAGATATTCTGATTAGGGCTGGAGATACAGTGCAGGGGTACAGCTCTTACCGAGCATGTGCAAGGGCCTACCTTCAATGCCCAGTCCTTGGGGGTGGGGGGTGGGGGAGATGTTCTGGTCTGTAGTAGTGGTTAGTTGAACTGTCTTTGGGAGAGGGAATCCTGAGACTTATATTCTTTGTGTGTGGCGGGTGGGGGGTGTAGGTACTTGGGATCAATCTCAGAGAGTATCTACCATTGAGCTACACCTCCAGCCCTTTTTATTTTATTTTAAGATAGGGGCTTTCTAAATTGTTGAGTCTGATCTTGAACTGGCAATCCTCCTGCCTCAGTGGATTACAGGTGTGGGCCACTGTGCCCAGCTAACCCAACTTATGTGAAATAATAACTTTCTCCCATATTGCTCAAGACAACTTTAGTTACATTTCTTGTTATTTGCAGACTAAAGCATTGTAACTCATAATAATGTCAGATCAAGGGTCCCTATCTTCAGTATCTCTTAGTTCTATAAGGGTATCAGATGTTCCTTGAAGGATTGTTAAATATTTTGAGATATTTTATAATATTTTGTAATCCCAACACTTGGGAGGCTGAGGCAGGAGGATCGAGAGTTCAAAGCCAGCCTCAGAGGGCTGGGGTTGTGGCTCAGTGGTAGAGCACTTGCCTAGCACGTGCGCGACCAGGGTTTGATCCTCAGCACCACGTAAAAATAAAGGCATTGTGTACAACTAAAGCAAATAAATATTAAAAAAAAAAAAAAAAAAAAAAAAAACAAAGCCAGCCTCAGCAAAGGCAAGGCACTTAGCAACTCAGTGAGACCCTGTCTCTAATAAAAATACAAAAAAGGGCTGGGGATGTGGCCTAGTGGTCATATATAAATATAAATATATATATAAAATGTAAATTAATTAATTAATTAATTTATTTATTTATTTACTGGTACTGGGGATTGAACTCAGGGGCACTCAACCACTGGGCCACATCCCCAGCCCTTTTTTGTATTTTATTAGAGACAGGGTTTCACTGAGTTGCTAAGCGCCTCACCATTGCTAAGGCTGGCTTTGAGAAAGTAGACAATTGAAGTGATAATCTTGGGCTATGTGGGGGAATCCAAAGAAAAAGTAATGTATCTGGGAAAAGAGGAAAGAAGGAGTAATGTATACGATTTTACTCAGTAAAACAGTAAACATTACTCCTTTCCCTAGTTAAGAAAATAATTCTGGAGGGTTGGGGACATAGCTCAGTGGTAGAACATTTGCTGACCATGCAAGAGGCCCTGGATTTATTTGATCCCTAGCACCACGAAAAAGAAAAGACAGCAAGAAAATAATCCTGGGAAAGATGATCTTGAGTCTTCATTCCATGTCCATAGAAACTGCTGTTTCTGAAGTGTCAACAGATTTGTCTTATCTTTGAGGCCATCCTGAGTCAGAGATGTTTTGCTGGGCAGAGGAAATTGCAGAGGAACTGGGGAGAATAAACAAATGAATGTCCCTTTCTGATGAACTACATTGCTAAACCATAGACAAAGATGGACAGTACGAGTGGAAGGAGAAATGTGGTATTTTCTCCAGAAAAGTAGCCTTCTTTAGATCCTATACTTGATATAAGGGACTCAATTTGGGAGGGCATTTATTATTTTGCACCAGTGCTGGCTTTTATTGGGCCTTACTATATGCGAGGCACAGTGAAAAAATATAAAATTTGGTCTGTCTTAGAGATTTGGGGACAGAGTACAGAATAAAGATGAAGTTAGATGTACAACATAATCTGGGTTTAAATCCCAGTTTATGACATCATACCTCTTAATCTCAGTTTCAGAAGGTTGTTGGGATAATTCTTTTTTTTTTTTTTTTTGGTACCAGTGATTGAACTCAGGGGCACTTGACCACTAGGCCACATCCCCAACCCTTTTTGTATTTTATTAGGGACAGGGACTCACTGAGTTGCTAAGCGCCTCGCCATTGCTGAGGCTGGCTTTGAACTGGCGATCCTCCTGCCTCAGCCTCCCAAGTGCTGGGATTACAGGTGTGCGCCACCACGCCCGGCTGTTGTGATAATGTAATGAGATAATACAAATAAGGTACTTAGCAGGCCTCAAATTCAAGAAGTATATATTATAAATGATAATTTATAGTTTAAAATATTTGTCTAGGAATATTTGTAGGAAAAGGTAAACTTAAGCTTCTGTTCCATGGAGCCAGAAGGATTACAACATTGAGAATCAGTTTTGTTGTTGATGATGATGATGATGATGATGATGATGATGATCAAGTTTTGTGAAGTACAGTTTACAGGTACAAAAATTCGTGATTTGTTAGCCAGGCACGGTGGCACGTCCCTGTGATCCCAGTGGCTCAGGAGGCTGAGGCAGAAGGATCACAAATTCAAAGCCAACCTCAACAACAGCAAGGTGCTAAGCAACTCAATAAGACCCTGTCTGTATATAAAATACAAATTAGGGCTGGGGATGTGGCTCACTGGTTGAGTGCCACTGAATTCAATCCCCGGTACTCCTCCCCCCTAGAAAAAAATTTATGCTTTTGGCTGGGCAAGGTGGCACATGCCTGTAATCCCAGTGGCTCAGGAGGCTGAGGCAGGAGGATCACAATTTCAAAAGCAGCCTTAGAAACTTAGCAAGGTCCTAAGCAACTCAGACCCTGTCTCTAAATAAAATAGAAAAAAGGGCTGGGGATGTGGCTCAGTAGTTAAGTGTCATGATTTTTACATATATGTTTTGTTTGTTTGTTTGTTTTGGGTTTTTTTTTTTTTTTTTGGTACCGGTGATTGAACTCAGGGACACTCGACCACTGGGCCACATCCCCAGTCCTTTTTTGTATTTTTATTAGAGACAGGGTCTCACTGAGTTGCTAAGTGCCTCGCCATTGCTGAGGCTGGCTTTGAACTGGCGTTCCTCCTGCTTCAGCCTCCCAAGTGCTGGGATTACAGGCGTGTGCCACCACGCCCTGCTACATATATGTTTTTATGATATCTGAAAAATGTGCATAATCACATAACCACTACCCCAGTCAAAATGTACAGTATTTCTATGATCCAAAATATCATCTTAGACCTCATTGTACTCAACCAACTTTACTTAGCCCTCACTCCTGCCAAATGCTGGTCTGATTTTTGACCCTATACTTTTACATTTTCACATTGTGTTACAAATATGTAGCCTTTTATGTTTAGCTTCCTTAATATAATTCAGAGATTCTTTCGAGTTCCATTTATCAGTAGTTTGATCCATTTTTTTGTTGTTATTGTTTATTACTAGTTCATTCTATACATATACTAACATTTTTTATCCATTAACTAGTTAATGGACATTTGAGCTGTTTATAGTTTGGGACAATTATGCCTAATCTGCTGTAAAATTTTGGGCAGGCCTTTGTGTGGACATTTAAGTTTCTTGGATTAATAGGAGTGCAAGGGCTAGTCAAAGGATTAGGGTATATCTTTATATCCTTATACATAATATATGTTTTTATATTATAATTTTATTAGACACTATGAAACTGTTTTGAAGGTGTACCATTTTGCATTCCCATTAGCAATGTATAAGAGAATTCCAGTTGTCTTGCATTTCAACCAGCGCTTGATATTGTTGGGTTTTTTTCTGGTTTTTGCCAGGGAGGGAGAGGGGAGCAGGTTTGACCATTCTAATGGATATATAGCAATAATTTATTCTTTTAATTTACATTTTCTTGGTGACAAATGATTTTGTGTGTCTTTTCACGTGTTTATTTGACATCTATATCTCTTCTTTGGTGAAGTATCCTTTTGAACATTTTTCCTTTTTTTTTTTTTTTTGGAGGTATTAGAAATCAAACCCAAGACTCAAACATACTAGGCAAAGTGCTCTGTCACTTTGCTATGCCAAATAGTCCTGCCTATTTTTTAAATTGGGTTTCTTTTCCTCTTTCTGTAATAGGAGAGCTCTTTATATATTCTGAATGAAAAGTTCCTTACTAGATATGTGTTTTACAAGTATTTTCTTCTAATTTGTGTCTTGTCTTCATTTCTCCACCATGTCTTTAAAGAACATTAGTTTTCATCTTTTTCAACTTCAAGATTTTATTAGTTGTTTTTTTTTTTTTGTTTGTACTGGGGATTGAATACTCAGGGGCACTCGACCACTGGGTCACATCCCCAGCCCTTTTTTGTATTTTATTAGAAGCAGGGTCTCACTGAGTTACTAAGTGCCTGGCCATTGCTGAGGCTGGCTTTGAACTCGCGATCCTCCTGCCTCAGCCTCCCAAAGTGCTGGGATTACAGGCGTGCGCCACCGCGCCCGGCAAGATTTTATTAGTTTTTAAAAAATTTGTTTATGTTCTTTTTGTTCTTAGAATTCTGTTCCAAAGGTCACAAAGATTTTCTATGATGCTTTCAATTTTTATATTTTACATTTATCTATGACACATTTTAGTTAATGTTTTAATATGGTGTGAATTATGAATTGAGGTTCATTTTGTTTGCATGTGAATGAACAATTACTACAGGACCATTGTTTAAGACTAACATTTCTTTCCATTGAATTGCCTTACCACCTTTGTTGAAAATCAGTTGACCACACATGTGAGTCTTTTTCAGAACTGTTTTGTTCTACTGACCAGTGGGTTTATTGTTTCACCAATAACACATTGTCTTCATTTGTGTCACTTTATAGTAAGCTTTGAACTCAGATAGTGGAAATCTCCAACTTCATTCTTCCTTTTCAGAGTAGTTTGGCTATTAATCCTAGGGCCTTTACTGTCCCATTTATATATTAGAATTTGTTTATTAATTTCTGTAACAAAAAAAATGTACTAGGATTTTGGTTGATATTACTTAATTATAGATCTGTTTGATAAGAACAAACATCTCAATGGTATTACCTTCTAGTGATGAATATGGTGTATCTTTTCCCTTATTTAGGTTTTATTTTTATTTACCTTATCAGTGTTTTGTAGTTTTTAGCCCCTAATTCTTATGCACATTTTATTAGATTTACCCCTTCCTATGTATTACACACACACACACACACACACACACACACACACATTTTTTTTGTTTGTTTGTTTTGTTTTGTTTTGTTTTTTGTTTTTTCCAGTACTGGGGATTGAACCAGTACTGGCACATTTGCCACTAAGCTACATCCCCAGCCTTTTTTTTAAAGATAGGGTCTCCCAGCCAGGCATGGTGGCGCATGCCTGTAATTCTAGCACTTGGGAGGCTGAAACAGGAGGGTCCCAAGTTCAAAGCCAGCCTCAGCAATGGCGAGGTACTTAGCAACTCAGTGAGACCCTGTCTCTAAATAAAATACAAAAAAAGGGCTGGGGATATGGCCCAGTGGTCGAGTGCCCCTGAGTTCAATCCCCAGTACCACAAAAGAGAAAAAAAAAAAAAAGATAGGGTCTCCCTAAGTTGCCCAATCTGGCCTCAAACTTGTCATCCTCCAAATTTAGATTCCTGAGTTACTAGGACTACAGGTGTACGTGACCACCATGCACCCAGCTAGTATTTCATATTTTTTTAAATTTTTTATTTTTTAGTTGTTGATGGGTATTTATTTATTTCTATGCAGTGCTGAGAATTGAACCAAGTGCCTCACACATGCTAGGCAAGTGCTCTGCCACTGAGCCACAAACCCAGCCCAATATTTCATATTTTCGATGCTAATATAAATGGTACTATTTTTATAATTTTTATTTCCAGTTGTTTACAACTAGTATTTATAAATACAACAGAATTTTGTAAGTTGACCTTGAGTCCTGTGACCTTACTAAACTCAGTTATTTATTCTAGTAGCTTTTTTATAGATTGCTTGGGATTCTCTCTCTCTCTCCCTCCTCTTTTTTATTAGTTGTATGTATTTAGGGTGTACAATATACTGTTTTGCTATACATATACATAGTGAAATTATTACTACAGTCAACCTACCTATCACCTTTTGCAGTTACCTTTTCTTTTCCTTTTTTTTTTTTTTTTTTTTTGGTGTGTGTATGGTAATTATATTCAAAATCCTCCTTAGTAAAATTTCAGGATTCAATGCATTATTAACTGTACTCCTAATACTATACATTAAATCTTTAGGTTTGTTCATCTTATTGCAAATTTGTACCCTTTGACCTACTCCCAATTTATTCCCTCTCCCTGCCCCTGATAACCACTTTTGTACTCTGGCAAGTGCTTTACCACTGAGTGAAACTGTGCAATATTTTTCTCTCTGGCTTACTTCACTTAGTATAATATCCTCCAAGTTCACCCATATTATTATATGAAGGAGCCTAATTAGGAAGGGCTGTTGTAGCTAGCTGGAAGCCATGGGTTCCACCTGATATGTATGTGACGCACCTGTAGGCACCCGCAAACCTGAAGGTATATAACCGGGTGAAAGCGGTCCGAGTTAGGAGAACGGAGAATTCAGTCAGTCAGCCGGGCAGTCACTCGGTCGGTCAGAAGAATCAGAGCGGCCAGAACGTAGGCAGAGCGGTTACAGAAAAGAAGAAAAGCTAAGCTCTAGCTCTATCTTTCTTTAAGCTACTCTACTCTAAGCTAAGAAGAAAAGCTAAGCTCTATCTTTCTTTCTAAGACTCTAAGCTAAGAAGACAAGAAGAAATCTTTCTCTAAGCTAAAATCTTTCTTTGGGGGGGGGGGGGGTGGGTGGGGGGGGGGGGGGGGGGGGGGGGGGGGGGGGGTGGGGGGGGGGGGGGGGGGGGGGGGGGGGGGGTGGGGTGGGGGTGGGTTCCTCTCTAAGAAAGTAGAAGTAAAAGTAGCAAAAGCTATACTCTGCCTCCGAGAATTTTCCTCCCGTGGCGGCGCCGTGGCTGGCCGTGACAGGCAGCTTACAATTATAAATGGGTATATCTCCATTTTTTTTTCCTTTGTGGAACTGGAAATTGAACCCAGGGCCTTGTGCATGCTAGGCAAGTGCTCTACCACTGTAATGTAACCCAATCCCACAGAAGCTCCTTTTTAAGGCTGAAAAATATTCATTCATATATGTGTGTGCGTGCATGCATGTGTGTATGGGTATATACCTATATATGTAAAAATACATCATTTTTTTAATCTTTGTCTATTAATGGACATTTTGGAAGTTTCCATTTTTGGGCTACAATGAACATGAAATTGCAGATATCTTCTACAAAGTGCTAATTTCATTTTCTTTGAAGATATAATCATTAAAGGAATTGTTTAGTAACATATGGTAGTTTTCTTTAGTTTTGTAAGGAATCTCCATGCTGTTTTCCATAAATGATAATATATGCAAATAGTTTTAGTTCTTCCTCCCAGACTTAGCCTTTTATCTTTTTCTTGCCTCATTGCAAAGGCTAGGAGCACTCTAGTGTGAATGTTGGGAACAGACATCTTGTCTTATTCCTGGTCTTAGGGAAAAAAATCATACCATTAAATATGATATAGTTATAGGTATTTTGTAGATGACCCTTTATTAGGTTGAGGAAGTTCTCTTCTGTCCTGATTTGCTTATAGTTTTTTTTTTTTTTATCATGAATATCTATTGAATTTTGCCAGTCTTTTTTCTACATCTATTGAAATGATCATATGATTGGTTTTAGTCATTAATAATTTATATTAACTGGTTTTCAGTCTTGAGTTAACCTTGTATTTCCAGAATAAACACTACTAGATTATGGTTTATTGTCCATTTTATATATTGCTGAATTATTTCCTTATTTTCTTAAAAACTGTGTCTATGTTCATGAGGGATACTGGTCTGTGGTTTTCTGGTAATGTTTTTTGTCTAGTTTTAGTACTGGAAGTGTTCCCTCATATTCTGTTTTCTGCAATTTTTTATATAGAGAGTTTATACCACTTTTTTCTTAATTATTTGGCCTATTTCACCTGTGAAGCTCTTAGCCTCAAGTTTTCTTTGGTGAAACATTTCCACAATTTTCCCCCTAAATTAGAAAATTTTATTATTTGTAAGGAATATACAAACTTGCTTATTGGGGTACTGTATTACACAGTATTACAGAGAGAATAATGCAAAGCAATATGTAAATACTAACGAATAAGTGACATAAAAAAATGTTCTGTGGGGTTGAGGGTGTATCTTAGTGGCAGAGCATTTGCCCAGCATGCACAGGTACCTGGTTTCATCCCTAGTACCACAAAAGAGGGAAAAAAAAAAAAAAAAAGCAACCTTAGTCTAGAGCACAGTAAAAAAAAATAACCTCTATACAATAGAAACTCTCCTTTTTTCTTTTTAATTTAAATTAGTGAGACCCTGTCTCAAAAAATAAGAAAGGGTTGGGGATGCATTCCTGGGTTCAATCTCCCAGTACCACCACCTCCTCCCCCCCCCAAAAAAAAAAAAAAAAGAATGTGTGTTCTGTTGTTGGGAGAACAATTCTACAAATGTCAGTAGGCCAAATTGGTTGTTCAACATTCCTATATCCTTACTAATTTTCTGTTTACTTATTCTCTTTCTTACTCAACAAAATAGGTTTATCATGGATAGTGTATGGTTTGTGTCCAGACTGACAGTCTCTGCCTTTTTTTGTGTGTGTGTATGACAGATTTTTACTTTTTTATTTTATATTTTTAAAGTTTGTATTTGTTCTTTTTTAGATATGCATGACAGTAGAATGTATTTTTACATATTATACATGCATGGAGCATAACATCTCATTCTTTTTTTTTTAAATATTTATCTATTTGCTTTAGTTGTACACAATGCGTTTATTTGCACATGGTGCTGAGGATCGAACCCGGGCCGCACACCGCTGAGCCACAACCCCAGCCCTAACATCTCATTCTTGTGGTTTTATGTGATGTGGAGTTACACTATCGTGTATTCACATACGAACATAGGAAAGTTATGTCCAATTTATTCTACTGTCTTTCATATTACCATCCCCCTTTCATCCCTTCATTACCCTTTGTCTAATCCAAAGTACTTCTATCCACCCCCCCCCCCCCCCCGTTAGAAAAATGCTGAAACATAGTTAACTTAGCCGGGAACACTGTGTTAGTGAAATAAAAGGGTTTATTGGGGTGCCACGTGGGCAAGGGTAGGGAGAGGAAGGGAAGGGGGGTAGGGAAGGGATGGACGGGAATAGGGACAGGCAGGAACCGAGGCAAGCGCCAACAGAGAGCAATTTCAGTCCGGGGCTGGTTTAAATAGAGTAGGGGTCATAAAACCCCCTTGGAGTGAGTCCTTGCCCTATAGGCTATCAGAGGTCAGGGGGGGTAGTGGACAGGGCACTTGCTGGTCAGGTTTTTTGGTCACGCTGAGGATCTTGGGAGGTGTAGTTTTTAACAAAGCACATGGGGAGGTGTGGCCTCCTGCCTGGAATCCAACACCCCCCAGTCTCTACCCTTTAAATGAGGTGTTTAAATTATTTACATTTAGTATAATTATTGATATCATTGATTTAATCTGCCATCTGGTGGACATAATTCTTCATAAGTCTCTTGCATTTCTGTTTGTCTTGTAAGCAAGGCACTAACTCCCCATTGTTCCAGGCTATCTTTTCAAGGACTTTTATTTGACAAGCAGCCTTTGAAGAAAGAGAGATTGTCTCCCCCCAGAGCAAGGTGCAGGTAGACTTACAGCTCACAAAAAAATGTGGTTTCCCCTACTCTTATAACACAACTCATATGTGTCAGTGTCCTGTAGCCTTCATTACATTGCTCTGTGGGAACAGAGATTTGGGAAACTGATTCAAAAATTCTGATGCTTGGATACTACTCTTGGTATAATAAATCATCCTTCTCTGATTCAAATGTCATGCTTCTACCAGCCCCCATGAAACTGTGTGATAGGCCAACTTTTTTGCTGGCAAGTAGGGGAAACTTTACAATTCTTTTTTTATTTCACAGTTCTTGACCCCATTTTATTTGTTTCTTGCTTTTTTAGTTTGTCACATCTTTTTTCTTTTTCATTTTTTTTCTGCTTTCTTTTGATTTTTTTTTAATGATTGCATTTTATTTCTACTATTCATTTGGCTTATAAGTTACCCTCCATTTATAAAATATGTTACACAATGTTATACAATTCCCCAGGGATTACACATCTTATTATGGTTTACCTTCAATAGTATTTTACCATTTCATTTCTGATATAAGAATCTTACATCTCCAATTTCTCTCTTCTATTCTTTGTGCCCCTTTTGTTAGACTTTTAGATATAAGCACTACAATATATTCTTATTACATTTGCTTCAGACATTTATTGAGATTCATATTGTGTACCTACATGTTGGTTTGGAAGTCTAACTGTCTTCCTTAGGAATTTTTTTTTTAAATTTAACATAAATGTTTGGATTGTAAATAATTTTAAGGTCATTCTTTTTTTTTTTTTTTTTTAAATATCCATTTATTTGTTTTAGTTGTATACAATGCCTTTATTTTTACGTGGTGCTGAGGATCGAACCCGGGCTGCACACATGCTAGGTGAGCGCTGTACCACTGAGTCACAACCCCAGCCCCAAGGTCATTCTTTTCAAAGAGTTATGAGGTTATTTTTGCCAAATGAATCTTTCATTGGCTTCTATTTGACATTTTTCCACACATAGACTTCCCACCCCTTCTTAGAGGAGACCTGAGGACTGATTCCATTTATGTATAGGCTGCTTCTAAAATGTTGGCTAGAGTTCAGTGTCAGGGAATTAACAGCAGGAAAGGCTGGAGGGAAGGTCAGTGAGGGCATTTCCTTTTCTCTCTTATTGTTAATTTCCTTTAGACAGCAAAAGAAGACAAAGTTCTGCTCTAGTCTTTATACCCTGTTTCAACTCTAGGGTGTTCCTTTTTTTGACTTTCATTGTTGAAAGAGTTTATTATGACATTCAGGATTTTTTTTTTTTTTTTTTTTTGGTACCGGGGATTGAACTCAGGGGCACTCGACCACTGGGCCACATCCCCAGCCCTTTTTTGTATTTTTATTAGAGACAGGGTCTCACTGAGTTACTAAGTGCCTCGCCACTGCTGAGGCTGGCTTTGAACTCGCGATCCTCCTGCCTCAGCCTCCCAAAGTGCTGGGATTACAGGCGTGCGCCACCGCGCCCGGCTTCAGGATTTTTAAAATAATCATGAATCCTATAGTATGTTGTTACTGCTGCCCTCTAGGCTTTGTGCATAATAGTCCGTTGAGTTCACAAATGATGATTTAGGAAACATTGTGTAGTTTGGCTTTTTCATTATTATAAATTATGCTACAGTGAACATCTTTGTGCATATCTTTTTGTATCTCTTTTGTTCTATTATGGAGTTTTTATATTTAAGACTATCAGCATTTTATAGTTCTTACTAGGTAGTATAAAAGTAAGTTAAAGAAGGAAATATGGAACATACATACCTGGGGGAATAACTGCCTAGAAAAAAAGGTAAATTATATTGTTTATAGATTTGTTGGAGAGAGGCTATTGCAAGGAAAACTTTCAAATTTATGGCACTCTATGCTTTTCTAAAAAATATTTGAGATTTAAATACCTCTTGATCTTTAAGAGCAATACGTTGAGTCCATTCTTATGTTGAAATTATGTCATACTCTTTCCTATTGTGAAATCTGTTTTTAGCAATGTTTGTCAATGTTTTAATTTGTGTGTGTGTGTGCGCACACACGTGCACGTGCATGTGGAAAGAGAGTGCATTAAATGTATAGCTAAAAAAGATTCTTATACCCAAATTATTTCAAAACTAATTAATTAAAAGTTTTCTAAACTTAAAACTGGTTTAAGCAAAGAATAGGCATGGGCAAGAATTATACTTAAAAACAACTAGTGTCCCCTTTAAAGTATAGACTGACTATGCAGTTCTTACCACATGACCAGGCTTTTTTTTGCCTGCCTAAGTGTATAACATTGAAAGTGTTTAAAGGATAAGCACAATGATTAAGGAAGGAATAAAAAGAATAAAAGTAATAAAATGATTAAATATGAAAATGTAAAAAAAAAGGTAGAATTAATTTCTTGAATTAACTCAAGAAAATTCAAAAGACAAAATAAACCAAGAGTTCTATCATTTCCATAGACCTTCCATATTAAATACAGGAGCTAATGAACCTACCTGAAATTATATTAAAGATTTGCAGGAACATCCCTTTTTAAGGAAAATATAGTAAATAGCTTTCATTAGACTCACAGACTAGTTGAGATGGGAGGAAAAGGATCTAAATTTACCCTCCCAGCATAAATAATAAAAATCTAGGCAAGATATATGATATAATTGATTGCAGACTCTGGACAGCGAACAATTTGGGACAATGATCTCTGAAAGTTGGGAACCATATAAGGCAAGCCATGGAATTGGTTCAACTTACTGTCTGGAGAGATTTTTCCTCAGGCCTTAGTGTGGTGGGAGAGAGGCACCCAGGTAGAACCCAGGAATGTCCCCAAGTTAAGATGGAGTTGGTGCGGTGGTGCGTGCCTGTAATCCCAACGGCTCTGGAGCCTGAGGCAAGAGGATCATGAGTTCAAAGCTAGCCTCAGCAATTTATTGAGGCCCTAAGCAACTCAGTGAGACCTTGTCTCTAAGTAAAATACAAAAAGTCTGGGGATGTGGCTCAGTGGCTAAGCGCCCCTGGGTTCCATCCCTAGTACAAAGAAGAAGAAAAAGAAGGAGGAGGAGGAGGAGGAGGAGGAGGAGGAGGAGGAGAAGGAAGAATCTGGAAATGCCAATGCACATAAATATTTCCAGGCAGAGTATCAGAGAGGAGAGAGTTGGAGTACTCATACTTTCTCCCCATTATTCTGCTGAGTATTGATCAGCACATGTATGTGAATTAACAACACGGGCAGGGGAAGTAAACACCTGTAAGGAATAGATCCACATCTCATACAGGGCGAGGAACAGTGTGTGTTCCTACCAGCCACAAAGGAAAGGCCTCAGACTTTATATAGCATCAGACATAATACTTAAAAATGGATTGCATAAGTAGGAGAACAAAATTAGCCCTCAATTAAAAAGTTGGTTTGAGAGCCGGGCACGGTGGTGCAAGCATGTAATCCCAGCACTTGGGAGGCTGAGGCAGGAGGATGGCGAGTTCAAAACCAGCCTCAGCAATGGCAAGGCACTTAGCAACTCAGTGAAACCCTGTCTCTAATAAAATACAAAAAAGGGCTAGGGATGTGGCCCAGTGGTCGAGTGCCCCTGAGTTCAATCCCTGGTACCAAACAAAAAAGTTGGTTTGATCTCACCTAACAAAACCTAAGTGCAAGCTTTAAGAGGAACAAACTGCCCCATGGGTTGTGTGTGCCTATAATCCCAGCAACTCAGGAGACTGAATCAGGAGGATTGCAAGTTTGAGGCCAGCCTCAGCAATTTAGCAAGACCCTGTCTTACAATTTTAAAAGCAGACAGAAGTAGGGGGTTGTAACTCTGGGTTAAAGCACCCCTGGGTTCTATAACCACTACCACAAAAAAATAAAATAAAGGGAAGGGAACAAACTGTTTCTTAATAATTTACCTGGGCTTCAGGACCAAAGTTCAAGAATATAAAACTGCAAAAACATCTAGCACCTGACAAGGTGAAATTCAATATCACATTCAGTTGAAAATTGGCATACAAAGAAGAAGAAAAATGTAACCCAGAAAGAGAAAATCAATAGAAACACACATGGAAATGACACGGGATACAATTAATTTGCAAGGATATTTATGGCAGTTTGTAAGCATATTCTGTGTGTTCAAAAAAGTAGAAGAATGCTTCAGCATTGAAAAATTTAAAAACCAAGACGGGCCTGGGGTTGTTGTCAGTAGAGAGCTTTTACCTAGCATGTGAGGGGCCTTGGGTTTGAACACTAGCACCAATTAAAAAAATAAAGAGTTGGGGGGAAAGAAAGAAAAACCTGTATCACACTTCTGTAAGTGCAAACTCCAGTGAGAGTGAAAAACACACTGGATAGGATTAAAGGATTAAGAACTGATTAGATGGGGGCTGGGGTTGTGGCTCAGCAGTAGAGCACTAGCCTAGCACATGTGCGGCCCAGGTTGAATCCTCAGCACCACGTAAAAATAAAGGCATTGTGTACAACTAAAGCAAATAAATAAATATTAAAAAAAGAACTGATTAGACATTGTAGAAAAAAGAATAATTAACTTGAAGACAAATCATAGGAGCTATTAAAAAATGAAATGCGAAGAGGAAAAGAAAAGACTGAAAAAAGTAACAGCATCAAACTGTCGGACACCTTCTAGTAGTCTAATATGTACATAATTGGAGTTCTCAAGTGACAGGAAAATAGGGAAAAAGTTTAAAGAAATAATGACTGGAAATTTTCCAAATTTCATAAAATCTGAATCCCACAGGCCCAATGGACCCAAGCACAAGGAACATGAAGAAAACTATCCCAAGATACACAATACTCAAAAATTGCTCAAGCCAGAGATTAATAGAAAGTATTAAGGACAGGAGAAAGTATATTTATTACATACAGAGAAACAAAGATAAGGGTGACAGCATATTTTTTCTCAGATATAATGCAGGTAGGAAAAAATGGAATAACATCTTTAAAATATAGGAAAAAACAAAACAAAACAAAAAACCTTGAGTTCTATACACAGCAAAGATACGTTTCAAAAGTGGAGGTGAAATAAGGACATTTTTACAGAAGCTGAAGGAATCATTCCCAGGAAACGTTTACTACAAGAAACATTAAAGGAAGTCCTTCAGAGACAAAGAAGATATCAAACAGAAAACTGATCTACAGAAAGAAGTAAAAAGCAAAACACTTTCTTCTGAAAATAATTTCCACTTAAAGGAAAAAGTACTAAAGTTCATCACAGGGTTTAGGATATGTTTAGAAATAAGATTTATAGATAAATTTATAAATAAATGTAGAATTCAATAGTAAAGCAAATTCAATAGTAAATTTAAAAATTAATTCAATAGAAAAAAAAAAAAACAGGAAAAGAGAAATGGAATCTTAACTACTGTAAGATTCTTACCCTGTACATGAAGAGATATAGTACTTGAACTGGGAGAGTTTGTCGGTGGAAGAGCACTTTCCTAGGATGCATAAGGCCCTGAATTCTATCCCCAGCACAAAAAAGAAAAGAAAAAAGAAAAAGAAAAAATTATTTGAATGTACTATGTAATAAGTTAAAAATGTGGCATAGATGATAGTCTATAATAAGTTAAAGATGTGACGCAGATGATAAACCCTAAAGCAATCACAAGGAAAAAAAGCTAATAAACCAGCAAAAGAGATTTAATTGAATCACTAAAAATTCTCAATTTAAAAGAAGACAGGGGCTGGGGTTGTGGCTCAGCGGTTGAGCGCTTGCCTAGCATGTGAGCGGCCCGGGTTCAAACCTCAGCACCACGTAAGAATAAAGGCATTGTGAACAACTAAAACAAATAAATATGTATTTTTAAAAAATAAGACAGAAGAAAAAGAAGAGCTAGAACAAACTGAAGACAAAAGAAAGGTGGTACATTTTAAAACCAGCCTTATCAATAGTTACACTCAACAAAAATTATTGGATAATAATCAGAATGAGTTATAAATCGAGACCAAACTCTATGCTCTTTACAAGAAAACTACTTGAAACATAGACTCAGATATGTTAAATGTAAACATGAAAAACGATATGCCATTGTAGTGCTCAGAAAACTGGAGGGCTGGGGGTGTAGCTCAGTGGTAGAACACTTGCCTAGCATGTGCAATGTCCTGGGTTTGATTCCCAGGACCACAAAAAATAAATAAAAAGAAAACTAGAGAGGCTGTATTAACATCAGACAAAGTAGATTTCTGAGCAAAACTTACTATCAGTGAAAAGTGGATCATTTCATAAAGCTCAGAGGGCCAATTCAATAAGAGACCATAGCAACCCTACATGTTTATATTCCAAACAACAGCTTTAAAATACATGAAGCAAGCCAGGTGTGGTGAGGCATGCCTGTAATCCCAGCTACTTGGGAGGCTGAGGCAAGAGTATCACAAGTTGGAGGCCAGCCTCTGCTACTTAGACCCTGTCTCAAAAATAAAATGGACTGGGGATGTAGTTCAGTGGTAGAGCACTCCTGGGTTCAATCCCCTGTACAGCCAAAAAAAGTGTCAATAGTAATATAACTTCAAGAACTTATATACTCCACAAAGACAACACCAGGACTGAATGGCTTTACTATTGAATTCTACCATACATTTAAGAGAGAAAAACAAATATGAATTACTCACAGTCTTTCAGAGAGCTGAACAGAATACTCCCTCACTCACTGTACACCAATCAATGTAATTCTTCATAGGCGAGATAACTAGATATTATATATGTTAAAAGGATATGTGAGGCCCTGGTTCAGTTTCCAACACTAAAAAAAAAAAAAAAAAAATAGAGAGACAATAAGGGAATATTATGAACAACTTTATGCCAATAAATTATACTGAGGATTAAATCCAGAGGTACTCTACCTCTGTGCTGCATCTCCAGCCCCCCTTGTTTTAAATTTTGAAACACTAAGTTGAGGAGGCTGGTTTTGAACTTGGAATCCTCTTACTTCAATCTCCCGAATTCCTGGAATTACAGATATGCTAAATATTTTATCTTTAACTCACGAAAACACTGATAAAATCTAACTTTTTCTTTTCTTTTCTTTTTTCTTTTTGTACTAGAGATTGAACCCAGGGGTACTTTACTATTGAGCTACATCCCCAGATCTTTTTTTTTTTTTTTTTTTTTTTTTTTTTTTTGTACCAGGGATTGAACTCAGGGGCATTCGACCACTGGGCCACATCCCCAGCCCTTTTTTTGTAGTTTACTAGAGACAGGGTCTCAGTGAGTTGCTAAGTGCCTCGCCATTGCTAGGGCTGGCTTTGAACTCGCGATCCTCCTGCCTCAGCCTCCCAACAGATCTTTTTTTTTTTTTTTAATTTATTTGTTTGCTTTAGTTGTACACAGCATGTTTATTTTTATGTGGTGCTGAGGATTGAACCCAGGCCGTGCACATGCTAGGAGAGCGCTCTACCGCTGAGCCACAACCCTAGCCCTCTTTTTAGTTTTTATTTTGAGATAGGGTCTTTCTGATTTGCTGAAATTGGCCTCAAATTTGCGATCCTCCTGCCTCACCCTCCCCAGTTGCTAGAATTACAGGCGTGTGCCGCTGCATCTAACCCAACATCCATCCTTAATAAATTCTCAGCAAATTAGGATAGTCATTTTTAGAAAGCCTACATGCATTATCATGGTTAATACTGAAAGACTGAAAACCTGTACAATCAGGAAGAAGACATGATACCTACCCTCATCTTTCCTGTTCACTGTTGTACTGAATGGTCTAACCAATGAAATGAGGCAAGAAAGAAACTAAAAGGAAGAAAGAGAAATAAGAAGTAGAGTGAGTAGCAGGAAATGGATTTAGTAGCTAAATCACTAAATATGTGAAGGAATGGATCCTAAGATATTAGACATCAAGCCACTGAATACAGTGAGCCCTGATTGATGAAAACAAACCGAGCCCTACAGGTGGCCCAGTGTACTGCCAGAAAATAGCTACTAGGATGTAGGTTGGGGGAACCCTAGTACAACCCAACATCTCCCTGCATTAGAAGAGATAGAACTGCAGGGTGTGATGGCATATGCTAATGTAGGAGGATCCCAAGTTTGAGGCCAGCCTGAGCAACTTATTGAGACTCTGTCTCAAAATAAAAAATGAAAAGAGCGCTGGGGATGTAGCTCAATAGTAAAGCATCCCTGGATTTAATTCCCAGTACCAGAAAGAGAGAGAGAGAGAAAGAAAGAAAAACGGAACTGGGATACTGGAAAGACAAAGCAACTAGAGTTCTCTGAGCAGAGTACCAAATAAAAGAAAGATAGTTTTAGAGGCAGGGCTTGATTCTGCAGTGTTGAGTTTTCAGATGATGATATGCATCTAAAGACAAAGGAAAAAAAAACATGCAAATAAAATAAATTATAGTTCGTCTTTTCAATGTCTTACTGAAGCATTATTTACCAAGAACTATTGACTTCTTTACAAGAATGTACTTGGTTCCCATTTACCACCTGGAGAGCCCAACTCTGAAGATATGGGTTAACTTGTAGATTTCTAGCCAGTAGAAAAGGTATTCTCCAGAGTGCACTTGCCCAGCATTTACAAGGTCCTGGATTTGATCCCCAGCACCACAAAAAGAAGAAAAGAAAAGATATACCTTATAGTTCTTTTACCCTGAAACTCATTTTACCAGTTTTATACCTAACCTATCATTTTACCAGTTTTATATCTAACCTAGCAATCTTTTTTTTTTTTTTTTTTGGTACTGGGGATTGAACACTGTTTAACCACTGAGCCACAACCCCAGCTCATTTTTTTTTGTTTGTTTTTTATTTTGACACAGTTCTTGCTAAATTTCTGAGGGCCTCACTAAGTTTCTGAGGCTAGCTTTGAACTTGTGATCCTCCTGCCTCAGCCTCCTGAGCCACTGGAATTACAGGTGTATGCCACCATGCCCAGTTTAATGTAGCAATCTTTTTTATTAATTTATTTTGTGTGTGTGTGGTGCTGGGGATTGAACCCAGGGCCTTGTGCATGCAAGGCAAGCACTCTACCAACTGAGCTACATCCCTAGTGCCTAATATAGCAATCTTAATCCAACATTCTTTAAAAAATATATTTAAGCATACAGTTCCTCCAACATTCCTGGGATGACCTTTATTATTTTTGTGGCTTTGTTATTAAGAAGTTGAGCCGGGCGCGGTGGCGCACGCCTGAATCCCAGCACTTGGGAGGCTGAGGCAGGAGGATCGCCAGTTCAAAGCCAGCCTCAGCAATGGCAAGGCACTTAGCAACTCAGTGAGACCCTGTCTCTAATAAAATACAAAAAAGGGCTGGGGATGTGACCCAGTGGTTGAGTGCCCCTGAGTTCAATCCCCGGTACCCCCCCCCCCCAAAAAAAAAGAAGTTGATACTTTTCATTTTTATTTTTTTGTACCAGAGATTGAACTCAGGGGCATGCCACCACTGAGCACATCCCCAGCCCTATTTTGTATTCTAGTTAGAGTCTCACTGAGTTGCTTAGTGCCTAGCTGTTGCTGAGGCTGGCTTTGAACTCATGATCCTCCTGCCTCAGCCTCTGGAGCCGCTGGGATTACAGGCATGTGGCACCACACCCAGCAAGAAGTTGACAAATTTTTGACATGGGTTACTCTATTGTTTGTATAAAAGCCATATTTTTAACTTTTTGAATATTATACTTTGATTATTATGGATGTTCCATTAAGATGCCCAAATGGACGTTTCTACCAGAGCCAGTTAGAGATCATTACCAGGGCTCCAGTGTGGCTCGGTGGTAGAGCTCTTGCTTAGCATGCATAAGGCCCTGGGTAAAATCACTAGAACCACCAAAAAAGAAAAAAGGATGTTATAAAAAGCATTACCCTTGGTCAGGAAATGTAGTTTCATGGTCAGTGGCAGAGTGCTTGCTTAGCATATGAAAAGCTTGCATTCAATCACCAACACACACACACACACACACACACACACACACACACACACACGTATTGCCCTTGAGTGTATCTTATGAAATATTCCAGTTCAGAAAACTTTGTTTCATTTTGACCCTGGTGTGAATTCCATGTGGAAAGTTTTCATCTATTTTCTTTATTTATACTTTGTATTATTGTTTCTGGTTCTTGGCCAAATTTGGTTGTAGTTTTGTCTGGCACACAGTTGATAAGCTATTTCCATTTGGTGATAACAATAATCAGGGACCTGAGTTTATGGTTTGACATTTGGTTATTGATATGAGCATGATGGGAGTTTAATCCTCTGACTGCTAGAAGATGACATTATTATTTGCTATGTTTTTTATTTATTTGAAAGTTTGCCTACATGTGAGTTCAGATCAATTAAGAAAACATTTTTTTGCTCATTGAAAAGGAAAATATCTCTCTGGGATCAGAAGTAATAAGATTTTGTATTATGTGTTTATTTTGACTCATAACTGAAGTAGAACTGAAGTACAGCTCTCTGTGTGTCTTTGAGTCTGTCTGAGAAAATCCTTTGCTTCTTGATATTTGAATCTGTAATGTTTTCCTATCTGTGCATGTATTAACTAATTACACTTTTCACTGACACAGTACAAAGCCACCATACCTGATAATTCCTTTTTATCTTGTCACCTCTTTGATGCATTCAAGATCTTAAATGTGGATGTGGATGTGTCTATGTATTTATATATATTTATATTTGTACGTGTCTGTCCAGCGTTTTTAGTTGTTTTTTTAGTGGCAGGGGTTAAGGTTGCCAGATAAAATACAAGGCACCAGTTACATTTGAATTTCAGATAAACAATGAATAATTTTTGGCATATCTAAAATTCAAAATTAATTCTACAACCTGTATTTTTTCCAATTATTTTCATGGTAAAATACTTGTAACATCAAATTAACCAGCTTACCCTTTTTTTATGCAGTATTTGGGATGGAATCCAGGGCCTCATGTATGCTAGGCAAGCATATATTCCCCAGCGCTTTTTATTTTATTTTGAGACAGGGTCTTATTAAGTTTCCCAGGCTGGCCTTGAACTTGTGCTGCTCCTGCTTCAGCCTCCTGTAACTAGGATTACAGGAATGTGCCACTATGCCCAGTCTTTTTTTTTTTTTTTTTAATTAATATGTTTATTTATTTTACAGTAGAATGCATTTTGACATATAGTACACAAATAGAGCACAACTTCTCATTCGTCTGGCTCTACGTGGAGCAGAGTCACTCCAGAAGTGTAATCATACATGTATACACGGTAATAATGTCTGTCTCATTCTACTGCCCTTTCCATCACCAAATCTCCACCCCTCCCCTCACTCCCCTCTACAACAATCCAAAATCCCTTCATTTTTCCTATCACCCACCTCACTATGGATCAGCATCTGCTTACCAGAGAAAACATTTGGCTTTTAGTTTTGGGGGATTGGCTTATTTCACTTAGCATGATATTCTTTAGTTCTATCCATTTACCGGCAAATGCCATAATTTTATTCTCTTTTAATGCTGAGTAATATTCCATTGTGCACATGTACCACATTTTCTTTATCTATTCATCTGTTGAAGGGCATCTAGTTTGGTCCCATAGTTGAGCTATTGTAAATTGAGCTGCTATAAACATTGATGTGGCTGTGTCACTGTAGTATGCTGATTTTAAGTCCTTTGGGTGTAAACTGAGGAATGGGATAGCTGGGTCAAATGGTGGATCCAATTTAAGTTTTCTGAGGAATCTCCATACTGCTTTCCATAGTGGTTGCACCAATTTGCAGCCTCACCAGCAACGCATGAGTATACATTTCCCCCCTTATGCTCATCAATATTTATTGTCACTTGTATTCTTGATAATTGCCATTCTGATTGGAGTGAGATTAAATCTTAGAATAGTTTTGATTTGCATTTCTCTAATTACTAGAAATGATGAACATTTTTTTTTCGTGAATTTGTTGATTAATTGTATTTCTTTTTCTGTGAAGTGTCTGTCCAGTTCCTTAGCCCATTTATTGATTGGGTTATTTGGTTTTGTGGTGTTAAGTTTTTTGTTTTTTTTGTGTGTTTTTTTTTTTTTTTTTTGGTACTGGGGATTGAACTCAGGGGCACTAGACCACTGGGTCATATCCCCAGCCCTTTTTTGTATTTTATTAGAGACTGGGTCTCACTGAATTGCTAAGTGCCTTGCCATTGCTGAGGCTGGCTTTGAACTCGTGATCCTCCTGCCTCAGCCTCCCAAGTGCTGGAATTACAGGCGTGAGCCACCGTGCCCAGCTTGGTGTTAAGTTTTTTGAGTTCTTTATATATCCTGGAGATTAGTGCTCTGTCTGGGGTGTGTGTGTGGTAAAGATTTTTTTCCCATTTTGTAGGCTCTCTCTTCACATTACTGATTGTTTCCTTTGCTGAGAAGATGCTTTTTAGTTTGATACCATCCCATTTATTGATTCTTGATTTTACTTCTTGCACTTTAGGAGTCTTGTTCAGGAAGTCAGGTCCTAAGACAACATGATGAAGGTTTGGACTATGTTTTTCTTCTACTAGGTACAGAGTCTCTGTTCTAATGCCTAAATATTTGATCCACTTTGAGTTGATTTTTGTGCAGGGTGAGAGATAGAATTTCAATTTCATTCTGCTACATATGGATTTCCAGTTTTCCCAGTACCATTTGCTGAAGCGGCTGTCTTTTCTCCACTGTATGCTTTTGACTCCTTTGTCTAGTATGAGATAACCGTATTTATGTGTGTTTGTCTCTGTGTCTTCTATTCTGTACCATTAGTCTACATGTCTATTTTGGTACCAATACCATGCCATTTTTGTTACTATATAGTATAGTTTAAGTTCTGGTATTGTGATGTCTCCTGCTTCACTCTTCTTGCTAAGGACTGCCTTGGCTATTCTGGGTCTCTTATTTTTCCAAATGAATTTCATGATTGCTTTTTCTAGTTCTATGAAGAATGTCATTGGGATTTTAAAAGGAATTGCATTAAATCTGTATAGCAGTTTTGATAGTATGGCCATTTTGACAATATTAATTCTGCCTATCCAAGAGCATGGGAGATCTTTCCATCTTCTGGGGTCTTCTTCAATTTCTTTCTTTAGTGTTCTGTAGTTTTCATCATAGAGGTCTTTCACCTCTTTTGTTAGATTGATTCCGAGGTGGTTGGTTTTTTGTTTGTTTGTTTGTTTGAGGCTATTGTGAATGGGGTGTTTCTCCTAATTTCTCTTGCAGTGGATTCATTGCTTATGTATAGAACTGCATTTGATTTATGGGTATTGATTTTATATCCTGCTACTTTGCTGAATTCACTTATTAGGTCTAGAAGTTTTCTGGTGGAATTTTTTGGATCTTCTAAATATAGAATCATGTCATTAGCAAACAGTGATAGTTTGAGTTCTTCTTTTCCTATGTATATCCCTTTAATTTCTTTCATCTGTCTGATGGCTCTAGCTACAGTTTCAAGAACTATATCGAATAGAAGTGGTGAAAGAGGACATCCCTGTTTTGTTCCAGTTTTTAGAAGTAATGCTTTCAATTTTTCTCCATTTAGAATGATGTTGGCCTTGATGCCCAGCCTTCTTAACCTTTTTTTTTTTTTTTTTTTTTTTTTTTTTTTTGGTACTGGGTATTGAACTCAGGGGCACTTTACCACTGAGCCATATCTCCAGCCCTTTTTATTTTTTGTTTTGAGACACAGTCTCTTTAAAAGGTTTTTGGCCTCCCTAAATTGCTGAGGCTGGCCTTGAACTTGTAATCCTCCTGTCTCAGCCTCCAGAGTCACTGAAACTACAAGCATGCACTACCACACCCAGCTTCTTAACCATTTTTTTTTGTTGTTGTTGTTTTTTTTTTTTTTGGTAAAAAATATTTATTTATTTTTATTAGCTTTAGTTGTACACAATGCAATGCAACTTTATGTTTACGTGGTGCTGAGGATTGAACCCGGGCCATGCACGTGCTAGGTGGTGCAAACGCTCTAGGCAAACCGCTGAGCCACAACCCCAGCCCCTTCTTAACCATTTTTAAGTGTACTCAATGTTCAAAATGATGTACAGCCATCACCACATCTATCTCCATAATTATTTTCATCTTGTAAAACTGAAACTTTACACCCATTGAATAACTCCCATTCTCTTCTCCACCTTTATATATCCTAGATTCTTTATATATATCTTCTCCTCCACTCTCCCTCCATTCTTTATATATCCTAGGTTTTATCCCTTGTTACTTTACCCCTACCCCTAGCAAACACTTTCTGTCTCTATGTATAAGTACATATTTTTCATGCAGCATTTATCCTTTTGTGACTGCCTTATTTTGTGTAGCCCAATGTTCTCAAGTTTGATCCATGTTGTAGCTTAGGTCAGAATTTCCTTTCTTTTTAAGACTGCATAATATTCCACATTTGGTTTATCCATTTATACAACAGTGGACTTCTGGGTTGCTTCTATCTTTTTTCACTATTGTGAAAAATGCTGTCATGAACATGGGTGTACAAATATTTCTTTGAAACCCTGCTTTCAATTCTCTCAAATATATAAGAAGTATAAATGCTTGATCATATGGTAATTTTGTTTTTAATTTTTGAGAAACTGCCATACTGTTTTCTACTGTGGCTGTACCCTCTGCATTTCCATCAGAAGTGCACAAGGGATACAATTTCTCCACAACACCTATTTCTTCCTATCAGCACTTGTTTTTTGTGTGTGGTGTGCATATATGTATACACATATGTGTGTATATATGTATATATATACATGTTTGCATATATGTGTGTATGTAAATATATATGCATATATATAAATATTAGTCATCCTAATGGGTACAAGATGATACTCATAGTTTGATTTTCATTTCACTAATGATTAGTAATGGTGAACATTTTGAGTATGCTTATTGGCCATTTGTATATCTTCTATGGAGTAATGTCTACTGAAGCCCTTTGCCCATTTTTGAATTGTTTGTTTTTTGTTGTTGCATTGGGTTTTAGGAGTGCTTTATATATCCTAGATTTTATCCCTTGTTACCTATCTATTTGCAAATATTTTCTACCATTCTCTGGATTGCCTTTCTACTCTTTGTTTTCTTTTATGGCACAACATTTTTTTTTTTCATGAAATCCAGTTTATTTTTTTTATTGTTTGGGCACTCTGTATTTTTGTTTACTAAATCTGGCAACCATATATGTAGTGGGGGAGTGGGGGATCAATCCAGATAACCTCAACTACTATCACTAGAAATAGAAACATCATTTCTTTTTCTTTTGATTTTTTGTTTTGTTTTGTTTTGTTTTTCTTTCTCTCTTTAGTGCTGGGGATTGAACTCAGGGCCTCACATAGGTAAAGCAAGCACTCTACCACTGAGAGACACCATATACAGCCCCAGCCCTTATTTCTTTTTTCACATTATCAATCTTTAGCTAGAACTTTCAAATACATTTAAGTTAATAAATTAAAGAACTATGGTGCACTTTATTTTTAAAATATTTTTATTCTGTTTCGTTATACATGACAGTAAAATGTATTTTGACATATCATACACACATGGAGTATATATTCCCATCCTTGTGTCTGTGCATGATGTAGAGTTACACTGGTCGTGTATTCATATATGAACACAGGAAAGTTATATCTGAGTCATTCGACTGTCCTTCTCATTCCCATTCTCCCTCCCTTCCCCCACTTCCCCCTGTCCAATCTGGTGAACCTCCATTTCCCCTCCCCACCTGCATATCAGAGAGAACATTCAGCATTTGGTTTTTGGGGATTGGCTTATTTCACTTAGCAAGATAGTCTCCAGGTCCATCCATTTATCGGCAAAGGCTGTAAATTCATTCTTCTTTATGGAAGAGTAATATTCCATTGTGTTTATATATACTACAATTTCTTTATCCATTCATCTGTTGAAGGGCACCTGGGTTGGTTCCATAGCTTAGCTATTGTGAATTGAGCTGCTATAAACACTGATGTGTTCGTGTCACTATAGTATGCTGATTTTAAGTCCTTTGGGTATATGCCAGGGAGTGGGATAACTGGGTCAAATGGTAGTTCCATTCCAAGTTTTCTGAGGAATCTCCATATTGCTTTCCAGAGTGCTTGCACCAATTTGTAGTCCTACAAAACTTTATTTTGCCCCCATATTCTCACCTTTATTGTCACTTGTATTCTTGATCATTGCCATTCTGACTGGAGTGAGATGAAATCTTGATTTTTATTTCTCTGATTGCTAAAGATGATGAACATTTTTTCATATATTTGTTGACTGATCGTATTTCTTCTTCTGTGAAGTGTCTGTTCTGTTCCTTAGCCCATTTATTGATTGGCTTTTTTTTTTTTTTTTGGTGTTAAGTTTTTGTTTTGTTTTGTTTGTTTGTTTGTTTTCTTTTTTTGGTACTGGGGATTGAATCAGGGGCACTCTACCACTGGGCTACATCCCCAGCCCTTTTTGGTATTTTATTTAGAGACAAGGTCTCACTGAGTTGCTAAGTGCCTTGCCATTGCTGAGGCTGGCTTTGAACTCGCAATCCTCCTGCCTCAGCCTCCCAAGTGCTGGGATTACAGGTGTGCGTCACCGCGCCCAGCGTGGTGTTAAGTTTTTTGAGTTCTTTATATATACTGGAGATTAATGCTCTATCTGAGCTGAAAGTGGCAAAAATTTTCTCCCATTCTGTAGGCTCTCTATTCACATTCTTGATTGTTTCTCTTGCTGTGAAGAAGCTTTTTAGTTTGATACTATCCCATTAATTGATTCTTTTTTTTTTTTTTTTTTTTTTTTTGGTACCAGGGATTGAACTCAGGGGCATTCGACCACTGGGCCACATCCCCAGCCCTTTTTTGTATTTTATTAGAGACAGGGTCTCACTGAGTTGCTAAGTGCCTTGCCTTTGCTGAGGCTGGCTTTGAACTCACAATCCTCCTGCCTCAGCCTCCCAAATGCTGGGATTACAGGCGTGAGCCACCACACCCAGCTCCATTTATTGATTCTTGATTTTACTTCTTGTACTTTAGGAGTCTTGTTGAGGAATTCGTTTCCTCAGGTGACATGATAAAGATTTGGGCCTATATTTTCTTCTAGTAGGCACAGGGTCTCTGGTATAATGCCTAGGTCTTTGATCGACTTTGAGTTGAGTTTTGCTATGGTGCACTTTAAATTGTGTGTGGTGCATTATGAGTATATTTCTGACAGGAAGGTCTTTGCTTTTGTGTGTGTGTGATACTGGGGATTGAACACAGGCGTACTCTACCACCACCGAGCTACATCCCCAGCTCTTTTTTAAATTTTTATTTTGAGACAAGTTCTCACTAAATTGCCCAGCTTGGCTTTGAACTTGGAATTTTCCTGACTCCACCTCCAAAGTAGCTGGGATTCAGGTGTGTGCAGACATAAAGACATATATAAAAGAGAAAAAAAAAATTACAATTGTGTATACACTGAAGAGAGATCTTCTTGTCCCCGGCCGGGAAGAATAAAATTTAAGTTGTAAATTTAATGGAGAACTCTTTTATGGGAATCACTCCATACCTTCATTTTGGTCCTCTTGACCTTGCATTTGTTTATTCAAATCTAGACTCCTCAATAACTTCGTCTTGATCTCTTTGACTTTGTACCTGCTTTATCAATCTAGATGGTATCCATATTGGAGAGGATTCGTGCTTTGGAAAAACACAAACAGATCCTCTCCCCCAAATTAATACTGGGTCTGGACCCTTCCATGTACCTGAGAGAACATCCTTCCAGTAAACCAAAGGTTTATGTTGTTGGTGTGGGTTCCAGTGTCTATCTCCAGCCGAATGTCCATTAGAATCTAAAGTTAAGAAATTTAGGGTAAACAGGGCAACTGCCAATCTGTCCTTAGGATTTTTTCCAGTTTTCCATCTTTTTGCTTTAGTAACATATTTTTAAGTGTCCGATTTGCTCTTTCAATTATTCCTTGTCCCTGAGGATTATAAGCGATACCTGTTTTGTGGATAATATTGAACTTTGTACAAAATTGTTTGAAGGATGTGGATGTATATGCAGGGCCATTATCTGTTTTAAGCATTTTGGGGATGCCCAATGCAGCAAAAGCTTGCAGACAATGAGATATAGTATCTTTAACTTTTTCTCCGGAATGTAAAGAAGCAAAAATCATGCCTGAGCATGTATCTATGGTGACATGAATAAATCGTAATTTTCCAAAACTTGGCTCATGTGTGACATCCATCTGCCACAAATGATTGGGCATCAAACCTCGTGGGTTAACCCCATAATGTGGATTGGGCAAAAGTGTTACACAAGATGGACATTCTTTTACAATTCTACGAGCTTGTTCTTTTGTGATTTAAAATTTTTGTCTTAAGGTAGTGCTGTTAACGTGGAACTGGGAATGTCCTGCTTCTAATTGTTTCTTTAATTAAATTGATGGGCCGCTGCAATTTTTCTTTGGATAGGGGCCACTGAGGGACCCAAACTGGCTTATTAGAGAGCCATGGTATTTTTAAAATTGTTTTTCCAGTCCTTTGCCTTTTTTATTATGAGTAGGATTTTTATTCTTAACACCTGCAGGCTTCGCTAGGTGTAGCCCCATTTGATGTAAAATATCTCTTCCCCATAGGGTAACTGGCAAGCTGTTTAAAACATAGGGTTTGAATGTTCCTGTATGGCCTTCATTGTCTTGCCAATTTAAGATTACAGCACTTTGAGCTGGGGTATTACTGTATCCCAAGCCTCTTAAACTGGTTGAGGCTTTCTGTAGAGGCCCAGTGCTTAGGCCATTGTTGTAGATTTATGATGGAAGAGTCAGCTCCTGTATCAATCAGGAATTTTTAATTTGCCATAGGCCTCCGTGAACAGTCCTGGACCCAGAAAGCCATAGGTCCTGAACCAGTGGAACCGAATGCTCTGCTATTTCTATTTTGTGGCATGCTTTTAAAAGAATTATGGAGACTGGGAATGAGGAGCAGCTGTGCGATTCTGTCTCCTTGATTTACGGAGATGATGCCCCTGTGTGTGTACTTAGCATTATTTTAATCTCTCCATTATAATCTGAATCAATAAACCCCTGGTATAACATTAAAGCCTAATAAACTTTTGGAACTACGCCCAAGGATTAGTCCCACAGTTCCTGAAGGGAGAGGTCCCCTGATTCCCGTAGGAATCAGCTGAACCCCCATTTCAGGTGTGTCAGGACCATCCGGGCAGTAGAACAGAGATCTAATCCTGCACTTCCTCTTGTCCCTCTGATAAGGGAGTTAATGGGTAGGAGGGACTGTGACGAGGAATCAATTGAATCTGAGGGCCTTCCTCCTCTAGTGCCTCGTACATTTTGTGGGCCCCGGGGCATTGGGCCCCGTGCCCCGTTTTTTGAAATCCTTGATAAATCATTTCCATATATATCATATCTAGAATGGCATTGATTGGCCCAATGTATACCTTTTTTGCATCTGGGGCATCGGCCTGGAGCACGGTATGAATTTGATTTTATTACCCTTGGGGGATATTGCTTAGCATATCTTGGTTGATTATAATAATTTTGTCTGGAATATCCTGTTCTAGGTTGAAACCTTTGGGAATTTTGAGGGGAGGAATTTTTCATCACTGCAGCAATTACGTTGCCTGTGATAACAGCCTCGTTAATGTCTTTGCACAGTCTGATATAAATTGATAAGTCTTTTTTACTTCTCCATGGCCTTATTGCATCCTGGCAATATTTATTAGCGTTCTCATATGCTAATTGGATAACTAGGGGCATAGCTTGCTCGACTTCTCCAAAAACTCTAGATGTTGTTTTTTAAGAGCCTATCTACAAAATCAGCGTAAGGTTCGTTAGGCCCTTGTATAACTTTTGATAGGCTGCCTTGCAGATCCCCTGTGCCTGAGATTGTCTTCCAGGCTTTCACAGCTGCAGTGTGTACCTGGGCATACACACCTGGATCGTATTGTAGCTGATTTTGTAGTTCGGCGAACTCACCCTCCCCTGTGAGCATATCTATATTGCGTTGAGGGAAACCTGCTGCAGCATTTCTCTTTGCTATTTCTGAACAAAGTTCCTGGAATTGAGTTTTCCAGATTAGGTATTGTCCCCCACTTAGTACCGCTCTGCATAGACTTTTCCAATCTGAGGGGGCTAAGGTTAGGGTGTTAAGTGACTCTATCATACTTAATGTGAACGGAGCTTGAGGCCCATAGGTCATTACCGCCTCTTTAAAATTCTTTATTGTTTTAAAGTCTAGGAACTCATGATATCTTTGTCCCTGTTCATTTTGAAATACTGGCAGTTCTAGGTGCTCCTGCGGTCTATGTTGTTCGAGAGCGTATAAGCGCTCTGAAAGGCCGCCAATTTCTACCTCAAGGGCACGTATACTCTGATCCATACTCTTTATTGTTTCTGTTAGGGATTCTATCCATGAAGGAGCAGAGGGCGCTAGTGGTTCCTCTATTTGACGGCCTTTTCTCTTTTTTTAATTTCTTTTTGTTCTTTTTATTGGAGACTGTGCTCTCCGAATCGCTTTTTGATTCCTCTTCACTACTAGCTTCATAATTCCTAACCGGCTCAGTAGAGGAGACTGTACTTTCATGGTTTGGCTCCTTGTTACTATTATTACTTTCACTAGTATCCTGAGTTTCAGTTTCTAAGGAGAGTACATACTCCTCAGCTAATTTTATTAAGCTTCTGATGGCTTTTGCAGATCTTACTTTTGAATTTACATTCCTACTCTCCTTGCTGGTCTCCACTGAGTCAGAGATATGCTTTCTTGTTCACTTTTCTCACTATCCTCTGAGTTCTCAATATCAAAAATTTCATTCATGGCTTTTATTCTCCCATCTTTTTAAATTTTCTTTTTTCTTACCTTGCCGCCGAATTCCCCGTACGGGCCGCCACCTGTGGCTGCCTGAAGCAGAAGTCGCTTGGAGCAGCGAACGCCACAGGAAAATTCGGAGGCAGGATGAAAATGAAAAAAGGTCTTTTATTCTTCTCCTCTCTCTAGCTCCAGCAATCACTTTTCCAACCACCACCTTCTTCTTCCCCACACACACTAACGAACCTCACCCAGTTATATACATATAGCTTTAACAAGGACACGTGCTTACAGCTCGAGCTTACATTACGCAGTGTTCACGGCATACTTTCTTTGAATAATGAACATCAGTGGAAACTAGAACATCTTTTATGGCTCTCAGCTAACCGCAATCTTTAGCTATCTCCTTTTTATAGGCTCCTTCAGGTGTGTGCCACCATTCCAGTGTTTTTAATTAGGTACTTATGAGTTTGGACCTCTGTTTATAACATGTGAGAGATTTGACCTGTAGGTTCCTGTGCCTGTCAAGTACATTGGCACCACATGTGTTAGGAATGTTCCTGAAAACCACTCCTTTACTGGGAGGTCTAGTAATAACTTATACACAGAAATGACCGCAAACTACATGTAAAATCTCACCTAATACCAAGTCTATTCCCAGTTGAACTTCCTCTTAGTCAGATCCCAAAAATGTCTTTGGCAACTTTAACACCACCTCACACAGGGAAAGTGTGACAGAAGTTAAAGTAGAAAGAGACAATAATCTTAACTTATTGCAGTTAAAATATATTATTTTGCAATTTAAAAAATGTATATGTAGCCAGGCACAGAGGCACATGCCTGTAATCCCAGCGGCTCGGGAGGCTGAGGCAGGAGGATTGCAAGTTCAAAGCCAGCCTCAGCAAAAGCGAGGTGCTCAGCAACTCAGCGAGACCCTGTCTCTAAATAAAATTCAAAATAGGGCTGGGGATGTGGCTCAGTGGCCGAGTGTCCCTGAATTCAATCCCCGGTACAAAAAAAATATATACACTCTGTGATGATTGCTGGGGTCCCTCAAAGAGACTTGGATGGGCCCATGTGAGAGAGAAGTCCTGAAGCTCAAGTCAGGTCTCAGCCTCTCCTGTCAATGCATCTTTCTCACTGAGGAAGACATGTGAGTGGAGAATTCAGGTATTCATCCTCAAACCTTGGATGACACAATTCTAAATTATATACTTCAAAGGGAGAGGTTTTTTTTTTTTTTTTTTTTTTTTTTAAGTTTTAGGTTTTTTTAAAACTTCATGTGAGCCAGGTGCGGTGGTGCACGCCTGCAATCCCAGAGGCTCAGGAGGCTGAGACAGGAATCACAGGTTCAAAGCCAGCCTCAGCAATGACGAGGCGCTTAGCAACTCAGTGAGACCCTGTCTCTAAATAAAATTCAAAATAGCGCTGGGGATGTGGCTCAGTGGTTGAGTGCCCCTGAGTTCAATCCCCGGTACCAAAAAAAAAAAAAAAAAAAGAAAGATAATCATGTGAATTTTACTTATATTCGATTCCATTTATCACCATCAGTATTTAGCACACAACATGTGTTTTAAAAACTTCCACAGGCTGGGGTTGTGGCTCAGTGGTAGAGCGCTTGCCTAGCACATGCACAGCCTGGGTTCGATCCTCAGCACCACATAAAAATAAATGCATTGTGTACAACTAGAGCAAATAAATAAATGTTAAAAAAAAAAAAAAAAAAACAACTTCCACATTCCCTCTTTGAAGGGGAGGAAGGACAGAGTGAAGCTATGCTTTAATTTATACTAATGTTTCACATATTTTATAATTTCTTGTTTTTCCTTAATTTTCTTTGTGTTTATCATCTGGGAATATCATCTGCAAATTTTAAGTAACAGAATCCAACTACCCAAACCTTGACATGTAAAGTTTTTCAGCTCACAGAACAAGAACGCCAAGATAGGTGGTCCAGCTACTGCCATCCACTGATATCTAGCACATTCCAGTGCTCGAAGGGTCTTCCAGTGATACCATCAGACACCCAGGCTGCTTCCATCCTTCCTTGCTGTTTTCCCTTAGCACCTGGATGTTGGTCTTATGCCTGTCCCTGTGATCCCAAGGCAGATGATGCTTCTCTAGGACAATGGAGGGGGCTTGAAGGAGCGTGCCTGTCTTTTCATAAAGGCTGTCTCAGAGTTTCTACCCAAAGACTTCCATTGGCCATAACCATATCTTATTTATTGTTCACCTGCAGCTACAAGGAAGTCCGAGCTCAGCCTACCATAACCAAATACCACGAACTGAGAGTTTCAAACAATAGAAACTTATTTTCTCATAGTTCTGGAAGCTACAAGTCTCAGATCAAGGTACTGGCAGACCTGATTTCTGGTGAAGCTGTCTTCCTGGTTTGCAGATGGCTGCCTTCTGCCTGTGTCCTCACATGACCTTTCCTCTGTGTTTGGAGAGAAAGATTTCTATTGTCTCGTTCTCTTCTTATAAGGACACCAGTCCTACGGGATTTGGGTCCCATCCTAATGCCTTCATTTAACCTTGGTTGCCTCCTTCGAGGCCTTGTCTCCAAATATAATCACATTGGGGATCAGGACTTCAACATATAAATTTGAGGGGGACACAATTCAGTCCACAACAGTAAGCATTTGCACAATAAACAAACATCAGGGTTCTGTTTCTGTAGTCACCTCAGTTGGTGGCCTGCCCATAACCCGTTGGCACTCCCTAAAGGCACTTGCAGACCAGCTGCTATGCACAGTCACTTCTTGTTTCTGCCTGAGGGCATTTGCTGCCATTGAAGAGTGCTTGGTCCACTCGCTACCTGGGCTTTCATGCTCTCATGTAAGAAGGGACTGAAGGTGAGAAAAATTAGTGGCAGAATCCTAAAGCCTATTCTATACAGTCCCCTAGAGGGTCCCAGGAAGAAATTAGCCCTACGCGCCCACGGTGGTTGAGTTGATTATCAAAGCCACCTTTATTAGCTTTTCTGCTGTCCCTGTTTCCTCCCCCAATCTCTTAGTATGCTCCTGCACCCAAGTCTTCACCTCAGCTTTCAGAGGAACACAAACTAAGACAACAAGTAGAAAGGGAGAGTGAATACTGAGGGTGTTTGTGACACTGAGAAAAGGATCTTTTATAATAATATACTTATGTGTAATGAAAAATCTTTCTTTTTTTTTTATTGTGTTATTGTGGTTTTTCTGTGTAGTGTTGGGGATTGAATCTAGGGTCTTGTATATACTCCTGGGCAAAGGCTGTCCCACTGAGCCACATCTCTACCAAATTCTATTTTAAAACTAGTCTAATAGATGTGTACTAGCTTCTATAATCTGCCACTTCTTACTCTGGGAACATAATTTTGCTTAAACTTATATTTCAATTTCCTTACTATAAAAGGGTAATAATGAGATCATTTCCTTTAGGGTTGTGACAAGGAAATGAGTTAATTCACATAAAGTACTGAGAACAGTGTTTGGCTATTATACTATTAAAAACATAGTATTTAATATTTCATTTGCTACTACTATTATTATCTTCCTTTTGAATGTGCGTTTGGTTTTTGTTTGTTTGTTTGGTACCAGGGATTGAACCCAGGGATGTTTAGCCTCTGTGCCACATCCCCAGCTCTTTTTTATATTTTATTAGAAACAGGGTCTCGCTGAGTTGCTTAGGGCTTCACTGAGTTACTAAGGCTGGGTTTGAACTTGCAATCCTCCTGCCTCAGCCTCTTGAATTGCTGGGATGAGCCACTGTGCCCGGGTCTTATTTTTATGAGGAACATGTATGCCTAATAAATTGAATTTATACCTTTCCGTCTTTTTTTTTTCAAGATGAAATTATATAAAATGCAAATTTTAAATTTCTTGGAAGTTTTTGTTTTCATACCAAGGATTGAACTCAGGGGTGTTTAACCATTGAGCAACATCCCAAACCTTTTTGAGACAGGGTCTCCTTAAGTTGCTTAGGGACTTCCTAAATTGCTGAGGCTGGCTTTGAACTTGCAATCCTCCTGCCTCAGCCTCCTCCTGAGCTGCTGGGATTATAGGTGTGTGCCTGACTCTTGGAAATTTTAAATAATTCACCTGTGAATCCAGTGAGCCTGAGTGATTACTTTTTAATAAATTTTTAAATTTATTAAATTTATTAGAAATCATTTTAGATTTGCAGAAAAATTGTAGTGATACAGAGAGTACCCATTTATGTTTAGGCAGCCTCTCCTAATGTCAACATCTTCATAGTTATGGTAAATTTGTTAAAACTAAAAAATTAACTTTGGAACATTCCTATTTTTTTTTTTTTTTTTTTTTTTTTTTTTTGTGTGTGTGTGTGTGTGGTACCGGGGATTGAACTCAGGGGCACTCAACCACTGGGCCACATCCCTAGCCCTTTTTTTTTGTATTTTATTAGAGACAATGTCTCACTGAGTTGCTAAGTGCCTCACCATTGCTGAGGCTGGCTTTGAACTCGCGATCCTTCTTCCTCAGCCTCCCAAGTGCTGGGATTACAGGCGTGCGCCACCACGCCTGGCTTGCCATCTCTTTTAATAAGATGTCTGTGACAACTTTTCAGTCTTTCTTTGTTTTACATGACCTTGAAATTTTGAAGAATAGTTGTCCAGTATTTTGTAGAAGGTTTCTCATGATCAGACTGAAGCTAGAGACTTTTGGAGAGAATGCCACAGAAAAGAAGCACCCTCCTCATGAAGTCAACATGAGTTACTGCTGATCACTTGATTAGAATAGTGTCAGTCAAGACCCTCAATAGCAAAGTTAGCATTTTCCCTTTTTATACTCCATTCTATGAAAACAACTCATTTAAAGTGGGGGGGGGGGATTTGATTTTACTTCCTGGAGGGGGGAATATCTGTACATATTATTTGGAATTCTTCTGTCTTCTCCCTTTATTTGTTGTATCCATGTGGACTTATGAATACACTATGTTTTGATTATTATTCAATGTTGTGTTATTTATTTTATTGCTCAACTTGTTCCACCTTTGGTCAGTTGGTTTTTGTGTCCCTGTGACATGGTCCCATCATCTTGTTACTTGAATATTCCTTACTTTTTGACACTAAAAGATATTCCAGGCCCATTGTTATTTTCCTAATCTTAGAATTAGGATAGTAAAAGGATGCAATCTTCCTGACTCAGCTTCCAGAGTCCCTGGGATTATAAGCACGTCACTGAAGCCGTCTAAGTTTTATTAATTTTTTAAAACTCATTTTTTAATCTTTATTTTCATTTGTTTATTTACTTTTTTATGTGGTCCTGAGGATCGAACCCAGGGCTTCATGCATGTGAGATAAGCACTCTACCACTGAGCTACATACAACCCATTAGTTTTACTATTTTTACTATTTTTAAGCTTTACATGAATTGAATCCTATTGTATGTATTCCTCTGGGATTTGCTCCTTTTATTCTACCTTTTAAGAAAGTATTGATTCATTCATTTACCTTTTTTTTGGGGGGGGGGGTAACCAGGGATTGAACTAAGGGGCACTTAACCACTGAGCCACATCCCCAGCCCTTTTTTGTATTTTATTTAGACACAGGGTCTTGCTGAGTTGCTTAGGGCCTCACTAAGTTGCTAAGGCAGGCTTCAAACTAGCGATCCTCCTGCCTCAGCCTCCCAAGTGGCTGGTATTACAGGCCTGTGCC
This sequence comes from Tamias sibiricus, assembly GCA_025594165.1. Lineage (NCBI taxonomy): Eukaryota > Metazoa > Chordata > Mammalia > Rodentia > Sciuridae > Tamias > Tamias sibiricus. The sequence continues at coordinate 36,959,824 of CM046669.1, forward strand.
ACCATGTCTGGTTTATTCATTTACTTTCAAATCTTTAGGACAGTCCTTATATGATAGTCCTTGATGGTTTCTAGTTTTCGTGAATAGATATTAGAACATTATCCAAAATGTCACCTTGTGCTTTTATGCAACAAATTTTCTAGAGTATGAGAAATTTCCTTTTCTTCATGTCCTTGTCGGCACTTGCTTGTCAAATGTCCTCATTTTGTCCAATCTAGAACAGAATGTTATCTCATTTTTAAAAAAAAAGATAATAAAAGGAAATGCTGGTTCCTCATATAAGAGAATGGCATTTAGAAACCACGATCTGGACACAGGTGTGTTCATTACCATTGTGATATCACTGCTTCTGGACTTACAATAGAGAGCTAGGAAATTTAAGTGTATATATTAGCCCATGTATGACTGTCGGGGTTTCTAGCTCCTCCCGGACCCGGGTTTAACCTCCTCCGGCCAGCGGAGAAGGCTGGGGGAACACGCCCCAACCATGAGGCAAGATCAGGAGAGGTAGAAGTCGACTGGTGGCCACGCTCAGCCCTCACAATAGAAGACAATCAGGCATACACCAGGGAGTCCGGTCAAGGCAGGAGCTTGGTTTATTGAGGAAGTTGAACGGCTTTTATATAAGACATGGGCCAATCAGCAGAAAGATCATAGGAGCACATAGGGAGCATGAGCAAATCACATTGGCGGAGCCATTAGCCTATCCTAGTGGCAGTCTGACCTCCCAGCATACGTCAGGGGAACGCCCCTTGGCTAGGCCAAGTTCCCGTATGAGGAAGTGGGAGACAGTCAGAGAGTTTCTATCTACTGGCGTGTTCTTAACGTCCCCAACATCTGACTATGTCTATATCTACATGTTAGATTAAACATGAGCTCATACTGATGTCTCTAATTCAGTACCACAGAGTTTATTCTAGCCTCTCCCACCACATCCCCTGGATTTGTTTTTGAGTGATATAGCTACTTGCAACTTTTCTTTCTCAGTTTTCCCCTCTCCTTTATAAAATTTTTTAAAAACATGTGATTGGATCAACATAAGAAATGTACATTGTTGTAAATAATCATTTCTCTCATGGCACATGATGAGCTTATTTTCTAACACCTATTTATAACCCCTTGAGGGATTAGTAAAGCTGTAGATTCACTTTCTCCCTTGAAAGTGTAAGTCGATAAATAACTCAGTTGCAGACACTGAAAAAGAAGTGGGTTTTCTGGTGACATTTTGCAGGAAGATTTTTCTTTCTTAATAAAAAGGACCGATTTCACTTTCATTGCTTCCTCCTCTCTGCTGCTGTCTTTCCTGTCTCTAACTGATGAAACTGATGAAGCAGCAGCAGCCATATTTTGACCTCATAGCCCACACCAGGACAGGGGGAATAGGACAACGAAAGCCTGCAGCCCTCATAGATTCAGCACCAAGCACCTATATACATTTCCAATGTCAATTAAAAAGTACATTGTGTTTAATTTTATTGGTGAGTATTCTTTTATTGATTGACATACAAATACATTCCTGAGCCACATCCCCAGCCCTTTTTATTTATTTATTTTTAACTTTCAAAAAATATTTTTAGTTGTGGATGGACAGAATACCTTTATTTTATTTACGTATATGTGGTGCTGAGGATCAAACCCAGTACTTCACATGTGCTAGGCAAGCACGCCACCACTGAGCTACAACCCCAGCCCTTAAATTTTTTTAAATGTATTTGTTCTAATTAGTTATACATGACAGCAGAATACACTTCAATTCCTAATACACAAATGGAGCACAATTTTTCACTTCTCTGGTTGTATACAATGTAGAGTCACACCATTAGTTCAATCATACATGTACCTAGGGTAATGATGTCCTTCTCATTCCACCATCTTTCCTGTGCCCAAGCCCCCTTCCTTCCCCTCTCTCCCCTTTGCCCTATCCTAAGTTCCTCCATTCATCCAGTGCTCCACCCTCTTATGGATCAGCATCCACTCATCAGAGAAAACATTCGGCCTTTGGTTTTGAGGGATTGGCTTACTTCACTTAGCATGATATTCTCCAACTCCATCCATTTACCTGCAAATGCCATAATTTTATTCTCTTTTAATGCTTAGCAATATTCCATTGTGATATATATATATACATATATATATATATATATATATATATATATATATATATATAATTTCTTTATCCATTCATCTATTGAAGGGCATCTAGGTTGGTTCCATAGTTCGGCTATTGTGAATTGTGCTGCTATGAATATGAACATTGATGTGGCTGCATCATTGTAGTAAGCTTTTTTTTTTTTTTTTTTTTTTTTTGGTACCAGAGATTGAACTCAGGGGCATTCAACCACTGGGCCACGTCTCCAGCCCTTTTTTGTATTTTATTAGAGACAGGGTCTCACTGAGTTGCTAAGTGCCTCGCCATTGCTGAGGCTGGCTTTGAACTCGCAATCCTCCTGCCTCAGCCTCCCAAGTGCTGGGATTACAAGCGTGCGCCACCTCGCCCAGCTAGTATGCTATTTTTAAGTCCTTTGGATATAGACCGAGGAGTGGGATAGCTGGATCAAATGGTGGTTCCATTCCAAGTTTTCTAAGGAATCTCCATACTGCTTTCCAGATTGGTTGCACCAATTTGCAGTCCCACCAGCAATGTAAGAGTGTGCCTTTTTATTTTCAGTTTTGATACAGGATCTCCCTAAGTTGCTTGGGACCTCACTAAGTTACTGAGGTGGGCTTTGAACTTGCTAGTGATCTTCCTGCCTTAGTTTCCATTGTCACTGGGATTAGAGATGTGCGCCACCACACCTGGCATGAGTACATTCTTATACAAATGTGTGATGGTACTCTCTTTATTTGAACAGTTTTTATATTCTGCTCAATAAAATTTGAACATCCAAAATTATACTGGGAGATGCTGTTACAAAAATAAGTAAAATAGAAATTCTATCCTTAAAGTGTTCACTATCAAATTGTGGAGACAGATATCTTTTACTATATATACACTGTGATAATCACTTCACTAGTTGTTTAAAGCAGAGTATCCTGGTAATATTAGAGAAGAAATAAATTATTTTTTCCTAAACAAATATGAAAAATCTTTTTTTTAAATGATGTTTTTGTCATTAAGAACACAGTTCAAGCCGGGCGCGGTGGCGCACGCCTGTAATCCCAGTACTTGGGAGGCTGAGGCAGGAGGATCGCAAGTTCAAAGCCAGCCTCAGCAATGGCGAGGCACTTAGCAACTCAGTGAGACCCTGTCTCTAATAAAATACAAAAAAGGGCTGGGGATATGGCCCAGTGGTCGAGTGCCCCTGAGTTCAATCCCTGGTACCAAAAAAAAAAAAAAAAAAAAAAGAACACAGTTCAAGCTGTAGTCCCAAATACTCAGGGAACTGAGGCAAAAAAATCACCTGACCACAGGAGTTCAAGGCAACCTAGGGCAACCTAGCATGACTCCACAGTCAAATCCTAGCTCTGTAACTGTGTAACTTGGGCGTGTTACTTAAGTGCCCTGTGCCCCAGTTTTCTCATGAGTTAATAAATGTAAAGCATTTAGAAGAGTATCTGACATGTAGTAAACACTATAGCTAGTAGCTGTCACTGAAGGACAAGGACAGTTCATCAGGCATCTTTGAAACTATGGAAGGGTGTAAACATACTAACGAAGAAAGCATGGAATTAGGGAAAGAGAAAGCTAAGAAGGGAGCACTATGATTGGCAGGCAGAAAAGCCAGCAATAGAAACTGAAGAAAAAAAAAAGGCAGAAGAGTAAGTAGAGGTTTTATACATACAAAATAAGCAAAATTAGGTTTTTTGTTTGTTTGTTTGTTTGTTTTGGTACCGGGGATTGAATCCAGGGGCACTTAACCATTGAGCTACATCCCTAACCCTTTTTATGTTTTATTTAGAGAAAGGGTCTCACTAAGTTGCTGAGGCTGGCTTTGAACTCAGGATCCTCCTGTCTCAGCCTCCCAAGCAGCTGGAATTACAGGTGTGGGCCAATGTCTGTGACAGCAAAGATTAGTTTCGATGGTGTAAATAATGTAGTGTGTTTATGTTACACCATTTATTATGCTTTGTAATTTGCTGAGAATTGTCATTACATTATTCCATTTTATATATTTATATTTCTACTGTGAAATGCCTGTTCATATTCTTTGATATTCTATGAAATTTATTTTTCTCTATGTTTCATAGACGCTTTTTACAAATTATGGTGTAAACTCTTTGGCTAAAATTGTGGAAATCTTCTCCTGGTTAGATAATCATCTTTTAATTTTATGTGTGCTACCTTTTACTATACAGTGTTTTTTCTTATGTAATTAAATTTATCAGCCATTTCTGTTAGCTTCTAGGACCTGTGTCATTCTTAAGAAAAAAGAATTTTTTTCATGTTTTTTCCTTCTAACATTCTAATGGGTTTATGTTTTATAATTAGAACTTTATTCCACCAGAAAGGTATTTTAGTGTGAGGTGAGCATGAACTGCTTTTTATTTGGGATATTTCATCTATGTTCATGAGTGAGGTTAATTTATAATTTTCCTTTCTTGTACTTCTCTTTTTCTGTTTTGGAATCATAGTTACACCAGTTTCATAAGATGAATCAGTGAGCTTCCTCTTTTTCTATATTTTTAAATAATTTGTGTAAGTTTGGGACTATTTATTCCTGGGATGATGGTAGAGCTTGCTCATAAAACTGTTTAGTGAGTTTTCTTTGTCAGAAGATTTCAAACTGCTTATACTATTCTTTAAGGATTATAAAATAACCAAATTAGGGCTGAGGCTGTAGCTCAGAGGCAGAGTGCTTGCCTAGCATGCATGAGGCCCTGTGTTCGATCCTCAGCACCACATAAAAATAAACAAATAAAACAAAGGCATTCTGTCCATCTACAACTACAAAAAATCTTTTTAAAATAAAATAAAATAACCAAATTAGTTGGGTGCAATGGCTCACATCTGTAATCCCAGTGATGTGGGAGACTGAGGCAGGAAGATTGCAAAGTTCCAGGCCAGCCTGAGCAATTTAGTGAGACACTGTCTTGAAATAAAAATAAAAGTGGGCTAGAGTCGTAGCTCAGTGGTAGAGTGCCCCTGGATTAAATCCGCAATAGCCGCCCAACCCACCAGAAAACCCTGACATTCTATTTCTTCTTGAGTCAGCTTTGGTAAGTTATATTTCCTAGTTCTTTGTCTATTTCATCTTTTTTTGTGGGGGGGAGGGGGAGACAGGTTCTCGCCATGTTGTCCATGCTGTCCTTGATCTTGTTGTGATTCTCCTGCTTTAGTCTCCCAAGTACAGGTGTGTGCCAACATGCCCACCTGCATCTATTTTAATGGGTTTGCATAAAATCCTTACGTTATATATATATATATTTTTTAAATATTTATTTATTTGCTTTAGTTGTACACAATGCAATGCATTTATGTTTACGTGGTGCTGAGGATCGAACCCGGGCCGCACACGTGCAAGGCGAGCGCTCTGCCGCTGAGCCACAACCCCAGCCCACGTTATATTTTAATGTCTACAGAATTTGTAGTCATATACCATTTCGTTCATAATGTTAATTATTTGTGCCATTGTTCATTTATCTTGATCAATTTTACTAGTAATTTATTAATTTTGTCAGCATTTTAGTTTTGTTGATTCTCTATTTCTTTTTTCTTTTTCTTTTTTTTAATATTTATTCATTTGCTTTAGTTGTACACAATGCCTTTATTTTTACGCGGTACTGAGGATCGAACCTGGGCCAAGCACACGCTAGGAGAGCGCTCTACCGCTGAGCCACAACCCCAGCCTTGATTCTCTATTTCATGGACTTCCATTCTTTATTCCTTCTATTCTCTTTGGGTGCATTTTGTTCTTTTTCCAACTAAGATGAATGTTTACTCATTAGTTTTTAGACTATTTTCCTTTGTAAGCATTCAAGGATGTATGTTTTTGTCTAAGTACCTTCCTTAGCTGTATATCACTAGTTTTGCTATGCTGTCATTCTTTTAAATATTATTCTAGTGGGGCACAGTGGCACATGTCTGTAATTCCAGCAGCTAGGGAAGTTGAGGCAGGAGGATCACAAGTTCAAGGCCAGTGTCAGCAATGCAGTAAGATCCTGTCTTAAAAAACAAAAAGGGATGGGGATGTTACCCTGTGGTAGAGCACCCCGGGTTTAATTCTCAGTATCACTAAATAAATAATAAAAGAACATTTTAAAATCTTGTCCTAATTATGATTTTTTAAAAACTCTTGTGTCATAAGTTTGTTTGTTTGCTTATTGAGAACCAGGGATTGAACTCAGGAGCACTCAACCACTAAGCCACATCCCCAGCCTATTTTGTATTTTATTTAGAGACAGGGTCTCACTGAGTTGCTTAGCGCCTCACTTTTGCTGAGGCTGGATTTGAACTCATGATCTTCCTGCCTCAGCCTCCCAAGACACTGGGATTACAGGTGTTTGCCAGCGCACCCAGCAAACTCATGTGTTATAGAAAAGTATATTTTAAACTGTTATAAATACAACTCTGAATTTAAAAAAAAGATGAATAAAAAAATAACTAAAAAAAAAATTCCCATCCTTTTATCTCAAGTTCAAGGCCAGCCTCAGCTGCTCAGTAAGGCCCTAAATCTTATCTCAAAATAAAAAATGAAAAGTGCTGGGCGTGTTGCTCAGTGGTAAGACATCTCTGGATTCAATCCCCAGTACCAAAAAATAAAAATAAAAAAAATATATTTCATCCTTTGAAACTTAAGCATGTAGTTTTAGGTATGTCTCTAGTAAATAAAATATAGTTAATTTTTTTAACCAGTTTTGCAGTCTTTGATTTTTAGTGATATCTTTTAGTCCACATGCATTTTTTAAAATTTATTTATTTGTTCTAATCAGTTATACACGACAGCAGAATGCTCTTCCATTCATTGTACACAAATGGAGCACAATTTTTCACATCTCTGATTGTACACAAAGTAGGGTCACACCATTTGTGCAATCATACCCACATACATTTTTATAGTTATTATAGTTACTATGGTTATAACTAGGATTTTATTTCTGCCTTCTTGCTTGCTTTTTTGTCTTGCTTTCCATTTTTTGTCCCCTACATTGTCTTCCTTTGGATTTTTATTTTCTCATTGTATGTTTTACCTCAAAAGGTTTAGATGGTTAGCTTTTGCTATATAACAATTACCCTCTCTTCTACAAAAAATAAACTAAATTAAAAAAAAAAAAAACTCAGTTGCTTTAAAAAAAAAAAGCCATCTGTTTGGTTTATTATTTGTGTCAGCTGGGAGCGTTTCCTGTCTGGGTCAGCTCAGTAGATCCCTGGACTTTTGCATGCATCTGTGGCCCTTTGGCAGACTGGGTAACAGGTGACCTCAGATGGTACCACTTTCAAGTCTGATAGTTGGCAGGCAGTTGGCAACAGAATTAGGAGTGATTAGAGTGACTACTGATTAGATCATGTGTGTGTGTGTCTCTCTCTTTACATTAATTAATTAGTTAATGAATTAATTTTTGGTACTGGTATTTAGCCCGTGCTTTATTTTGAGACAAGTTCTCATTAAATTGTTGAGGGTCTTGCAGAAGTTGCTGAGGCTGGCCTCCAACTTGTAATCTCCTACCTTAGCCTCCCAATTTCCTGCAAAGGGTGGGTGGTGTGTGTCCACCACGCCTGGCTTCAAACAAAAATTTAAAAATTTTAGTTATTACCTTTTTTTTTTTTTTTTTTTTTGGTACCGGGGATTGAACTCAGGACTCAGGGGCACTTGACCACTGGGCCACATCCTCAGCCCTTTTTTTGTATTTTGTTAGAGACAGGGTCTCACTGAGTTGCTAAGTGCCTTGCCATTGCTGAGGCTGGCTTTGAACTCGCGATCCTCCTGCCTCAGCCTCCCAAGTGCTGGGATTACAGGCGTGCGCCACCGCACCTGGCTAGTTATTACCTTTTTTTTTTTTTTAAATAGAATTCACTTTCTTTTTTTTTATTAATATTTATTTATTTGCTTTAGTTGTACACAATGCAATGCATTTATGTTTACGTGGTGCTGAGGATCGAACCGGGCCTTTTAATAAGATGTTTTCCAGTTTATTTTCAGATATCTTTCATTTATATGTTCAACCCTCTCTTTTATTTTTAGGAGTTTATGAGAAATATTTTTTCATTTCTATTGATGTCTGGTAATTCCAACGTCTGATGTCTTTGCAATTCTGATTTTGCTATCATGCCTCTCGCTGATGCTGTTTCGTTTCCTGGTAGTTTTGTGATTAATTGTTTTGTTTTGTTGTCGTTTTACTACGAGTGACTATTTTTTTCTTTTAATATTTTATTATGAGCTCTGGGATATAGATGAGTTTCCCCAAAAGGATTTGTTTCCACTTCTTTTGGTCACCTGAGGGCATTATTGTCTCAGGACTGGTTTATGTTTTTTTATTTTCCCCCCTTAGTATCCATTTGATATGTGGTTGGGCTGCAAACCTATATTGAACTAGCTCATGGTAACAGATTCTTACAGGAGATAATATCTTACCTTCTCAACTCAGGGCTAAGTTTTGAAATTAGAAATTTTTTGTAATCTGATGGTGGTGGTTATGGTGGAGAAATGGGTGGTTTCTAATTTGCCCCGCTCTGATGGTGTAACTCTTGGAAGAACCTCAAAGAAGACCTCCTAATAGATTTTCTGGGCTTTGATTTCCAACTTGCATGCTGTACAACATTATGAGAATTGAACCTCAGTCTGGTAACTCATACCTAATCCCAGTGACCTGGAGGCTGAAGCAGGAGGATCACATGTTTGAGGCTCCCTTCAGCAATTTAGCAAGTCTCTGTTTCAAAATATAAGGACTGGGGATGTAAAGTGTGGTACAATGTTAATGTGTCCTTCAGTTTGATCCCCAGTATTAAAAAAAAAAAAAAAAATTGAATCTTAAGCTCTTCCAGTGTTGGTAGTTCTCCATATTTCACTTCATCCAGCTTAATCATGTTTTATTATTTGAAAAACTCTTTTTTTTTTCACATTTTAACATCTCTAGTATTGGTATGCATCTTAAACTGATGGTATCCTATAATCACTGTCAGTCAGGGTCAATTATAATAGATTTTTTTATGCATGTGTAAATATCAAAGTGCAGCATCAAAAATTACAGGATGAGAAGCCAGGCGCGGTGGCGCACGCCTGTAATCCCAGCACTTGGGAGGCTGAGGCAGGAGGATTGCGAGTTCAAAGCCAGCCTCAGCAATGGTGAGGCACTTAGCAACTCAGTAAGACCCTGTCTCTAATAAAATACAGAAAAAGGGCTGGGGATATGGCCCAGTGGTCGAGTGCCCCTGAGTTCAATCACCAGTACAAAAAAAAAAAAAAAAAAAAAAATTACAGGATGAGCTTGGTGCAGTGGCACGCTCCTGTAATCCCAACTTCTTAGAAGGCTGAGGCAGGAGGATCCCAAGTTGGAGACCAGCCTGGGCAATTTAGCAAGACCCTGTCTCAAAAGGGAAAGCAAAAATGAATGGGTATAGCTCAGTGGTGGAAGACTAGCCTGGCATGCATGAAGGCCGCTGGATTCAATCCCCAGTACTACACACATGGAAGGAAGGAAAGAAAGAAGGAAGGGAAGGAGGGAGGAAGAAAGGAAGAAAGAGAAAGAAAGAAAAAAATCTGCAGAAATCCAAGCCAGCTATCAATGGTCTAAAAGAAAACTCGAAGTCAGTAGTGAATATTCTTTCAATTCCCAGGAGTCAAATGTTTGGGGAAAGCAGGTATCCTCATAGTGAATATGACTCATTCAGCAACATTCTTTTTATTTATTTATTTATTTATTTATTTATTTATTGGTACCAGGAATTGAACTCAGGGGCACTGGACCACTGGGCCACATCCCCAGCCCTCTTTTGTATTTTATTTAGAGACAGGGTCTCACTGAGTTGCTAAGTGCCTCGCCATTGCTGAGGCTGGCTTTGAACTCATGATCCTCCTGCTTCAGCCTCCCAAGTGCTGGGGTTACAGGTGTATGCCACCACGCCCTGCTCAGCAACATTCTTGAAACATGACTCAAAAATAGGTTAGTGCTACAGAATTGGCCAAGCGAGGCTTAAGAGCCCAGCTTCAATGGTTTTTCATTCTTTCAAGAAATGTTTTATGAAATAATGCATCATTAATGCTTTTATTACAGAGCACTCTGTAGAAAAGTCAGATTAAATAAGAGGAAGTGTTGTTAGTCATACCTTCAGCATTTTTTAAAACTAATTTTTACTTTTTTATGTGTGCCTAAGAGTATTATATGATTAAACTAAAACACTAGTCTAGAAGATTTTTTTCAGTAAATAGAAAAGTTCTGCGCTGGGGCCGACTGGTAGCTCAGTCATAGAACACTTGCTTACTGGGCCCTACTCCCCCACCCCCACCCCCACACACAAATTATAAGGAAAACTTTAGGTCAGAGTTTGATAGCATTTTTTCTCCTTAATAGTAAGAAAAGTAATGATATTCTTTTCAACCAATAACCCCTTAGAATGGACTTAATACATTAAATAATCTTTACTTTTCTTATCAGTTTCTGAATAAAGACTTTTAAAATATTTGGTTGACTTTGGCAGCTGGTTCAGTTTTCTAGTATCAGGTCTAGTTCTGGTGTCTAGCAACAATGTAAATTTTGTATAGCTTTTTTGTTTTGGTACAGGGGATTTAATCCAGGGGTGCTTTACCACAGAGCTATATATCCTGCCTTTTTTTTTTTTTTTTTTTTTTTATTTCCTGCTTTATTTGGACATAGGGTCTCACTAAATTCCCCAGGCTGACCTGGATTTGGGATCCTCCTGCCTTAGCTTCCTGAATTGCTGGGATTACAGGCATGTGCCACCTTGCCTGGCTGCTTTCAAGATTTTATTAACAGGGGCTGGGGTTGTGGCTCAGTGGTAGAGCGCTCACCTAGCATGGCCCGGGTTTGATCCTCAGCATCACGTAAAAATAAAGGCATTGTGTACAACTGAAACAAATAAATAAATATTTTTTAAAAAGATTTTATTAACATTTTGCCAGACTAATATTTCTTTCATGGTCCATTTATTTACAAATGGAATTTATAATTATAATGAATGTCTTTTTTTCCTCTGATTCTTTTAGTTGTATATTAATGTCAAATAATTTGACATTAATTTGCATAGAGTCTGCTTTTTTTCTAGTTAGAAGCTCTAGAATCATATAATCATATATATATATAATTTCTCTCTCTCTCTTTTTTTTTTTTTTTTTTTTTGGTACTGGGGATTGAACTCAGCGGCACTCGACCACTGGGCCACATCCCCAGCCCTTTTTTTTTTTTTGTATTTTATTAGAGACAGGGTCTCACTGAGTTGCTAAGTGCCTCGCCATTGCTGAGGCTGGCTTTGAACTCACGATCCTCCTGCCTCAGCCTCCCAAAGTGCTGGGATTACAGGCGTGCGCCACCACGCCCGGCTATTGTTTTTAAATTATCTGAGGCTTATTCAGAACTTGGTTCTGCCTTCCTGCTCGATGTCATTTGGGGTCTGGGGGGTGGCTGGTGCAAGGTGGCATATGCCTGTAATTCCAACTATCTGGGAGGCTGAGGCAGGATAGTTCCAGGCCAGCTTGGGCAACTTAGTGAGACCTTGGCTCAAAATAAGAAATGAAGGGGAGGGCTGGGGTTGTGGCTCAGCGGTAGAGTGCTCGCCAGGCACATGCGCGGTCTGGGTTCGATCCTCAGCACCACGTAAATAAACACATTGTGTACAACTAAAGCAAATAAATAAATATTTTTTTAAAAAAAGAAAAGAGAAATGAAGGGGAGCCGGGTGTGGTGGCGCACACCTGTAATCCCGGTGGCTCCTGAGGCAGGAGGATCACAATTTCAAAGCCAGCCTCAGCAATGGCAAGGCACTAAGCAACTCAGTGAGACCCTGTCTCTAATAAAATACAAAAAAGGGCTGGGGATGTGGCCCAGTGGTCAAGTGCCCCTGAGTTCAATCCTTGGTTCCAAGAAAAAAAAAGATCTAGTCTGTTGGTGATGCTTTCTATTGACTTTTTAAAAGTTGGTTTATTGTTTCCTTCATTTCAAGGATTTCTGTTTTGTTTTGTTTTGTTTTTCAAAATCTCTGTCTCTTTCTTGAAGTAATCTTTTGCTACCTTTATTTGCTCTCTTATCTCTTTGTTGATGTGATCAATAGTTGCCTGTATTTGCTCTCTTATCTCTTTGTTGGAGTGATCAATTTTTGCCTGTGTTTACTCTCTTAGGTCATTCTTTAATTTGCAGATCATTTTAATTATGTACATTCTGAACTCCTCTGTCATTTCATCTACTATGCTGTCAATGGATTCTTTTATTATAGTATCTTGGTTTGTTTGGGGCATTTTCCTCCCTTGTTTTTTTCATGTTATCTATGTGTCTTCCTTTCTTGCAGTGCAGATCCGAGGTATTGCAGTTTCTACCCTATAATCTTGTTGGTCCCTGCAGGTTACACATACCTCACTTTTAAGGGGGAGATCAATGTTTACAGCACCCAGTGCAACAAATATTCAGCCATAAGTCAATTAGCTTCTATTTAGACACAGTTTTGCATCTCAAAACAGAAATGATGATTACAGTTATCTTCTATCATATAGCCAGTAGATTTACATAAGGGTTTACAGTTGCTAGTGGTGGATGGTGGGGGGTGTTTAGGATGTGATGTTTATGAGGTAGGATGTGAGAATATTGGATTATAGGTCGAGGGGCTGGGGATGTAGCTCAGTTGGTAGAGTGCTTGCCTTGCATGCACAAGGCCCTGGGTTCAATCCCCAGCACCACACACATAAAAAAAGGATTATAGGTCGAGTGAAAGGGGAATCAAAAGAAGTTGGCTGTTAGCAGTGGAGAGGAGAGAGAGAGAGAGAGAGAGAGGGGGGGGCAACCCCGTGCAAGACTCCCTGTTGCCTCTACAACAGGATGGTGACTATTAGCACACCTAGCAGGGGGATCTCTGGTGCAACCAGGCCCACATGAACTTCAGTGATGGTCTTTCAGGTCCTGGATGTTGTTCCTAGATGGAAGCGGTGTCCCTAATTGGTGGTGACATTAGTGCCAAGCCTATAGCTACTCCAACACCTGGAGACTAAATAATACACTACTGAATGATGCATGGATAACAGGAGAGGAACAGAAGAGGAAATTAAAAAAAAATTCTTAGAGGTAAATGAGAACTTGATACAACATATCAAAATCTCTGGGATACTATGAAGGCAGTGCTAAGCAGAAAGTTCATTGCATTAATCTCATTCATTAAAAGAAGAAAAAGTCAACAAATAAATGACCTGACATTACATCTCAAAGCCCTAGAAAAAGAAGAACAAACCAACACCAAAAGTAATAGAAGACAGGAAATAATTAAAATCAGGGCTGCAATCAATGAAACTGAAACAAAAGAAACAATTTAAAAAATTGACAAAACCAAAAGCTGGTTCTTTGAGAAAATAAATAAAATTGACAAACCCTTAGCCACCCTAATAAAAAGGAGAGAAAAAACTCAAATTACTAAAATTCGTGATAAAAAAGGAAATATTATGACAAACAATATTGAAATACACAAGACTATTAGAAACTATTTTGAAAATTTTTACTCCAGAAAAACTCAAAGACATCTACAAATTTCTAGAGACATATGATCTACCCAAACTGAAACAGGAGAACATACACAATTTAAACAGATCAATTTCAAGCAAGGAAGTAGGAGACATCATTAAAAACCTACTAACCAAGAAAAGCCCAAGACCAGACAGATTCTCAGCCCAGTTCTACAAGACCTACAAAGAAGAATTAATACCAATACTCCTCAAATTATTCCATGAAATAGAAAAGGAGGGAATACTTCCAAACTCATTCTATGAGGCTAGTATCATCCTGATACCAAAACCAGACAGAGACACATCAAGGAAAGAAAATTTCAGACCAATATCCTTGATGAACATAGATGCAAAAATTCTTAATAAAATTCTGGCAAATCACATACAAAAACATGTTTTTAAAATTGTGCACCAGGATCAACTGGGATTCATTCCAGTGATGCAAGGTTGGTACAACATAGGGAAATCAATAAATGTAATCATCACATCAATAGGCTTAAAGATAAGAATCATATGATTATAGCAATTGATGCAGAGAAAGCATGACAAAACACAGGACCTTTTCATGTTCAAAAAACTAGAAAAACCAGGGATAGTAGGAACATACCTCAACATTGTAAAAGCTATCTATGCTAAACCCAAGGCCAACATCATTTTAAACAGAGAAAAATTGGAAGCATTCCTTCTAAAACCTGGAACAAGACAGGGATGCCCTCTTCACCACTTCTATTCAATATAGTCCTTAAAACTCTAGCCAGAGCAATTAGACAAAAGAAATTAAAGGATACGAATAGCGGGCTGGGGTTGTGGCTCAGTGGTAGAGCGCTCGCCTAGCACGTGCGAGGCCCGAGTTTGATCGTCAGCACCACGTAAACATAAATGCATTACATTGTGTGCAAATAAACAAATATTTTTTTTAAAAAAAGGATATGAATAGGAAAAGAAGAACTCAAACTATCATTATTTGCTGACAACATTATTCTATACTTAGAGGATTTAAAAAATTCCACCAGAAAACTACTAGAATTAATAAGTGAATTCAGCAAAGTAGTAGGGTATATAATCAATACCCATAAATCAAATGCATTTCTATATATCAGTGATGAATCCTCTGAAAGAGAAATTAGGAAAATTACCCCATTCACAATAGCCTAAAAAAAAATACTTAGGAATCAATTTAACAAAAGAGGTGAAAGACCTCTACAATGAAAACTACAGAAACGCTAAAGAAAGAAATTGAAGAAGACCTTAGAAGATGAAAAGCTCTCCCACACTCCTGGATAGGCAGAATTAATATTGTCAAAATGGCCACACTACCCAAAGTGCTGTACATATTCAATGTGATTCCAATTAAAATCCCAATGTCATTTTTTACGGATAAGAAAGAAGCAAACATGAAATTCACTTGGAAAAATAAGAGACCAGAATAGCCAAAGCAATCCTTAGCAAGAGGAGTGAAGCAGGAGGCACCACAGTACCAGACGTTAAACTATACTACAGAGCAATAGTAACAAAAATGGCATGGTGTTGGCACTAAAATAGACATGTAGACCAATGGTACAGAATAGAAGATACAGAGACAAACCCACATAAATACAGTTATCTCATACTAGACAAAGGTGCCAAAAACACATTGGAGAAAAGGTAGCCTCTTCAACAAATGGTGCTGGGAAAACTGGTAATCCATATGTAGCAAAATGGAACTAAACCCCTATCTCTCACCATGCACAAAACTCAACTCAGAGTGGATCAAGGACCTAGGAATTAAACCAGAGACCCTAGGGCTAATAGAAGAAAAAATAGTCCCAAATCTTCAAATGTCAGATTAGGCCCTGACTTCCTTAACAAGACTCCTAAAGTGCAAGAGATAAGAATCAATAAATGGTATGGATTCAACCTAAAAAGTTTCTTCTCAGCAAAAGAAATAATCAATGAGGTAAACAGAGAGCCTATATTTTACCCTTCCTTTTTTTTTTTTTTGTGTGTGTGTGTGTGTGTGTGTGTGTGTGTGTGTGTGTGGTGCTAGGAATTGAACCCAAGGCCTTCTGCATGCAAAGCAAGCACTCTACCAACTGAGCTATGTCCCCAGCCCACATCTCCCTTTTAATATTATGGCACCATGTTTGGAATTGCAGCAGGCCAAGAACCAGAGAATTCTATTTTAGTCCTGGCTACTCTTCTAAGTAGCTTTGGACAGTCTTTTATTTCTATGAGTTTTAATTTCCCTATGTGTAGAATTTGGGGGTGGGGGGGTGGTTTGAAATGTCAGGGGAAATATATGTGTTTGTTAGAAAGCCGAGAAAATTGATACCTGCCAGCAAATTATAGGCCAACAGCAGGGGATTAGGAATGGGAATGGAGGGGCAGAACGTTGGAAATGGAGGGGGGGAAATTGCTCAGTTGTTCTGCATTGGTTTGTCAGGTGTCTGTGTGACAGGCACTGTGTACCTCCTTTATATAAGCTGTCTCTGCTAAGTTTTACACCCGCTCTGTGTGCTGGGTTTACTATTTTCCTATTTTGCAGTAAGGAAACCAACGCAATACCAATCAAGTAATCCTACTCTGTATCTTTTAAATTATGTGGTTTGAATAAGCTCACACAACTCAAAAGGGACCAGAATTCAACCCTTTGGAAAATGGGACATTTTCTATCATGTTCCTCCACTGTGGAGGACAGCAGCAAAATCGTGGTATTGAAGCAGCAACTGGCTGCAGAGAGAGAAATTGCTTTCCTTCCCTTCTTCCTCCCTCCCTTTCTTCTTTCTTCCTTCCCTTCCTTCCACTTAAATAACAAATTATTTCAAGCAAATAGGAAAGTATAGTGATTTGTTGAAAAACAATATGTCCACCATGTAGTTTATCAAATCCTAGCATTTAGCTATGTATACTTCAGATGGTGTGTGTGTGTGTGTGTGTGTGTGTGTGTGTGTGTGTTGGTGTAAGATGTTGAACATTATAAATACAGTCAAATCCAATCTTATGATAAAATTCCTTTCTCTTTCTTCCCAGCAGTGTTTATTATCTTAATATATATTATTTTCTTGAATGTTTTTTGGGGGCGGTACTGGGGGTTGAATTCAGGGGCACTTGATCACTGAGCCGCATCCCCAGCCCTATTTTGTATTTTATTTATAGTCATGGTTTCACTGAGTTGCTTAGCACATCACTTTTGCTAAGGCTGGCTTTGAACTCTCAATCCTCCTGCCTCAGCCTCCCAAGCTGCTGGGATTACAGTCATGTGCCACCAGACCTGGCTTCTTGCATTTTTTTTAAATGTAGTTAGTATATACTGTAATATATGCCCATCTTCTGCCTGTTTCTAGATGGTGTCATGTTATAAATATCATTCTGCTAATTGTTTTTTCCATTAAAGATTATTTTTTATATTCATCTATGTTGGTTAACTAATATTTTTAGCCTCAATTTATATTTATCTATTTACCTACTGATGGGCATTTAGATTGTTTCCAATTTTCACTTTTATATCGATATTATATTGAATATTCTGGTACATTTCTCATTGTACATATGTATTTGAATTCTCTAGAGTGTTTTATATGTAATTTGCAAACTCACTTTTATTGGTGATTGCCAAATCATGCTCCAAAGTGGTTTTGCCAATCAATTTACCTTCCACAAAGCAGTATATAAGTTCTCAGTTCTTCATATCCTCAGCAACATTTGTTTTGTAGACTTTAAAATGATTTTCAGCCTGATGAACATAAGTAGAATCTAATTGTTGCTTTAATTCACATTTCCCTTACTAGTAATGAGGTTGTGTTTATTGGCCACCTGTGTTTTCTCTTTTGCAAACTGCTTGTTCCTTTTATGCCCATTTTCTATTAAGCTGATTTTCATTTTCTTATTGATCTCTAAGGGCTCTCTCTCTCTCTCTCTCTTCTCTTTTCTTTATTATTATTACTATTACTATTACTATTACTATTATTATTATTATTATTTTCTAGTACAAGAATTTGAACCCAGGGCCTAACAAGCACTAATACTAGGCAAACACTCAACCACTAAGGAATATTCCCAGCCCCTTTTTAATTTAATTTAATTTTTTTTTTTGATGCTGGAGACAAAACCAAGGGGTGTTTTACCACACTTAGCTATAGTCCAAGTCCTTTTTATTTTTTTATTTCCAGGCAGAGAGGGTCTCACACTAAGTTATCTAGGCTGGCCTCAAACTTTCAGCCTCCTGAGTAACTAGCATTACAGGCATGTGCCACCATGCCTGATCTCTTGGTGATTTATTTTAGAAGCCCCTTACTACAATGTCTGACATAGTATGCACTCAACAAATGTTTGTGGAATGAATTGAAATTGCACTGTCTTGAGAATATTATGATACTTACCTTTGCTAAATGCCATTAATTAGGCCAAAGAGAAATATTATTGCCCTGTCTTTGAAAAAGATAATGGATAGTTAAAGGGAGTATACAATGTTCCCCCTCCCCCATGGGGAAATATGGACTGGATAATAGGCTCAGGATTTTAGAAGAGGAAGTGAGTTTAGTGAAGCCTTCCCACTTTCCAGGTGAATTTGAGAGAAGAGAATTGATTTGTCCAAGATCAGTGGCAAAATGTCAGAATCATCCATTCATAGGAATGTGTCCTCGGTCCATTGTGCTAATTACTAGACCGTAATCTACCCCCTGAAAAACAGTTGGCTGAATTTACTAGTGTTGATTGAAAAGTTAAACCCAAGTACTAATAAGATAAATCTCAAGCCAGGCATGGCGGTACACACTGGAATCCCAGAGACCTAGGAGGCTGAGGCAGGAAGATCACAAGTTCAAAGCCACTCTCAGCAACTTAGAGAGTTCCTAAGCAACTTAGTGAGACCCTGCTTCTAAATAAAAAATAAAAAGGGCTGGGGGGATGTAGCTCATGTAGGAGCATGTTAAGTGCCTGGGTTCAATTCCCAGTACTAAAAACAGAACAAAAGGTAAATCTCAACTTGGGGAGAGATCTTTAAAAATCAGGTTTTACCTCATTCTGTGATTTCATCAACAATTCATATAAAGATCTATAATAAATTAATACATTTTCATGTGACATAATGTATGGTGACTACAATCTAATTTTTATAATGCTTTATGGTAATTTATCATAATGTGGTTCTTTTGACAGATTCATAAATGCATGTAGCATTATTTGCTCCATTTCAATCCCCAGTACTTAGTATTTCCCCTTTCCTTCCCCTTCTCTCCTCACTTTCTCTGATCCCCTTCCTCTACTTGACTGGTCTTCCTTCTATTTATTTATTGCTTTTTAAATTGGTGCATTGGTTTGAAGATCTTCAAACTGTTCCATCAAAGCTGAGAACTTTGTGATAATTTTAGATCTTTTAGAAGACACGAGATACTGAGCATGGTGGCACATATTTGGGAGGCTGAGGCAGGAGGATAAAAGTTAAAGGCTAGCCTTAACAACTTCTCAGGACCCTGTTTCAGAATAAAAAGGACTGGGGATGTAACCGAGTGATTAAAGTGCCCCTGGATTTGATCCCTAGCACCACAAAAATGAATTATTAATTTAAAAAATTGGTGCATTATAGTTATACATTAAAGTGGAATCCACTGTGATATATTCATACATACACATAATGTAATTTGGTCAGTTTCTCTTCCCTCCCCCTTTCTCTTCCCTTTCTCTTCCGTCCCCCTCCCCCTCAATCCCTTTTCCCTATGCCACTGTTCTCTTCTATTTTTTTCTTTCTTTCTTTTTTTTTTGTTTTGAAAAGTGTTTGTTAACATTTAATGAACCTCCAGATTTACAAAGTTCCAGGTGGCTTTAAGCCACCAGAACACAGGCACCCCCAACACCCTTAATCTTCTCCTCAGCTCTTCTGCTGAAGAATTTGGCCTTCACGATGACAGGCTGCTTTGGGAGCTTTCCCTTCCCCAGAACTTTGTAGTAACCCAATCGCACTACATCAATTATGGGAGCAGCTCCAGTCTTGTTTTTAGCAGCATTTACTCGCGTCTGTTCACTGACCATTGTCCACAATTTATCAAGGTTGACAGTTGGGCAGAAGCTCTGGTTCCTCTTTAAGTGGTAATGCCTCATACTGATAGGTAGGCTTGGGTCGACAGGCCACCTCCCCCATGGAAATTTCCATTAGGAGCAACCTAATTTCATTTTCCCCAGGCAGGAGCCAATCAGCTTAAAGTTTACTCTGTTTACTGGGAAAAGAGCCAATAGTGTTAAAAATCACTCAGGCACACCCCCCCCCCCCAGAAATCCCTACTTAAGTCCCTGCCTGCCTGGGACTTAAGTCTCCTCCCTGCGGAGAGGAAGCAGCCACTGCAACAGTTCCAGACTCCCTGTCTCCAGCCAGATGGCAGATGCTCCAGCAGACAGCTCCAGCCTCCAGCCTGTCGGCAGCTGCCCTAGCTGACAGCTCCAGAGACCACAGCCGGCACGACCAGGCACCCACCCTCCGTCCAGAGCTTGCACACTTCCCTCTCCCTGACTCCTCTCTCCCCGTACTTCTTCTACTCCAACCAGCCATAAAGGCTGGTGAATAAATCTCTTGGCTGCACAGTTGTCTCCGGTGTGATTTTTGCCCCTTCACATACAAACTGTCCCAAAGTAACCTGGGTGATATTTGTCGAAGTTAATCCTGTGGTGATGCATGCCACCAGCATTACCCTGGCCTTCTGGGTGCTTCCGGTGCTTGCCGATGTGGCCGTGACCATGGCTCATGTGTCCCCAAAGTTTCGGGGTCTTCCTCAGTCTGGATGGCATGTCAGCTAATGAGACGAAAAAGCTGTTCTCTTCTATTTTCATAAGATTCCACTCCCACCTTTAAAAAAATTTTTTTTAGTTGTAGATGGATGAAGGAGCCTATAATCAAGGAGATAGCTAAAGATTGCGGTTAGCTGAGAGCCATAAAAGATGTTCTAGTTTCCACCTGATAGTAATACATTATCCAAAGAATCTTTGTATGCCCGTGAACACTGCGTGACGCACCTGTAAGCTCGAGCTGTAAGCACGTGTCCTTGTTAAAGCTATATGTATATAACTGGGTGAGTTTGGTTAGTGTGTGTGGGAAGAAGAAGAAGGTGGTGGTTGGAGTTAGAGCGTTTGGAGTGATTCCTGGAGCCGGAGAGAGAAGAAGAAGAATAAAAGACCTTTTTTCATTTTCATCCTGCCTCCGAATTTTCCTGCGGCGTTCGTTGCTCCAAGCGGTTTCCTCTTCAGGCAGCAACAGATGGACACAATACTTTTATCTTATTTATTTGTTTTTATGTGGTGCTGAGGATCAAACCCAGTGCCTCACACATACTAGGTGAGTGCTCCACACTGAGCCACAACCCTAGTCCTCCCACTTTATTTTTTATTCCTTATTTCTCTCTAGCTTCTGCATTAAAAAAAAAAATTTTTTTTTTTTTTTGACTCTTGACCTTCTGAGTCTGGCTTATTTCACATAGCTTGATGTTCTCCAGCTCCATCCATTTACCAGCAAATGACTAACCTATTCTCTTGACCTAGAGAGTTAAGATTCTATATCCTAATTAAAAAGTCTGCAGTGTTGAGTGTGATGGTTTGAATACGGTTTGAGTATGTTCCTCGAGTGTTGGAAGTGTGTTGGAAGCTTCATCCTTCGTGAGGAACCTTTAAGACGTAGGGTCTAGGGTGAGGTAATTAGGTCATTGGAAGTGCTATCCTCCACAGGGATCAATACAGGTCTGCTCCAGTCAGTTCGTTGTTCCCACAGGAGTGGGTTGTTATAAAAGACAAGCCACTCTCTGGCTTCCTATCTCACCATGTACTCTCTCTCTTTCATGCCAGCTTCTACCCTCATGATGTCGTCCACCATGACATTCTCACTAGAGGCTGAACAAATGGAACCAGCTGATCTTGGACTTTGAGGCTCTAAAACTGTGAGTTAAATAAACTTCCCTTCTTTACACATTTCCCAGCCTTGGATGTTCTGTTATAACAATGGAAAATGGGGCTGGGCGCAGTGGTGCATGCCTGTAATCTCAGCTGCTTGGGAGACTGAGGCAGGAGGACCACAAGTACAAAGCCAGCCTCAGCAAAAGTGAGGCACTAAGCAACTCAGTGAGACCCTGTCTCTAAATAAAATACAAAATAGGGCTAGGGATGCGGCTCAGTGGTTGAGTGCCCCTGAGTTCAATCCCCAGTACAGAGATAAAACAAAACAAAAAGGAGCCAGGCGCAGTGGCAGCAAGCCTGTAATCCCCAGCACTTGGGGGGGCTGAGACAGGAGAATTGTGAGTTCAAAGCCAGCCTCAGCAATGGCGAGACACTTAGCAACTCAGTGAGACCCTGTCTCTAAAATAAAAGGAGGGCTGGGGATGTGGCCCAGTGGTCGAGTGCCCCTGAGTTCAATCTCCAGTACCAAAAAAAAAAAGAAAAAAGAAAATGGACTAATACATTGGGCTAAAAAACAAAAGAAGTATGAGGGCTTGCACTTGATCCCCAGCATTGGAAAAAAAATAATAATCATACCAGAAAACCAACTGACAAAACCTTTCTTGCTGCCAGTACCAGACAGTGGATAACAGCCTGGCATGGAAATTGGATATTGCTGTTGTTAGGATAAACTCTGTGTTTCCCTAATTCTTTCTTTGCATTGCTATTTCCTGAGACAACATCCCAGACAGACATGTCCAGTTGACCAAGCCAGGGTAGCTATGCTTACTCCCTTGCTGCAAGAGCAGCTGAGACAGTAAATATCCCGTCCTTCTACTTCTATATTGGGATAGTGGCTCTGTCTTTTACTAAAGCTCAAATGGTGAAGAATTCCTCAAACATAGGAAGGAGGTTCAGATGACGGGCAGCCACAAAAACAAGGAATATGACCACACTATGTCAGAGCGGTCACGACAGGAGTGTATTAGGCTGCTGGTACAGGGAGGACCACAGCGATTTTAAGAGCTAGAAGTCTTAAAGCAATTTTCAGAAACCAATCTGAAGGTTTGGGGATGGAGTTCAGTGGTAGAGTTAACATGAGTGAGGTCCTGGATTCAGTCCCCAGTACCACAAAAAAAAACCAAACCCAAAGCAGGCATGGTGGCGCACGCCTGTAATCCCAGCGGCTCGGGAGGCTGAGGCAGGAGGATTGAGAGTTCAAAGCCAGCCTCAGAAAAAGTGAGGTGCTAAGCAATGCAGTGAGACCCTGTCTCTAAATAAAATACAAAATAGGGCTGGGGAAGTGGCTTAGTGGTCAAGTGCCCCTGATTTCAATCCCCAATACCCCCCCCAAAAAAAACCGCTAAAACCAATCTGAGAGAATTTCATTCATAACTGAAAACACATCAAAATCTTCAACAGGAAGACGAACGGTTATGTTATCATTCCATAGCGCAGAGCATCAGTAACAGACTTCCTTTTGCTTTGCTCACTTCTCTCACCACAGCCTTGCAAGGCTGGACCATAAAAGCGAGGCCTGCTGTCAAGGCACCAGGGCCCTCTCACCTCTCACTTATCCTTCCTAATCATTGCAGCTTCAAAGGAAAACCAGTCCAACAACCCTGAGGGAATTGCTGGAGGAGGCTAATGTACTTGAAATAAAGGGCTATACCAAAGACAGGCATGACAAAGCAATGGTTTGAAAAGATTTTTTGGGGGGCTGCTCTAAGAACCTCCATAAAACCCCATGGATCCCTATAGGATTACTATTTTGTTTTTGTCATTGTTGGGTTTTGAGTTTGTTGTTGTTTGTTGTTCATTTCCTCATTTTTAATTGGTACATGATGTTATATATATTGATGGGATTTGTTGTTACGTATTTGTGTATGCACACAATATAACAATATAATTTGGCCAATATCACTCCCTAAGGGATTGTTAAAGGCCTTGATAAAGAAAGCTTGAAAACTGCTTGGTGTTGGTGCCTGTAATCCCAGCAACTCCACAGGCAGAGGCAGGAGGATCATGAGTTCAAGCTCAGCCTCAGCAATTTAGCGAGATCTTGTCTCGAAATAAAACATAAAAAGGACTGGGGATGTGGCTCAGTGGTTGAACATCCCTGGGTTCGATCCCTAGTACCAAAAAAAAAAAAAAAAGAAAGAAAGAAAGAAAAGAAAAGGCTCAAAAACCATTGAGTAATGCAAAGGACATGTGACAGGATGTCCAAAGATTTTTGGGGGGGCTGAGTTATAGGGTGCTAGTGCGGCTGGGGTCACATTACTACATCTGTAACACTTTAATCTCCCTATACTTTAGTTTCTCCTATAGAATGAGAAAATGTTCTTATCTCACAGGGTTATTGTGAAGATCAAGTAGGAAAATTTATGTAAAATCTGACTGAACTTAAAGTGTTCTGGAAGCTTTTTCTCACAAATGTGTGGGACTGAGAATTTTAAATGTGGTGCACTTAGGTCCTACATCAGTGTTGACAGGGAAATTTCTGGTGTCGTGAAAAATATGGAGGCTGGAGATTCATTGTGCCTTGCCTCAAAAATGTCACAACAGCAATAAGAATAAAACCAAGTTCGAAACCTTTCCTGTCCCCTCACTTTCAACACGTCCGTCATCTGAGCTCTGATTTGCTTTACTGCCTTGATTTGTTATGTTGGAGTCAACTGCCCCAAAGTTCAAGTTCGACCTTGCACACCCCATTGTGGAAGGGTGTGCCCAGCTTAGCTCAGGGATGCTTGTTTTCTTTCTCTGAATCTGGCTAACCCACACTCAGCTTTCCATTTCTCTTTGCTTGGTCCCCAAACCTCCTCCTTAGAGACCTTTCTCCAAAGCCCTAAGGACAGCTCACTGGCTAGAAAATTATCCCTCCTCTCTAGCCTTGGTCCCTCCGGCGAAGGTGCTATTTCATGATTCGTGATGGATTCTACTGGGAGACGGTCCTCTGGGCAGGGCCTTCATTTAAGATGCATGAACTTGAAGCTCATGAAATGCCTCTGTATGCTTTTTTTCTCTAACTAGTGTTAGAAAAAGTTGGTTAGTGAATTTCCCCAGGCCTTCATAGTATTTCCTACCTTTGGGAAATAATCTCCTAGGTTTGGCCACGACTAAAACCTGAAACTGACAGGGCACCCGAGTCCTAGCAGGAGAACTGGGCAAAGTAAGGGTTTCTGGTAGGCAGGAGGCCTCATTCACCAGGATTTGGGGGGGGGGGGGGCGCTGCTCTATTCACCAGGAGGAACAGGGAGCAGAGGAGTCTGAACTATGAATGTCTGTGTGGGGTGGGGGTAGAGTGATGGGATGTGGTGTGTGTACTTTGCATTGAATGTGAAATTTTTATATATTTATTCAATAACTGTATATGAAATGACTTCTTATTTATGAAATGGTTGTTCAGGACCCTTATAGTTCTGAGCATGTGAAACGGGGAAAAGAGATAAAGATATGTCTTTTGCCATATTCCTTTTAAAAATGGCTGTAGGGAGTCAGGCGCAGTGGCGGACGCCTGTAATCCCAACACTTGGGAGGCTGAGGTAGGAGGATCGAGAGTTCAAAGCCAGCCTCAGCAATGGCGAGGCACTTAGCAACTCAGTGAGACCCTGTCTCTAATAGAATACAAAAAAGGGCTGGGGATGTGGCCCAGTGGTCAAGTGCTCATGAGTTCACTCCCCAGTACCAAAAAAAAAAAAAAAAAAAAAAAAAAAAATGGGTATAGAGCCAGGCAGTGGTGCACACCTGTAATCCCAGAAACTGGGGAGACTAAGGCAGGGGGGATCGCAAGTTCTAGGCTACCCTCAGTAACTTAGCAAGGCCCTAAGCAACTTAGTGAGACCCTGTCTCAAAATAAAAAATAAAGCTGGGCGGCGGTGGATCGTGAGTTCAAAGCCAGCCTCAGCAATGGCAAGGAACTTAGCAACTCAATGAGACCCTGTCTCTAATAAAATAAAAACAGGGCTGGGGATGTGGCCCAGTGGTCAAGTTCAATCCCTGGTACCAAAAAATTAAAAATTAAAAAAATTAAAAATTAAAAAGGTTGGGGATGTAACTCAGTGGTAAAATACTACTAAGTTAAATCCCCAGAGTCAAAAAAAAAAAAAAAAAAAAAGTTTTTTAGGAATTTTTTTTTTTTTTTTTTTTTTTTTTTTGGTAATGCTGGAGATCAAACCCAGGGCCTTTATGCATGCAAGGCAAACACTCTACCAACCAAGCTATATCCCCAACCCCTTTTTCTAGGGACTTTAGAAATATTACACTTATATATGATACTTATTTTTCAATCAAAATGGAACTCTCCTAAAAGACTTATATTCTAATTTGGTAGGACTATCTGGAGGCAGGAAAACACTACACATTCACACAAGGAAAGATAAAGGCCTTCCAGACCGTGACTCAGGAGGCTGAGGCAAGAGTATCAGAAATTCAAAGCTGGCCTCAGCAATTTAGTGAGGCCTTAAGCAACTTATCGGGACCCTGTCTCGAGATAAAAATAGAAAAGGTTGGGAATGTGGCTTATGGTTAAGTGAGTTCAATCCCTGATACCAAAAAATAAATTTAAAATAAAATAAAAATGGCTATAGGGCTAGGAATGTAGCCTAGTGGTATAGTATTTGCCTAGTGTGTATGAAGCCCTGGTTTAATCCCAATACCCAACAAAAGCCATAGTGAAGTAGGACTAAGATGTTTTTGTGAAAAAATAAATAAAATTTAGAATTTTTAATGAAGGAATGCTTGGAAAAAAGTGTTGAATGTTCGGCTTCCAGAAGATTTCCTAGCAGAGGGAGCATTATAGGAATAAAATTCTTTATCTAATCTATAGCTTGTTGGGAAAAAGACTCTTTTGATGGAGAGAAGTCACAGGCTTTTAGGACCCTGGAAGAGTGGAAAGACAGTCAATTAAACAGTTTTCTTCTACTCTCGCCAATCATAGCATCACCGGATTTGTGGGGTACAGGTGGATAAGCAAGATGCTGACTACCGGAGGTAGTTGCTGCCATGTGCCCCATACCTGGTATCAGGCACCCTTGAAGGTTAATTGTCACACCACCGATCAGCAAGTAAGAGGGCCCTTGCAGATCTGGGAGACAAGATACCATCAATGCAGGTTTCTGCAGAACACAGCCCTGCAGTCAGACAGGAGAGGAAGGCAAGTGAGGGGGAGGTTGCTGCAGGAAGTATGCCCACCGGGCAGGTGGGTGCTGGTATACCTATACCCATCAGAACCTACATCTTTTTGTAGAACAGGGAGCACAAGACGGATACCAGTTATTCAAACTGCAAACCATGCCACAGCTAAAAGCATAACCTCAGTCATGCTAAAGGGACATTAAAAGGTGGCCGGTCCTAAACCCTGCCCATAACAAGGAGAAAAGTTCTTGGGATCTGAGCCAGCTCTGGAGCTTACACATAACAGAGACTTCTTAGGGATACTTCCCTTAGACTTGAATGCCTTTCTGCCCTTTGAACAATTTGTTGTATTTATTAATCTTATAACAAAAATAAATTTTAAAAATTACCAATACCATCAATATATCCAATAGTATGTGAGGCCTTGTTGGAATGCAAAGAAATTTCTGAAGCTTGTATTTTTTTAAAATTATTTTTGGTCCAGGGATTGAATCCAGGGGCGCTTAACCACTGAGTCTCATCCCCAGCCCTTTTTATTTTTTATTTTGAGATAGAGTCTTGCTAAGTTGCTTTGGGTCTTGCTAAATTGCTGAGGTTGGCTTTGAACTTGTGATCCTCCTGCCTCAGCCTCCCCAGTTGGTAGGATTACAGGCATGTGTCACAGCATCTGGCTGAAGCCTGTACTGTACTTTTATAAATCATCATATTTGTCAAAGTGCTTTCATAATTCTTGGGTTTTTTGTTTGTTTTGTTTTTTGTTTTTGGTACTGGGGATTGAACTCAGGGGCACTTGACCAGTGGGCCACATCCCCAGCCCTTTTTTTGTATTTTATTAGAAATAGGGTCTCCCAGCCGGGCGCGGTGGCGCACGCCTGTAATCCCAGCACTTTGGGAGGCTGAGGCAGGAGAATCGCGAGTTCAAAGCCAGCCTCAGCAATGGCGAGGCACTTAGCAACTCAGTGAGACCCTGTCTCTAAATAAAATACAAAAAAGGGCTGGGGATGTGACCCAGTGGTCGAGTGCCCCTGAGTTCAATCCCCGGTACCACAAAAAAAAAAAAAAAAAAAAAAAAAAGAAATAGGGTCTCCCTGGGTGCAGTGGCACACGCCTGTAATCCCAGCACTTGGGAGGCTGAGGCAGGAGGATTGCGAGTTCAAAGCCAGCCTCAGCAATGGCGAGGCACTTAGCAACTCATTGAGATCCTGTCTCTAATAAAATACAAAAAAAAAGGGCTGGGGATGTGGCCCAGTGGTCAAGTGCCCCTGAGTTCAATCCCCAGTACAAAAATATAAAGAAAGAAAGAAAGAAAGAAAGAAAGAAAAGAAAGAAAGAAAGAAAAGAAAGAAAGAAAGAAACAGCGTCTCACTGAGTTCATAAGTGCCTCTTCGCCATTGCTGAGGCTGATTTTGAATTCGCGATCCTCCTGCCTCAGCCTCCCAAGTGCTGGGATTACAGGCATACGCCACCACGCCCAGCCATGTGCTTTCATAATTCTGTAATGAATTATGACCTTATAACCTCTGGTCATCCCTCCAAGGAAGGCTTTTCCCACTACTTTTACCTTGTTCTATATGTATTTGGCTTTGAAGTTACATGCATTTGTACTCTTCTCTATCTCTCTTGTTTTTATTTTTTGCAGTGCTGGGGATTGAACCCAGGGCCTCATACACATTAGGCAAGCACTCTACCATTGAGCTACATCCTGAGCCTTTTCTTTTTTATTTTGAAAAATGCAGGTTTTCTTTTTTTTTTTTTTTTTTTTTTTTTTTTTTTTTTGGTACCAGGGATTGAACTCAGAGGCACCCGACCACTGGGCCACATCCCTAGACCTTTTTTTGGATTTTATTAGAGACAGGGTCTCACTGAGTTGCTAAGTGCCTCGCCATTGCTGAGGCTGGCTTTGAACTCGCAATCCTCCTGCCTCAGCCTCCCAAAGTGCTGGGATTACAGGCGTGCGCCACCGCGCCCGGCAAAATGCAGGTTTTCTGTAAAAGAAAATTCAGGCAATACATCAAAGTATAAAAGCACAAGTAAAAAAATCATGCATAATCCCACTATCTAAAGAGGACCACTGTCACCAAGGTGTTATGTATCCTTCTAGACTTTTTTTAAAATTGGCTACATCATCATCAATATTACTATTATTGTGCAGTGCTAGGGATCAAACCCAGGCCTTCCTGCATGCAAGGCAAGCACTCCACCAGAGAGCTATACCCCAACCCTTCCATCTTCAACATATATTTTGATGTGTCAATCTTAGCTTGTTTCTTGGAGTAGAAACCTTTATTTTACCACCTGGACTAAAAGCTAGCTGAGAACTGGAATTCTCTCATCCAATAGATTTAATCATAATAAAGACAGAATTCTTTCTAAAAATTATTTACTTTTTTAAAATTTATATACAGTAAGATTCAGTTTTGTGTATAGAGTTATATGAAGATGCAACCATGCAAACACCACCACAATCAAGATGTAGAACAGTTCATCCCCCCAATAATTTCCTTTTTCTGCCCCTTTGTTGTCAACTCTCACCTGTACCCCAGTCCCTGGCAAATACTGATATGTTCTGTCCCTGTGCTTTGGTCTTTTCCAAATCGTCATGTAAGTGGAATCATATAGCTTGTATGCCTTTTGCATAAATTTTTACTTGTTTTGGGTAAATATTTTTTTTGAGCATTTGGGGTGGGTAGAATCAAACCTAGGCAAGCACTATACTACTGGGCTACATTCCCAACCAGTTTTGAATAAATATCTTGGGGAAGATTGCTGGATCATATAGCAATGACATATTTAACTTTAAAAGAAGCAGTCAGCTTGTGTGGTGGTACACATTTGTAATCCCAGATGTTCAGGAGACTGAGGCAGGAGGATGGAGAGTTCAAAGCCAGCCTCAGCAACTTAGTGAGGCCCTAAGTAACTTAGTGAGACCTTGTCTCTAAATAAAACACAAAATAGGGCTGGAGATGTGGCTCAGTGGTCGAGTGCTCCTAAATTCAATAATCCCGGGTACTAAAAAAAAAAAAAGAAAAAAAAAAAAAAAAAAAAAAAAAAAAGAAAAAAAGAAAAATGAAGCAAACTGTTTTTCCAAAGTGACTGTTTCATTTAACACTCCACCAACACTGTGAGATCCAGTCACTATACATATTTGTCAGCACGTGATATTGTCAGATTTTAAATTTTAGCTATTCTGATAGTGATAGATGGGCTGCCCTTCCCCCCCCCCCCCCCAGAGGTTTCCATATCCTAAGCAAAGCAACCTTGTTTCATTTTCTGGGCAGGATGTTTCTTCCCTGACAGGATGTTTCTTTTCTTGGGGCAGGAGCCAATAGGCTTAAAGGTCGCCCTCCCTGTTCCATGGGCAAAGAGCCAATGGCGTTGGGGTTGCTCTGGTGCACCCCCCCACCAGAAATCCTTATATAGGGTCCCGTTGGAGAGACTCAGAACACAATAGCTCAGCTCTGCTGAGAGGAGGAAGCTGAGGACACAACAGCTCAACCATGTGGGGAGGAGGAAGCCACTCACAACAGCTCGACCCTGTGGAGAAGAGGAAGCCACTGCACCAGCCTCAGACCCACCGCCTTCAGCCCACCCGATGGCAGCTGCCCCAGCTGACAGCTCCAGCCTCCAGCCAGACAGTAGCTGCTTTAGCCGACAGTTCCAGAGATCCCAGCCGGTGCAACCAGGCACCCACCTTCTGTTCAGAGCTTGCACACTCCCCTCTCCCTGACTCCTCTCTTCCACCAGAGCTTGCACACTCCCCTCTCCCTGACTCCCCTCCAACCAGCCACAAAGGCTGTTGAATAAATCTCTTGGCTGCACAGCTGTCCCCGGTGTGATTTTTGCCCTTCAGATAGATGTGTAGTAATATCTGATTTTGGTGTTGATTTGCTCTTAAAGACTAATGATGTTGGGCTGGGGTTGTGGCTCAGTGGTAGAGTGCTTCTCTAGCACGTGTGAGGCCCTGGATTTGATCCTTAGCACCACATAAAAATAAATAAACAAGGGTATTGTGTCCAACTACAACTAAAAAATAAATATTTAAAAAAAAAAAAGACTAATGATGTTGATCATCTTTTCAGGGTGTTTTTGTTTTTAGTAATAAAGTCTACTATGTTACCAAGGTTGGCTTCCAACATGAGAACCTGTCTCAAAATAAGAAATAAAAAGGGCTGAGGATGTAGCTCAGTGATAAAGTGCCCTTGGGTTCAATCCTCAGCACCAAGAAGAAAAAACAAGTATGGCCACAGCCTCCTGAGTAGCTGGGATTAGGCATGCACCACCCCATCCAGCTTGGTCATTTCCTTAACTTGGGTGTTTGTTGTTTTATTATTGAGTTTTGAGAGTTGTTTATATGTTCTGGATACATGTCTTTTGTCAGATATATGCTTTTTAAGACAATCAAATAAACAACCTCAAACCAGCTGCAGTGATAAAAGATTTATTGGCTCAGGGCAAGGAGTGTAACTTGATGATAGAGCACTTGCCTAGGATGTGTACAGCCCTGGGTTCAATCCCCAGCACCAGACACACACAAGAAATAAAAATCTATTGGATCACATAGCTGGTGAGATCCAGAGGTAAAAAGGGCAGGCTTCAGGACTGGTGAAATTCACTTTTTCTCTGTCTTTCCTTATTTCTACTCTGTATCATCTACTGTGCTAGCTTTATTTGGGGGATAAATTTTCTCCCAGTGACAAAATTGCTGCAGTAATGCCAGGTCTCATCCCTGAACCACATTATTCAGAAAGAGAGAGCCAGCTAACTTTCACCAGTTCTTGAGAATGGGAATTCTTCTTTTGTGACAATCCCTGGAGATCGCTCCAACAGCTCATTGTCCTGAGTTGGAGTCAGACCCCTATCCTGACACCATCTCCTTGGCCAGAGGAATGCCACCTGCTGACTGGGCTGAGCCATGGGGAAGGGATACTTGTACTTTTAGGTCACCCAACATCTTTTCCTTCCCTTCCCTTGGGGTTTCCTTCTGACATTATGAATCCTACCTGCCCCAACTAGAAGCCAGACTCCCTGTCATCTCTTGTGTCGCTGTGGCACAGGCGTGGAAGCCAGCTCATCCATCAGATGCTTCTGCTTGAGATTTTTATTGGGAAGAGAGTAGGATGAGGAAGCAAGATCCATTCTTCTTATCAGAATGGTAGCAGAAGTCCAATTATTGATTTATTAAGTGAGATTGGTCCTTATTCAAGTTATCCCACAAGTCAATATTGTCCTTGACAGATATCACTACAGAACCTCTATAGTTTTTTTCTATTTCTACACTGTTTCAAACTCTTTGATGTCTGAGGGTTGGGATGACTGGTTTTTTTGTTGTTGTTGTTAATTTTTGTTGTTTGTTTGTTTGCAGTGCTGGGGATCAAACCCAGGGCATCAAGTATGTTCAACAAGCACTCTACCACTGAGCTACACTCCCCAGCTGGGATGACCTTATTTCTGAGAGCCGTGTCTGGTATCAGAAGACTTAGGGTAGGTAGAGGGAGCCATTGGGTGGGGAGGCTTCATTCTAAGGACTCTGCATAAGAGCGATGGTTTTGCACAGGAAAGTTCTAAGCAGAATGGGTCATGGAAGAACGTAGAGGGAAGGACAGATGTCACTTCATTAATTTTATTTATTTCTTGGTTTGTTGGTTGGTTGGTTTAGGGGTGCTGGGGATTGAACTCAGGGGTACTCAACCACTGAGCCACATCCCCAGCCCTATTTTGTATTTTAGTTAGAAACAGGGTCTCACTGAGTTGCTTCATGCCTCACCATTGCTGAGGCTGGCTTTAAACTCTCAATCCTCCTACCTCAGCCTCCAAAGCCACTGGGATTACAGGCGTGTGCCACTGCACCTGGCTCATTAATTTTAAATAAACCAGTGTGTCTGGAGTGTAGAGTGGAGGCAAGGATGGTATAATATGGTTAAACTAGAAGGACAGGCAGAGGCCAGGACTGCTAGGTTTTATAAGGCAGAGGCCTCATCTGGTTTTGTGAGTGGAGCACCTGAGTGTGAGTAGTGACGCCATTTGCTGTGACAGGGAGCCCTGGAGGCAGAGGTTTTGAGGAAGCGCAATGTGTTTGAGGTGCCCTTGAGGCAGCCTGCCAGTTAGACAGTTGGATGTACAGATGTAGGAACTCCGGGGCTCAGAGATGGTGGGCAAACCCTTAACATGAAAAAACACAGGTAGGAGTTCCTGGGGCCTTTACCTGGCTTGGTTCCTATACCACCTGAGAATTCACGGTGAAGCCAGGCGTGGTGGCACACGCCTGTAATCCCAGCACTTGGGAGGCTGAGGCAGGAGGATCGCGAGTTCAAAGCCAGCCTCAGCAATGGTGAGGCACTTAGCAACTCAGTGAGACCCTGTCTCTAATAAAATACAAAAAAGGGCTGGGGATGTGGCCCAGTGGTGGAGTGCTCCTGAGTTCAATTCCCGGTACCAAAAAAAAAAAAAAAAAAAAAAAAAAGAGAGAGAGAGAGAGAGAGAATTCATGGTGAGTTCTTTCGTGTGATAGGCCTCTTGGAAGTGTTTGGAAGGATACTGGGGTAGTTCTCATGGTCAAGGAAGAATGGATAAACCAACCTACAGGGACAGAAATGCAGGTGGGTTCAAGGAATGACCTGGAACACAGACTTTCATAGCTCTTACTCTTTCTTCTTTCTCCTACTGCTTCCGCCACATGGGTGTAAAGAGACCATTATAAAGCAAGAACAGCACTGTGGTTTGGATGTTGAATGCCCCCAAAGGTCCATGTTTTAAAGGCTTTGTCCCTAGAGTGATGCTATTGGGAGGCACTGTGGACCTTATGGGAGGTTTTATGGGGTCTGTAGGGCCCTGCCCATTCTCTTTCTCTCGCTTCCTGGCTCAGGACTAAACAGAGTGCTCTGCTTCCCACGCCTGCTGTGATGTATGCCTCCTCAGAGGCCCAAAGCAGTGGGGCCACCCAACCTTGAACTGGAATCTCCAGACACGTGTGGCAAAATAAACCTCTTTACTTCATAAGTAGCCTATGTCAATTGGGGCGTGGTGGCGCACGCCCGTAATCCCAGCAAGTAGTCAAAAGCTTATGTTATTTATTCCCTTGGGAGGCTGAGGCAGGGGCATCGCAAGTTTCAAAGCCAGCCTCAGCAATTTAGCAAGGGCCTAAGCAACTTAGCAAGACCCTGTCCCAAATATAAAAAATAAAAGGCCTACGAGTGTCATTCAGTGGTTAAAAAAATAAGTCCCTGGGTTCAATCTCCAATTTCCAGTACCAAAAAAATAGCCTGCCTCAGCTTTTTTGTTATAGTGACAGAAAGCTAACGCAATTGCCAGCTGATTCTGTGCTCCACAGTTTTTTTTTTTTTTTTAATTTGTTTGTTTTGTTTTTTGATACTGGAAATTGAACTGGGGGATGCTTTACCACTGAGCTATGTCCCCAGCCCTTTTTATTTTGGGACAGGGTCTCACAAAGTTTCTCAGAGCTTTGCTAAATTGATGAGACTGGCCTTGAACTTGAAATCCTCCTGAGTGGCTGGGATTGCTGGCATGGGCCTCTGCACCTTGCTTATGCTACACAGTTTAAAGGGTAGGTAACTACCTAGGAGGTTGAGGCAGGAGAATCTTAAGTTCAAAGCAGCCTCAGCAATTTATTGAGGACCTAAGCAACTTGGTGAGACCTTGTCTCAAAATGAAAAGTAAAAAAGGCTGGGGATGTGGCTCAGTGGTTTAGCACCGCTGGATTCAATCACCAGTACCAAAAAAAAAAAAAAAAAAAAACATCACAAAAGAAATCTCTTATCACCTAGTTTCTTCATTCGTATGGTTATAATTTTTCATATCTTGATTGGCAGAGGCCATCCCTCAACCAATTTCCTTTAAGAAGGGCAGGGGGGTATTCTATTTATAGAGTTCTTGTATAGCTAAGAATAATTTTATGTTGTTTCCCTGGGGAATATTCTTTTGGTTGTGTATAAAATATTTTTTTGTAAATATGTGTAACATCTGTCTTAACAGAACACAACTGAATTTTCATACATTTCTGCATTCAATCTGTTGTAATCTGTTAGATTGATTGGAATAGATGAAAAAATCTGGCTCAGTCTGATTAAGAACTGAGAAAGGAGTCAAGTGTGGTGGTGCATGCCTGTAATTCCAGCTACTTGGGAGCCTGAGGCAGGAGAATCACAAGTCTGAGGCCAACTTGGGCAACTTAACAAGACCCTGCCTCAAAATAAAATATAAAGGGGACGTAACTCAGTGCCTAGCATGCATGAAGCCCAGGATTCCATCCCCAGGACCACCACCACAAATATATATATATATATATATATATATATTTATATTTTGAGACAGGGTCTTGCTAAGTTGCTTAAGGCCTTACTAAGTTGCTGAGACTGGCCTTTAACTTGCAATCCTCCTGCTTTAGTATATAATATTAAAATATAAAATATATAAATATATATATGGGAGAAATATTTTAATAACCTTTTTGGATAATTCTGGATGTTCTTCTTTGATACTACACCAAAACTCAACAATAGGTAGTTTCCTAAAGCTTAATCTCAATGTGAACTCTAAAACTACACCAATGAATCTTTCCTGCTCTGTTAGATTAGAATCCATTGGTACATCATTCACATTGAAAGGATCTTTTGCTGGGCTCAGTGGCACACACCTGTAACCTCAGTGCCTCAGGAGTCTAAGGCAGGAGGATTGCAAGTTAAAGGCCAGCCTCAGCAATTTAGCAAGGCCTTAAGCAACTTAGCAAGACCCTGTCTCAAAATAAAAAATAAAAAAAAGACTGGGGATGTGGTTCAGTGGCTAAACGCTTCTGGGTTCAATCCCTGGTACAAAAAAAAAAAAAAAAAAAAAAAAAAAAAAAAAAGAAAGAAAGAAAGAAAAGAAAAGAAAAGAAAAAGAAAAAGAAAGAAAATGTATCTTTTACATGTATGTAATTTCATAACATCAGGCATTTGGTCATTTGGAAAATATTGGTGCACTGTGCTATGCTTATCTTTCAAATGTTAACACATTTTCTTTCTTTCTTTCTTTTTTTTAAGTCGTATTCATTGGGAGGCTGAGGTAGGAGGATAGGGACTTCAAAGCCAGCCTCAGCAAAGGTGAGACGCTAAGCAACTCAGTGAGACCCTGTCTCTAAATAAAATACAAAATAGGGCTGGGGATGTGGCTCAGTGGTTGAGTGCCCCAGAGTTCAATCCCCGGTACAAAAAAAAAAAAAAAAAAAAAAAAAGTCATATTCAGCTAGGCGTGGTGATGCAAGCCTATAATCCCTGCTACTTGGAAGACTAAGGCAAGAAGATTATAAATTGAAGGTCACCCTGGGCAATTTATTGAAACCCCATTTCAAAATAAAAGTTTAAAAGGGCTGGAGATTGCCAGGCACGATGGCGCATGCCTGTAATCCCAGCACTTGAGAGACTGAGGCAGGAGGATTGCGAGTTCAAAGCCAGCCTCAGCAATGGCGAGGCACTTAGTAACTCAGTGAGACCCTGTCTCTAATAAAATACTAAAAAGGGCTGGGGATGTGGCCCAGTGGTCGAGTGCCCCTGAATTCAATCCCCAGTACCAATAAATAAATAATTAATTAAAAGGCTGGAGAATTTGGCTCAGTGGTAGAGTGCTTGCCTAGCATGTATAGGCTCCTGGGTTCTATCTCCAGCACCGGAAAAAAAAAAAAAAAGTTACATTCATTTTCATTATCACTAACCTCATTAGAAAAGCCTTTTAAACCGGGTGCGATGGCACACGCCTGTAATCCCAACACTTTGGGAGGCTGAGGCAGGAGGATCGCGAGTTCAAAGCCAGCCTCAGCAATTTCAAGTCAGTTAGCAACTCAGTGGGACCCTGTCTCTAAATAAAAATACAAAAAAGGGCTGGGGATGTGACCCAGTGGTCGAGTGCCCCTGAGTTCAATCCCTGGTACCACAAAAAGAGAAAAAAAAAAAAAAGAAAGAAAAGAAAAGCCTTTTAAGTATTAGGATCTGAGCCCAGACTAACAGACACAACTTTCCCAAAATTTTAACTTTCACTTGAAATCTCAATCGTTTTCATTGGCAACCAAAACCTCAATTGTTTTCTTAAAAAAAAAAAAATAGGATCTCTTTGTTCATTTTCAAGTAAAAGTGATGCTACATGAAAATAGCAGGTGGGTTAGTTTGCAACTCAGTTTCATAAATACATTTGCTTGAGACCACTGCCCTACTCCAGGAGATGAGGTATTATTTTATGTATAATTCCTATTTGTTTTTACAAGATATTCCAAAAATGTGTATTTACAATTTAATAAAGTAAGTGTTTTATGGTTTCATCAAGAACTCTTTTGATGAGTGAGGATATGGTAATGAAGGATATAATAATTACCCACATAGTTGGTGCTGGCCAACAATATTACCCATTATTGCTTTTGTATCAGCAGTGCAAATATCAACACCATGAAAAACACCAGTGATGTCTCAGCAAATAGCTTTGGCCCTGCAGTATCCCCCAAAAGACTTCCAATACCCTGAACAGTCTGTAGATTATACTTTGAGAATATCTGATTTAGTACATGCCTTTTGCTGATTTATGACCAAAAAAACAAAACCACATAATTTTTCCTCAAAAAATCTGTATCTACTGTTTCACTGGCTTCTTATATTTAGTATTACTGGAAAAATTTAAATTAATTTTTTCCTTTATATTGACCTTCTTGGGTACTTTTTCCTTAGCTTTTTTTATAATTAAAAAATTTTGCCAGAGTATGACTATGTGGGTCTATTTAACTTTTCTTGAATATGGAAATCCTCTTTGGTCTTAATACTTTTATTTTTTCCCAGCCATCAAAACTTTCAATTTGATATATTTTCTCTCTCTACTTAAGGATTGCAGTAATTCTTTCTCTTTTTTTTTTTGGGGGGGGGGTGGTACCAGATATTGAACCCAGGGGTGCTTAACCACTGAACCACATCCCCAGTCCTTTTTATTTTTTATTTAGATACAGGGTCTCATTGAGTTGCTTAGGGCCTCACTAAGTTGCTGAGGCTGGCTTTGAATAGTGATCCTCCTGTCTCAGCCTCCTGAGCCACTGGGATTACAGGTGTGCACCACCGTGCTGAGCAGGAACAGCACTAATTCTTGCATTGACTCTGTTTTCTGTTCTGTACTGCTATCATCTTTTTCGCATCATTTCTTTCTTTCCCCTTTCCTCCACCCTTTAGACTTCCTCCTATTTGGCCTCTACACCATTTATTATATTTATTCTGAACTGTCAGCTCTGTGCTTCGCTGTTTTTGCACCTTGTTTATTGCTGTTTGATTTCCTTGTAAATCTCCCATATCTTACCTCACTCCCTCTTCAAGTCTCCTGTGCTCATTGTCTTTCATCCTGCAGTCCCTTATCTCCCTGTTCCCTCGTGGTGACTTTTGCTCCCTTCTGTAGATGGCATGACCTCGTAGGTCCTGATAAAAGACCTACTTATTTTCAGAGTGGGAGATGTGGAATTTCCTTGGCTCCGTCATTGCTGATTTGGGGGCTATCTGAGCACCTGTCAGGGCTCCAGTCGTTTGACCAGTTGCTTGCACATTTCCTAGCCCTGTTCCCTGGGCCTGTCGTACGTTCTTCTCCAGCAGTTTGGCCTGGAACCATGAGACCTTCTCCAAGACATGCTCTCTGATACTTTGAAGCTGCATCTTTCTATCCCTTGGTGTTTCCTCAGAACTTCATTATATAACTTTCCTGGCCTTTCTCTGCTCCCCCACTCTCAGCTTCTCTGGAAAGAGAAGGAGTTACCAGAGTGATGAGTTGAAGAAAACAGGCACCGGAAACAGTGTCTTCCCCTGGGAAGCCAAGTTGCCTGTAGAAAGAACAACCCTTTGCCAGGCATGGTGACGCATGCATGTAGTCCCAGTGACTCGGGAGGCTGAGGCAGGAGGATGGCAAGCTTGAGGCCAGCTAGGGCAACTTAGAGAGACCCTGCCTCAAATTTAAAATAAAAGGCTGAGGATGTAGCTCAGTGGTAAAATGCCTCTGGGTTAACTACCCAGTACCACACACACACACACACACACACACACACACACACACACACATACACACACACACAGAATCTTCTAGCCAGATATGGTTGCACATACCTATAATCCCAGCGACTGGGGAGGCTGAAGCAAGAGGATCACAAATTTGAGGCCAGCCTCAGCAAATTAGCAAGGCCCTAAGCAACTCAGCAAGACCCTGTCTAAATAAAATATAAAAAATGGGCTGGGGATGTGGCTCAATGGTCTAGTGCCCATGGGTTCAATCCCTGGTTCCAAAACTTTTTAAAAAATCTGATTGTTCTCTTACATACTGTAAGACTTACAGGGACAGCCCTATTACCTCTATAGTCAGGAGGCCTGCATTTTGGACATAGAACGTCAAAGACCCCAACACCCGAAATGTTGGGCTATGAACATTGGTTCATAAACAGGGAGTGAAATTTTGGATGGCAAAATATACACACAAAGAGGCTTTTGGGCCGGGCGCGGTGGCGCACGCCTGTAATCCCAGCACTTTGGGAGGCTGAGGCAGGAGGATCGCGAGTTCAAAGCCAGCCTCAGCAATGGCGAGGCACTTAGCAACTCAGTGAGACCCTGCTTCTAATAAAATACAAAAAATAGGGCTGGGGATGTGGCTCAGTGGTCAAGTGCCGCTGAGTTCAATCCCCAGTACCAAAAAAAAAAAGAGGCTTTTGGTGAGGTGATGTGTGTGGCTTTGAGTTTTAAACCTTAGAGTGGACCTTTGCATTTTAGAGAAGTTATTTTTAGCCAGGTGGGTTTTTTATAGCATGTAGGTGGCTGTTAACTTCTGTGAGAGTCTTTCTTAAGCCACCTCATATTTTGACCTTGGCAGGTGACTACAGCTGATGTCAGGACATTGTAGTTTGTACTTCTACGAAGGCAAAGCCACACACACTTGGCCTTAAGCAAAGACGTGGCTCCTAGCAAGACAGTGTATCCCTCAGCAAGGCCACCTCCTGAGCGTCAGGTAGCCTCAGGGACACACCATGTTGCGTCCTCAACCTTCAGCCGTGACACTCGTCTTACACCACACATGGGCTCCCTGGGAACTTCAGTGGACACTGGGGGTCTAGAGGACTTAGCAGGCATAGCAAAGGCAAGAGTTTAGACTCAAGGAGAAAACAGCTATTTCAACATGTAGGGGTTTTTTTTTTCCTTTTTTTTTTTTTTTTTTTTTTTTGGTACTAGGGATAGAACCCAAAGGCGCTTGCTTAATCACTGAGCCACATCCCCAGTCCTTTTTATATTTTATTTAGAGACAGGGTCTCGCTGAGTTGCTTAGGGCCTCACTAAATTGCTGAGGCTGGCTTTGAACTTGCGATCCTCCTGCCTCAGCCTCCTGAGCCACTGGGATTACAGGATTACAGGTGTTCACCATTGCATCCCGCCTCAATATGTAGTTTTTTTTTTTTTTTTTTGGTACCGGGGATTGAACTCGGGGGCACTCGACCACTGGGCCACATCCTCAGTCCTTTTTTGTATTTTATTAGAGACAGGGTCTCACTGAGTTGCTAAGTGCCTCGCCATTGCAGAGGCTGGCTTTGAACTCATGATCCTCCTGCCTCAGCCTCCCAAGTGCTGGGATTACAGGTGTGCACCACCGCACCCGGCTAATATGTAGTTCTTTAAGAAACTTGGGAATGAAAACTGCTGCTTTTAAAATACAAGCCAGTCCATTGAATTCATGCGCACTACAAAAGCAGTTTGAGAATTTGAGAATTAGACTTGAAATTATTACTACACAAGGAGGCTTCTGTTTTATGACTTTTTTTTTTTTTTTTTTTTTTTCCGGTGCTGGGGGTGAACCCAGAGCCCTGTACCTGCTAGGCACACCCCTTATCACTAAGCTATACCCCTAACCCATCTGAGTTCTGGTTACATGAATGTGTTTACTTTGGGAAAACGTGTTGAGATGTGAATTTGATACACACTTTTCTATATGAATGTTTTACTTCTGAAAAGGTTTGTATGGAGCCAGACACGGTAGCATTTGCCTATAATCCCAGCAGCTTGGGAGGCTGAGGCAGGAGGATGGCAACTTCAAAGCCAGCCTCAGCAATTTAGCAAGACCTTCAGCAACTTAGGAACACCCTGTCTCAAAATAAAAAATAAGAACTGGGGATGTAGGCCAGTGGTAAAATGTCTGTGGGTTCAATCCCTAGTATCAAAATGGAAAAAAAAAAAAAGTGTACATAAAAAATGATCTAAATCCATTCTATATTTTAAATAATGTCTTACTGCTCAAACAGCTATTAATCAGGTATTATCCTATATGAAGTCAAATATATACTAATGCATTGTCCATTTCACCTAAATTACAAATTTACTAACACAAAGTTCTTTTTTTTTGGTACCAGGGATTGAACCCAGGGGTGCTTAATCACTGAGCCACATTTCCAGCCCCTTTTATTTCTTTTATTTTTATTTATCTAGGTTTTTTTTTTTTTTTTTTTTTTTTGTACTGGGGATTGAACTCAGGGGCACTCAACCACTGGACCACATCCCAAGCCCTTTTTTATATTTTATTAAAAACAGGGTCTCACTGAGTTGCTAAGTGCCTTGCCATTGCTGAGGCTGGCTTTGAACTCGCGATCCTCCTGCCTCAGCCTCCCAAGTGCTGGGATTACAGGCATGTGCCACCGCGCCTGACTATTTAGTTTTATTTTGAGACAGTGTCTCGCTAGGTTTCTTAGGGCCTCAAACTTGTGATCCTCCTGCCTCAGCTTCCTAAATCGCTGGGATTACAGGTATGCACCAGTATTCCCAGCACTTTGTGTGATTTCTGAGACTAAGTAGACATATGAAGGCTTCTACTTTTTACTGTTGGAAACCAGGTGCCATGTCATGAAGACACTCAGCTGCCTATGAAGAGGCAGGACCAGAAGCCTCTCCTAGCAACCAGCACTAACCTCCCTGGCCTGTGAGTGAGCCACCTTGGAAGTGTATCCTCCAGGCCCAGTTAAGCAGTTACGCCCTTAGATGACAGCATTGCCAGTTTTTTGTTTGTTTGTTTGTTTGTTGCAGTGCTGGGGATAAAACCCAGAGCCTCATCCATACTAAACAATTGCTCCACTGCTGAGCCATACCCCCAGCCCTTTTTATTTTATTTTTTTTTGAGACAGGGTCTTACTAAGTTGCCCAAACTGGCCTCCAACTTGTGATCCTCCTGCCCCAGCCTCCTATCAGCTAGGATTGTAGGTGTGTGAAACCATGCCAGCACAGTTAACATTTTTTTTAATTACATATTTTTTTCATTGTAGGTGGACACAATGCCTTTATTTTATTTATGTGGTGCTGAGGGTTGAACCCAGGGCCCCACACATGCAGGACAAGCGTCCTACTGCTGAGTCATAGCCCCAGCCCCAGCCTAGTTGACATTTTGTATGCAGCCTCAGGTGAAATCAGAGCTAGAACCACTCAAACAAGCTAATCTCATATTCTACAAAGATTGTGTAAAGATAACTAATGCTTATTGTCTTAAGGTACTAAGTTTTATGCAATGTATTATGCAATGAGTAGCTAATATGTCACTCTTCACAAAGGTTTTTGATCTGAATTCATGCTACCTGTGTGGTCAGAAATTTTTCAAGTGGAAATTTAACAACTAGCAAGAAGAGATAGAAAATTTCTTAGGAAGAGCTTGTTTTCAACGTAGGCTTCAAAGAGTTATATAAGATAAATTACAAGGAAAATAAGAATTCACCTTAATAATCACAGAAACAAACCTTAAGGCAAAGAACACAATGAGTAAGAAAGAATAAACAGCAAAAGCAGAAGCAGAAACACAAAGACTTGGGCTGAGGGGTAGCTTAGTGGTAGAGCCATTGCCTAACATGCACAAGGCCCGGGTTCCATCTCCAGCTCGGGAAGGAACGGAGGAAAGAAAGAGAAATGTAGACTCCATACACTGGATATATCAGTCATAGAATCTAAAATAAAACCTGGATATGATGGCATATGTCTGTAGCCCCAGTGACTTGGGAGACTGAGGCAGGATTGTGAGTTTGAGGCCAGCCTGGGTAATTGAGTGAGACCCTGTCTCAAAATAAAAAATAAAAAGGGTTGGGGATGTAGCTCAGTGGTAAAGCACCCCTGGGTTCAATCCTTAGTACATAAAACAACAACAAAACCCCCCACACACAGAATAAACATGTACATATGTAGCTCAGTGGTAAAGCACATATTTAGTATGTATGAGGACCTGGGTTTGATCCTCAGCACCGCAAAGAAATAAAAATAAATAAAGCAAATATTCTTAATGTGTTTCAAGAAACAAAATCAGAAAAAGAAATTAAAAAAAAAAAAAAGAAACTATGAGTAGGAAATAAATTGTAGAAAATAACTAAGCAGATTTAAAAAAAAAAAAAAACAAAGGACATTTATTATAAGTGAAAAATATATGACTTTAAATTAGTTGGTGAACTGACCAAATAATAGATAATACACAGTTGAAAAGAACCAGTGTTTTGAAAAATAGATCCAAAAAATTTATCCAGAAAGCAGTCCATGGATTCAAAGATGGAAAGTATAACGAAAGAGGCAGGGGCTGGGGCTCAGTGGTAGAGCACTCATCTCTCATGTGTGAGGCCCTGGGTTCAATCCTCAGCACCACATAAATAAAATAAAAAGTATTGTGTCCACCTACAATTAAAAAAAAAAAAAAAAAGAAAAAGAAAGAAAGTGTAACGAAAGCTTAACAGACACGGAAGACAGAATGAAAAAGTTTAACATATCTCCAGAGATCCAGAAAGAAATAATAGAAAGAGTGAAGCTGAAGCAATATTTGAAGATAAAATGGCTGAGAATGTCCCAGGTTAAGTGAGAGATACCAATCTTCAGGTCAGAAAACCTAACAAAACACAGGGAAAGGGCTGGGGATGTAGCTCAGTTGGTAGAGTGCTTGCCTCCCATGCACAAGGCCCTGGGTTCAATCCCCAGCACCACAAAACCAAAAAACCAAAAAAAAACACCACGGGTAAAATAGAAGAAATCCAAGGGAACCATGGCAATTTGATATAATAGCATACTAGGAAAGAAAAATACCATCTTAAATAGCAAAGTAAATTCAAGTAGAATATAGCAAAGAAATTAATAAAAATAAAAAGCAAATTAATGAAATAGATAAGAAATAATATCACAGAGGGATCCAAGAAAACAAAGTAAGTTTTAAA
Organism: Tamias sibiricus; assembly: GCA_025594165.1. Classification (NCBI taxonomy): domain Eukaryota; kingdom Metazoa; phylum Chordata; class Mammalia; order Rodentia; family Sciuridae; genus Tamias; species Tamias sibiricus. The sequence goes on from CM046669.1 coordinate 37,003,639, forward strand.
ATAGACAAATTTATAGCAAGATCCATAATAAATAACAAATAGATTTATATGTAGGTAACAACAGGAAAGAAAGAGGGCATAATTTCTTTTACATTAAAGGTTTAAAATATTAATAGGAGACTATTAAGAACTTTGTAGGTGGGTGAAGAAGAAGGGGAAGGAGGAGGAAGAGGAGGAAGGAGGAGGAGAGGCGGGAGGGAGAGAGGGAGGGACAGGGGAGAGGGAGGGGGACTAGAAGGATTTTGTAGCTGGGCTCAGTGGCGCATGCCTGTAATCCCAGATGCTAAGGAGGCTGAGACAGAAGGATTGCGAATTCAAAGCCAGCCTCAGAAATTTAGTTAGACCCAATTTCGAAATACAAAGTAAAAAGGGCTGGGGATGTGGCTCAGAGTGCCCCTGGGTTAAAAAAATAAGTAAAAGAGAAGAAATCACAGTAATTTCTGCAACACCTGATTAGTTACACAACTTAGCTGTATTCGTTGCAGATGGGTCTCAGATCCTGACTACTACAGATGGCTTATTGTTGTCAATTATCTAGGCAGATTTTCTTCTCATACTAGCCAACATTAAGGTCAGATCAGGTATGTTCCCCTGTCACCTGATTTTCTACTTTAATACTGGTATTATAAGTATTTGGGTCTTAACTGTGAATAGCTGTCTCTTATTACATTATCCACTTGAGAGGATCCTGGGGCTTATCTCTTGAATCCTGTAATCTATAGATCCATCAAAGTGGAAAGAAATCAAGGCCTCAGGGTTGTTCAGACAACCTCAGAATGAATACTGGAACTTTTAACTTGTAGAACAGCTTGCAACTCACTGTGTGGGAGTTTGTAGATTTCTTTTATGCCAACCTGCCATGGTCAGAATGTCCTCTCCAAAACTCATGCTGAAACATAATTCTCAAATGCATATTCTGATGGTATTTGGAGGTAAATATTCTGATGGCCCTTGGGAGGTAAGTAGGATCCCATTAGGTCATGAGGGTGGGGACCCCATGATGGGAGGAGAGACCCCCACTGACACACTTGCTCTGTCTGACGTGGTGCTGTCTTCCATGTTGCAATGCAGCAGGAGCCCTCCCCAGATGAGGAGCAGATGCTGCCCACAGACATCCCAGCCTCCGGAGCTGTGGGCCAAGTGAACCTCTATTCTTTAGCATTACCTAGTCTGTAGTATTTGGTTATAGTAATAGAAAATGGACTAGGATACAACCCATTGATGCATTTTAGAAGTTCTTTTTTTTCCCCTTTTTAATTTACTCAGAGTTTTAAGTACATCCAGCAGATTTGGTCAAGTAAATTTCCTATCATCTAGACAGAAACAGAGTTCAACTAAAATGATTTCCTTGATGCTGGGTGCAGTGGCGCATGCCTGTAATCCCAGCGGCTCTGGAGGCTGACAAAGAAAGATCAGAGTTCAAAGCCAGTCTCAGCAAAAAAGCAGGGCACTTAGCAACTCAGTGAGACCCTGTCTCTAAATAAAATACAAAATAGGGCTGGGGATGTAGCTCAGTGGTTGTGTGCTCCTGTGTTCAATCCCCGGTGCCCTAAACAAAAATTTCCTTGAATTCACACTATTATTGGATTTGTAGCTTTTGGTGGGAATTCTTACCTCTTTACTTCAACTTATCTTCTGCTCTACTATAAACATCTAAGATTACTATGTTCCTCTTGTCACTCTTTCAGCCCCTTCTTACAAATTTTCAAGTGTAGAATTTTAGTATCACTCAGTTCTAAATATATTCTTTTTTTTTTTTTTTTTTTTTTTTTTGGTACCCGGGGATTGAACTCAGGGGCACTCGACCACTAGGCCACATCCCCAGCCCTTTTTTGTATTTTTTATTTAGAGACAGGGTCTCACTGAGTTGCTAAGTGCCTCGCTATTGCTGAGGCTGGCTTTGAACTCGTGATCCTCCTGTCTCAGCCTCCCAAAGTGCTGGGATTACAGGCGTGCGCCACCGCGCCCGGCCTCTAAATATATTCTAATTCACCATTGTTTTCTTCTGTGCCTCATGGACTATTAAAAAGTATGTGTACAAATAATTTGTTTTTCTTTTCTTTTCTTTTCTTTTCTTTTCGGTACCGGGGATTGAACTCAGGGCACTCGACCCCTGGGCCACATCCCCAGCCCTTTTTTGTATTTTATTAGAGACAGGGTTTTTGTATTTTATTAGAGACAGGGTCTCACTGAGTTGCTAAGTGCTTGCCATTGCTGAGGCTGGCTTTGAACTCGTGATCCTCCTGCCTCAGCCTCCCAAGTGCTGACATTACAGGCGTGCACCTCCGTGCCCGGCTGAGTTCTTAATTTTTAGTGAATATATTCATAGTATTCAAAAATGAAAGATATGCCAGGTGCAGTTACACATACCTGTAATCCCAGCAGCTGAGGATCGCGGGTTTGAAGCCAGCCTCAAGCAACTTAGGTTGTAAGCAACCTAGTGAGACCCTGTCTCAAAATAAAAATAAAAAGGGCTGGAAAGGTGGTTCGGTGGTTAAGTGCCCCTGGGTTCAACCTGCAGTACCAAAAACATAAATGAAAAATAAAAGAATTAAAAGGACTGGGGTGTATCTCAGTGGTAGAACACTTGCCTTGCAGGTGCAAGGCTCTAGGTTTAATCCCAGTACAAAAAGACAGGCAGAGGAGAATGCAAAAGAAAAAAAGGAAGGGGAAAATACATTGCATAAAATGTGAGAAAATATTTTCAACTCAGGTATTTGATA